>JASAUF010000106.1:0-297293 GCA_030180095.1 Magnolia changhungtana
ATGTTTTCATTGCTAAATAGAATTTATGATGCCTAATTTGTGATAAAATTGTCAACGAGTAACATTAGTCGTAAAAAGGCTTTTGCGGTAAGGTTGGGGTTTTTTAGTGACAAGTGGATCTCGTAAAGCATCTTTATTTGCAGTAAAATTGGCGTCGAGCAACACTCGCCGCAAAAAGGTTTTTGCGATGAGTTTGGGGTATTTAGTGATAAGTTGACTTATCGTAAAAAAATCTGAATTATTGTAAATATTATTACTTAGATTGATTTCCCGGGTTTTTGGAGCCAGGATGTACGGCCGTGATGTTGCATTGGATTTGATTTCGGTCGATCAGTTCTAATAGTTATGTCCGGTGGCTGCTGGGAATCCGGTCAATTAAATCTTCTTGGGTTTTGCTATTAATAGAGTCTGGAAATTTGTCTTGATTGAGGCTGTATATGGTCGATCGATTTTTATAACTTGGACCGTTAGTTGTAATTTGGTTTCAACCAGCTATGAACCCACCGATTTGGACCGTTGACTACCCTTGGGTTGGGTTAAAGATTCTTAATTTACTACGAATCCAGCTGGCCTCTGGGCCGCCCTCTGTATTATTTTGTAAGTGTTTTTATCTAGAGTGATATATGTTTCCACTTTCCACCACTTAGAGGACCAGGGTAGTTTGATCAAGATTGGATCAGTCAAGCCCTTGATTTATCGATCTGGTCCATTAGGTATTTCTGCAATTGTCCCAAGTGTATTTTTTGATTATTTTTTGATTATTTTTTAACGGTTTTCAAGTCCTCTCAAGATATTTTTATTGAAGCTCAGCCAAAACTAAAGAGAAACTTGCTTTCATTTGGTGCCAATTGTCTCATGCATGCTCTAAACTCAGCTGCAAAAATGATGGTCGGCGTGGATAAGACGCACATCACTGTGGGCCTACAGAGTTTAATGATCAGTACACAATCCGCTTTCATCCTTGTTGTATTATTCAAAGGGCCGGGTGAACAATAAATAAATAAATAAAAGGGTTAATGTTGGCCTTAACCTGATGAATGGCCAGAATCCTGTAATAGTGTGAACGCTCGATGATCGTTATGTATGAATTGAGAGATGCGCTGATGCCATGGAACTTTGGTTTAGCTATCTATGCTATTGATATGATGGTCCCCAAATTCTCCCATTCAACGATCCTAGTGACGCCATCCGTGGCATCAGCACAGATGGCTCCGCAAGAAATTAAAGTCAATTGTCCAAATTCAACGTCCAAAATGGATAGATTGGATGGCTGAGATCTGTCGGGGACGCTCCTCGGCCCAAACCTTGCATGAGAAGAAAATGCTTAACAGAAAAAACGCTAACCGACCGTTGACATATTCAACGTACATGCATGAAAATCTCAAGACATATTGGCTGACGTCCCAGACGTTGCATATATGGGTGGTCGCGCGCGTGCTGATGCGCCCACGTAACCTCTATACCAGGATGAGATAAGCAATTGAGAACAGGAACTCGGGGAGTACAGGGTTCTGTTCATCCACGACCGGACAGGTAACAGATGGACAGACTCATGTACATTTAGGAAAATTGACCATACTTGTCTCAAAGTTTGGACAAATTACTTAGAAAGCTAGCTTCATTCCATGTATTCTAAGAATGGCCTTCTTACATGCTTTTGAAAATTACTTGGACTAAAATGTCCTTGTCTTTGTTTCAATAATATAACCATTTTCTAGAGAAGAAGTTACGTCTAATTTAATGCCAAGAAAGTGATGCCTACGGAATCTTTTTTTGCGTGCGGGCAAGGACCAAGTTCATGGGGCCACATTGATGTATGTATAATCCATGCTACTCATCATTTTTGCCGTATCATTTTAACAGCTAGGGCCCAAATATCAGCCTGATCTAGAGCTCGTGTGGGCCATATAATAGAAAACAATGGGGACAATGGAACCCACTGTTGAAACTTTTCAAGCTCACTCACTGTGATGTTTGTTAGAAGAGGACACTGTCTAAGTCAGAACTTTTTTGGGCCCACGCCGAGCAGGCGGATAAGGTGGACGGAATGGATTACCCTACCGTGGGCCTTAGACTATTGTATCAATAGCTATCCTTTCATTTAGTAGTAAAGGACGTGAACATGTAACAACAGCGACTCATATAACATGCGAACCACGACCCATATAACATGATAACTACGACCCATGACAACTACGATCAATGAGAACCACAACCTATATAACATGAGAAACACGACCCATGACAACCATAAACCTTATCTCATGACAACCACGACCCTTACCTCATGGCAACCACAACCCGTATGTCATAAGGTAAGGTTCGTGGTTGTCATGCTATACGGGTCGAAGTCTTCATTTTATAGGCCTTGGCAAGGGCCATCTAGTGGGGCATGAATTGATGTATGTGAATAATCCATGCCGCCTATCCTTTTTGTCTTGTCATTTTAGAGCTAGGTGGATGGATCAGATCACCACATGTTAGGATTTTTTGAGCCCACGATGAGTTGGCTAACAAGGTGGATGGATCGGATTACCCCATTGTGGGCCTTAAGCTATGGTACCATTGGTTTGGTAGAAAAGGAAGTGAATACGTGGATACCACGATCTATGCAACATGACAACCATGACCCATATAACATGACAACTATGACCCATGCAAACAACGACCCATATGGGCCCACATTGATGTATGTGTATAATGTATGCCCCCCATCCTTTTTTATTGGGTCATTTTAGGGGTAGGGTCAAATATCAACCACTACCTTTTATAGATAAAAACCACGATCCATTGTGCATGTGAACAACAACCCTTTATATGGAACATGGTTGTCATGTAGCAAGGGTCGAGGTTGTCAACTTATATGGGTCGTGGTTGTAAAGTTATATGGGTCATGGTTGTTATGTTATATGGGTTGTGGTTGTCATGGGTCATAATTGCCAAACTATATGGGTCATGGTTGTTATGTTTTATGGGTCGTGATTGTCATGAGTCGTAGTTGTCATGTTATATGGGTCGTGGCTGTCATGATTTTTTAGGCCCACGACGAGCTGACCAACAAGGTCAATGGATCGGATCACCCCATTATGGGTCTTAAACTATGGTACCAATGGATTGGTAGAAAAGGAAGTGAACACGTTGAAAAGCACGATCCATTCAACATGACAATTGCGACCCATATAACGTGGCAACTACGACCCATGTAAACCACGACTTAAATGGTCCCACATTGATGTGTGTGTATAATCTATGCTGCCCATCCTTTTTATCGTGTCGTTTTAGGGGTAGGGCCCAAATATAAGTCTGATCCAGTGCTCATGTGGGCCACAAAATAGAAAATAATGATGGTCTTTAAGCTATGGTACCAATGGTTTGGTAGAAAAGGTAGGATTTTTTGGGCTCACGACGAGTTGGCCAACAAGGTGGATGGATCGGATCACCCCCTTGTGAGCCTTAAGCTATGGTACCAATGGTTTGGTAAAAAGGGAAGTGAACACATTGAAAACCATGATCCATTCAACATGACAACCACGACCCATATAACATGGCTACTACGACCCATACAAACCACGACCCAAATGGGTGCACATTGATGTATGTGAATAATCCATGCCGCCCATCCTTTTTGTTGTGCCATTTTAGGGGTAGGGTCATATATCAACCACGACCCTTTGTAGATAAAAACCATGATCCATTGTGTATGTGAACCACGACCCTTTATATGGATCATGGTTGTCATGTAGCAAGGGTCGAGGTTGTCATATTATATGGGCTGTGGTTGTGAAGTTATACGGTTCATGGTTGTCATGTTATATGTGTCATAGTTACCAAGTTATATGGGTCGTGGTTGTCATGTTATATGGGTCGTGATTGTCATGGGTCGTAATTGTCATGTTATATGGGTAATGGTTGTCAGGATTTTTTAGGCCATGGCAAGCAGGCCAACAAGGTGGATGGATTGGATCACCCCATTGTGGGCCTTAAACTATATATGGTACTAATGGATTGATAGAAAAGGAAATGAACACGTTGCAAACAACGATCCATTCAATATTACAACCATGACCCATATAACATGGCAACTACGACCCATTCAAACCACGACTCAAATGGGCTTACATTGATATGTGTGTATAATCTATGCCGCCCATTCTTTTTATCGTGTCATTTTAGGGGTAGTGCCTAAATATAAGTTTAATCCAGTGCTCGTGTGGGCCACAAAGTAGAAAATAATTGTGGGCCTTAAGATATGGTACCAATGGTTTAGTAGAAAAGGAATTGAATATGTTGAAAACTACGATCCATTCAACATGACAACCACGACCCATATAACATGGCAACTATGACTCATGCAAACCACGACCCAAATAACATGGCAACTATGACTCATGCAAACCACGACCCAAATGGGCGCACATGGATGTATGTGAATAATCCATGTCGTTCAACCTTTTTGTTGTGTCATTTTAGGGGTAGGGTCAAATATCAACCATGACCCTTCGTGGATGAAACCACAATCTATTGTGCATGTGAACCACGACCCTTCATATGGATCGTGGTTGTCATGTAGCAAGGGTCGAGGTTGTCATATTATATGGGTCGTGGTTGTGAAGTTATATGGGTTGTAGTTGTCATATTATATGGGTCATGGTTGTATGTGAATAATCCATGCCGCCCATCCTTTTTGTAGTGTCATTTTAGGGGTAGGGCACAAATATCAGCCTGATCCAGCGCTCGTGTGGGCCACAAAATAGAAAATATTGGTAATTGTTTAAACTTTCCACACTCACTGTGATGTTTGTTAGAAGTGGACACTGCCCGAATCAAGACTTTTTTGGCCCACTGCAATTTGGCTGACAAGGTGGATGGATCAGATCATCCCATTATGAGCCATAAGTTATGGTACCAATGGTTTGGTAGAAGAGAAAGTGAACATGTTGCAAACCACGATTTATCCAACATGACAACCACGATCCATGCATATAACAACTACGACCCATGCAAACCATGACCCAAATGCGCCCACATTGATGTATGTGTTAATCTATGCCACTCATCCTTTTTGCCAGGTCATTTTATGGGCAGGGCACAAATATCAGCCTAATCCAACGCTCGTGTGGGCCACAAAATAAAAAATATTGGTGACTATTGAAACTTTCCATGCTCACTATGATGTTTGTTGAAGTGGACACTGCCAAAGTCAGAACTTTTTGGGCCCACGACAAGCTGGTTGACAAGGTGGATAGCTCAGATTACTCCATTGTGGCCATAAGCCATGGTACTAAAGGTTTAGTATAAGAGGAAGTGAAAACGTTACAAACCACGATCCATACAACATGACAACCACGATCCATGCACATGATAACTGTGACCCAAGCAAACCACGACCCAAATGGGCCCACATTAATGTATGTGTATAATCCATGCCATCCATCCTTTTTGCAATGTCATTTTAGGGGTAGGGCGCAAATATCAGCCTGATCCAGTGCTCGTATGGGCCACAAAATAGAAAACCATGGTAAATGTCAAAACTTTCTAGGCTCACCTTGATGCTTGTTAGAAGTAGACACTATCCATTTTAGGACTTTTTGGGCCCACAACGAGCTGGCTGACAATGTATGTGGATCGGATCACCCCATTTTGGGACCATTTATGTCGTGGTTTGAATGAGTCATAGTTGTCATGTTACATGGGTCATGGTTGTCATATTGCATGGATCATGGTTTGTAACGTGTTCACTTCCTCTTCTACCAAACCATTGGTACCATAGCTTATGGCCCACAATGGGGTGATCTAATCAATCCACCTTGTCGGCGAACTTGCCGTGGGCCCAAAAAGTCCTGTCTTGGGCAATATCCACTTCTAACAAACATCACTGTGAGAGTGAAAAGTTTCAACAGTCACTAATATTTTCTATTTTATAGCCCACATGAGCACTGGATCAGGCTGATATTTGTGCCCTGCCCATAAAATGACACGACAAAAAGGATGGGTGACAGATTATACACATACATCAATGTGGGCCCATTTGGGTCGTGGTTTGCATGGGTCATAGTTGTCATGTGTATGGATCGTGGTTGTTATGTTGCATGGATCATGGTTTGCAACGTGTTCACTTCCTCTTCTACTAAACCTTTGGTACCATGACTTATGGCCCACAATAGAGTAATTTGAGCCATCCACCTTGTCGGCCAGCTTGTCGTGGGCCTTAAAAGTCCTGACTTTGGCAGTGTCTACTTCTAACAAACATCACAGTGAGCCTAGAAAGTTTAAACAATCACTAATATTTTCTATTTTGTGGCACACACGAGTGCTGGATTAAGCTGATATTTGTGCCCTACCCCTAAAATGACACTGCAAAAAGGATGGGCGGCATGGATTATTCACATACAACCACGACCCATATAATATGACAACTATGACCTATATAACTTCACAACCACCACCTATATATAATATGATAACCTCGACCCTTACTAGATGACAACCACGATCCATATAAAGGGTCGTGGTTCACATGCACAATGGATCGTGGTTTTTATCCACAAAGGGTCATGGTTGATATTTGACCCTACCCCTAAAATGACATAACAAAAAGGATGGGTGACATGGATTATT
This sequence comes from Magnolia changhungtana, assembly GCA_030180095.1. Lineage (NCBI taxonomy): Eukaryota > Viridiplantae > Streptophyta > Magnoliopsida > Magnoliales > Magnoliaceae > Magnolia > Magnolia changhungtana. Next base: position 6,619 of record JASAUF010000106.1, read on the forward strand.
CACATACATTGATGTGTGCCCATTTGGTTCATGGTTTGCATGGGTTGTAGTTGCCATGTTATATGGGTCGTGGTTGTCATATTGAATGGATGGTGGTTTTCAACATGTTCACTTCCTTTTCTACCAAACCATTGGTACCATAGCTTAAGGCGCACAATGGAGTGATCTGGTCCATCCACCTTGTTGGCCAACTCGTCGTGGGCCAAAAAAATCATTCCTTTTCTACCAAACCATTGGTACCATAGCTTAAGGCCCACCATTATTTTCTATTTTGTGGCCCACACGAGCACCGGATTAGACTTATATTTGGGCCCTACCCCTAAAATGACACGATAAAAAGGATGGGCGGCATAGATTATACACACACATCAATGTGGACCCATTTGGGTGGTGGATTGCATGGCTCATAGTTGCCATGTTATATGGATCATGGTTGTCATGTTGAATGGATCGTGGTTTTCAACGTGTTCACTTCCTTTTCTACCAATCCATTGGTACCATAGTTTAAGACCCACAATAGGGTAATCCGATCCATCCACCTTATTGGCCAGCTCGTCGTGGGCCTTAAAAATCATGACAGCCACGACCCATATAACATGACAACTATGACCCATGGCAATCACAACCCATATAACATGACAACCACGAGTCATAGTTGTCATGGGTCGTGGTTCTCATGTTATGTAGGTTGTGGTTCTCATGGGGTCGTAGTTGTCATGGGTCATAGTTATCATGTTATACGGGTCGTGGTTTGCATGTTAAATGGGTCGTAGTTGTTACGTGTTCACATCCTTTACTACCAAATGAAAGGATAACTATTGATACAATAGTCTAAAGCTCATAATGGGGAAATCCATTCCATCCACCTTATCCGCCTACTCGGCGTGGGCCCAAAAAAGTCCTAACTTGAGTAGTGTCCTCTTCTAACAAGCATTACAGTGAGTGAGCTTGAAAAGTTTCAATAGTGGGTTCCATCATCCCCATTTTTTCTATTATGTGGCCCACACGAGGTCTAGATCAGGCTGATATTTGGGCCCTAGCCGTTAAAATGATACAACAAAAAGGATGGGCGGCATGAATTATACACATACATCATTGTGGGCCCCACGAGCTTCGTCCTTGCCCGCACGCTAAAAAGGGTTCCGTGCACATCACTATCTTGGCATTAAACAAGATGTAACGTCTTCTTTCCTGGAAAAGGTACAACTACTAAACAAGGATAAGGGCATTTTGGTCCAACTAATTTTTCATTCTTAAAATATATGGAATGACCTAGCTTTCTAGGTAATTTGCCCAAACTTTGAGCCGAGTACGGCCAACTTCTCGTACATTTATGCCCATGGTCTGATGATCTACACCGTCAATCTGATTGTCCTCATCGTTGATGGAGAACCTCCTGAATTTTTCTAAAATTGGAAAATCTCAACATTTGCGTCCTTTGTATTTGATCTTTCGTGGCTTTTTATAGGTCAGCGATCATTGGTTTAAAACCTCCAACCAGAATATCGTTGGACAGATAGTATAATGGAATCTAGCACGTCAAACGCCTGCACATTTGATTATGAGCATGATCTTATGATCCATGATAAGAACAAATCCAGGAGATGACATAACTATATATATAAAAAAAGATAGTTGACTCCAGAAGTCTCACAGGAAACTTGCACCGTGTACATCCAATAAGAAATGCCCAGTGCACTACGTCGAGATGAGGAACATGCATGGATGATTGGAACCGTACATTAGGCAATTCTCACTTTATAAATACCATGTCTCAAAGTTGGGGCGGATCTGATCGAGAGGCGGGCCACATGTATGGATAGAATTTGAACATTGGTCAATTTTCTTGACCATTTACACGTGTGCCACACCTGGTGGTGATCGTTTCAGTTTCACTGATCTACTCAGTGGGGATCGCCAGATGAACGTATTTGATCTGGCAAACAGGCTCCTTTTTATCACGTGTAGGGTACAGAGCTCCCCTCCTCCTCATGCTTGTGTCCCAAGCAAGAATGGTGGTTTTATTTATTTCTAAAAAAAAAAAAAAAAACAACTTGTTCCTTGTATTATTGCTCATTCACCATTTATATTCAAAATCCTTTTGACTACGCCAAAACCTACCTTCTTCACATACACCCACTATCCATCAGTGGCTGCTCAAATCATCATCCAATCCCTCCATTACCCATCCCATTATCGAATAGCCGTCCATAGCTCATGACACACCAACGAAGATGAACGGCACCTACACCTCTGATGGATTGTTGAACACTGACATGATGAGCAGGAGCGGGTTAAGCTACGGCATCGGCCTTACCATTGGCATTCTCATTCTCCTGATCACCACCATCACCGTTGCTACCTACATCTGTACCCGGCCCTCCTCATCCCCAATCTACCACTCTCGAGAGCTCCACGGGCCCACTCAACATCAATTACCCGTAGCTGACAATGAAGTGGGCCTTGATGAAGCTACCCTCTTGAGCTACCCCATGTTACTTTACTCGCACGTCAAGATCCAGAACAAGAACAACTCCTCATCTTGCTGCCCCATCTGCCTCGCAGATTACAAGGACACGGACATGCTCCGGCTGCTGCCTGACTGCAGGCACCTTTTCCATGTTAAGTGCGTGGACGCCTGGCTGCTGCTGCACCCAACATGCCCTGTTTGCCGCACGTCGCCTCTGCCAACTCCTCTTGCAGAGGTTGTCCCGTTAGCAAGACAGGTATGAAGCGGCCATTCGTATTGGATCTGCTTCCTTTATGTAGAATGTAAAACAAATAGCATCGCTACAGTTGGTGTTTGAAGCTCATAGCCTTTGAAAATTCGATGTGTTTGCATTCAGAAAAGTCGTGCTTGTGAAATAGAATCTGATTGCCCCAGGGATTAGAGAGAGTGTCCATTTGTTTTTAGCTCCTCTAAATAATGGGAGACATGTTAGGGAGGTCTGAACCATTCATCAGTTGCGCCTCTAGACTCGGATTGCGTAGTGTAGCATACAGCAACCACGCCCCTACCTTGTGCTACTGAAAATCTCTGTGGGCCCATCATGATGTATTTGTTTTATCCATGCTGTCCATTCATTTTTTTAAAGATCCTTTTAGGGATTAATGCACCAAAAGAAGCAGTGCCAAATCCTATAAGTGACCCACACCACAAGAAACAGTGATGAATGAACGCCCACCATTAGAAACTTCGCAGGTCCCATGTAATGTTTGTTTGTGAGCCAATGTGTTGATAAGGCCACCGAGACTTGATAAAGAGAAAACACAAATATCAGCTTTATCGAAAACTTTTGTAGCTCCGAGGAGGTTTTTAATGGTGTTGGGCGTTCAATCACCACTGCTTCCTATGGTGTGGTCCACCTAAGATTTGGATCTGCCTCACTTTTGGGATCATGTCCTAAAATGAATTGAAAAATGGATGTACTGCATGGATAAAACACATACATCGTGGTGGATCCCACAGAGCTTTTCCAGTAGCAAACAGTACAGACGTGGGTGCTATGTGCGGCACTGCAAGATCCCAATCGCTCATCACATGGATGATCTGGCTCAATAATGAGGCCGACCCATTCATCCAGCGGGTGCTATGTCACTACAAGAAAACCGGCCCCAGAAAACCGCCGGTAAAGCTTTTACCAATGGTCAGACAAATGCCGGTAAAGGTGGGGTCGGTAAAGGTTTTACTGGCGGCCAGCAACCTTTACCGGTGGTTGTGCTGGACGCCTAACCATTTTCATTTTCAGCACTGGAAGGCTAGAATCATTTAATCCATGTGTATTTGAACCTGGCCATCTATAATATTGGTAATCAGATGGACGGTCTAACTCTCTCTATGAAACATGGGCATTGTACATTGGGTCATTCATTGGTTGGTTAAGATGTAATATCATGATGCACTTTCTAAAAGATCATGACAGTCCACTAATCATGCATGCATTATAAACTGTCAATATCTATATAATATATAACTAGCCATTCAACTGGCAAAAGGGGCATTTGTCTTTTTAGAATTTTTTTTTGCAAGTAGCCTAAGTTTCATTTTCGTTAGGTGTAGTCAATGGGAATACCCTTATTATTAAAAAACCCAAAGAGCAAAGGCTTAGGGAGGCATCGCAATGACTAAATAACATTCACACCAGCTCATATTATGGTGAAAGTCCCCGATCCACCTGATCTTGTATCACCAGTATAGGCCCCAGTGCGGTAGTGATGGGAATAAGCAACACACTGGATTAGCCACGTGTCACTATTGGTCCCATATTAAAATAATATTTACAATAATAAATTGAATAGTTTCAAAATAAAAAAAATAAAAAAAATCCATCGATCTAGCTCTCATTCATCCTGCTTAAAACCTGCAAAACAAAATAACAAAAAGAATGTATTATGGAAAATAGCTTTACCATGTAAGATGCATAATTGTTCACTCCCCAAGTATAGGGTTGTGATGTAGTAATAATCTTAGTAAGATCTAGGTCGAATTCACAGGGACTGAAACCTGTACATTATCTGAAACTAAGTAGAACTAGAACTAGACTAAGATGAAATCTAAATCGATTGTAACTTGAGGAATAATGATGGAATAATTATCTAAAACTTAAAGAATTCAGAGGTAGGAAACTAGGGATTCAGAGGATCCACTTGTAAAGATCAGGGAAATCTTATGCCTGTTTCAAGAACTCAACTGGACTTAGAGTCCATCTTCATCCAGTTGAAAGATGTAACCATGAAAATCAAATTAAACTTTCTTTGATATAGTTTTCAAGAGATGACAGGTATATGAATTAGAATGGATTCCATCACCAAACCATGACTAGGAGACAAATTAAATAACAAAATTACACTAATCACTAACCAATCAACAATGTATGAAAGTTAGGATGGGTACCGTCATCCGACCATGCCCAGGAGACGATGGTGAACAATAGGACTTCCTGACATCATAAACATAAAAAGGAAAGGAACATGCTCAAAGCTATCGCAGAGCCATTGCAATTTTAGTCACAACAAACCATTAAAAACTAAAAACATTCCCTTAATTAAACCAAAATCAACATCAGTTCAGTCTAAACAAAAGACACAAGCAAAAAGTCTCCCATCACGCTACAAGCTTCACCTCTTAGCCCTAGCTAAGATGTTTAGCTACTCATGAATATGATGAGGCTAAACATCTCAAATAAACATGAGTAGAAATTAAGAAAAGTGAAGAAAAAGATCTCTTTGAAGTTGGCCCGTGCTCCACTCTGTGTCGACTCCACGTTCACGTTCCAGATCTAATTCCCCCCCCTCCAAGTTCTCTTCTCTCTCTTTTATAGACTGGAGGGAGGACGATGGTAGGAGTCAGTGCTGGAGTCAGACGGACCCTATTTCGCAACAGAGTGTGCAGCCACATGAAGGCAGTCGGGTTTGGAAGTGATTTGGCGAAGGAACCCATCCATCCGATCCATTCTGACTTCATGGTGAGGGTAGTGGCCCCCTATTGCAGCATGTGGACGGTCCTGATCATGAATATGACCGTGCCCTTGATCACAGAATGGCCCATCGTGGCCGATTTTCACGGACGAGGGTTGCGTTGAGCTCTCGGTGGGTCCCACGATGATGTTTTCAATGAAATCCACCCCGTCCATTGAATTCCTGGTAAAAACCAGCCAAGAAAGGGTAGTTTTGGTTAGTTCTAGCATAACCCACTGTACCAACTCAAACTATCGTTCATCCTGCATTTGACGGTGGAAATCCTGTGATCGCGTGTATGAGGCCAAAAAGACATCTAGGCGTGGGTTACACCCACCCTCTAGATGGAATGAACGGATCCGATCTTCGAAAGCAACGACGAGTAGGGCCCATTAGCAAAACCGACGATCAAAATTTCAAGAACATTGTGCGTTCTTGAAATTTTCTGAATTTCGTCGGTCAGCGCAACGTTGACCAACTTGGATGGTTCGGTGGGCGATGGGTCTTATACCCACTGCACACACGAGTTGCATGTGAAGGTCCCACGGTGATGCGTTCGAGTGATCCACTCCGTCCATCCATCTTGTCTCCTCAGATAATGGGTTGAGACCAAATCTGAAACATATCCAGATCTCAGGTGGGCCTAAAATCAATTGTTTAAGGGCTTATCTATCTGTTGAGCCACTTCCACAAGGATCCACTGGATAAAATTCGACGTGTACTGTTAATTTATGGTCCTCAGGCCATATACAAAGTTTTGAGCCAAACAGATGGTGGGAACCCTGTGATCTTGTATTCTGGGCTACTTTCAGGCCACTTGAACTTCAGTTTCGCTATTTTCTCGGATCTTTGGCGTGTAAATCCGTTGGTCTAAGTCCCCCATGGTCCGTCCCTTGCCTTAGTGACTTATGAGCATTAAATCCATACTTTTAGCATCATATTTCAATCCACGCTTGTAAATACACCCTGCATCACAAACACGATTAAATTGGGCCGTTAAACAGTACCATGTTCATAAATCCAGGCAATAATTGAGTCTGATATGCAATAATTGACCCTCAACACAACCCCCAACCAGCATCTTGCTAGTCCTGAACAAAGTATGGGAAAAGTAAGTTGAGAATTACAGAACAATTTTTATAAACTCGAGTGATTTTTGTAAAATAATTCAGAGACAAGAATTCTAAGATTCATGAATGTTGGGTATTACTTTCTTCTGGACTCAAGCGCATGGTAAACTTCATAATCAAGTTCAAAGTATTAATCCATCAATTAGAACAATTCTAAACATTGAGTTTTATGGGTGTATAGTCTAATCTCGACTTATCATCATTGAAATTCACTTATCTATTTCAGGATATCATTGGTAATCAACAAGATAATTCATGAAAACCAAAACGTGCCTTAGAGATCATCTTTTCATTCTTTCAACTTTTGATTTTTTCATTAACAGTAACGCTAAGAAGGGGAATTAAATCCTCACTTATAGGGAGCAAACCTATGGTAAAGACCGTACACCTAACACTTTTCACATATCATCCATGGGGAATTAAATCTACACCTATACGGAGCAAACCTATGGTGAAGATTATTCGCCCAACCCTTTACAAGGGTATATTTGCTTTTTTTTTTTTAAATTAAAATTTTTTAGCTAGGTATTTTCTTTTTCTTTAATTGATCATGACGGACAAATTTTCCAGGCTGGTTCCTTACATGCTTAGTGATTACCAAGTTAACCCTTCAATATCAAACTGAAACCTTTATGTGAAAGCGAGATGTGACATGTGAAATCATGATTCAATCAATATTTATAACTTCTAATTCCAGATTAAAACTTCAAACTTAACTGTGAAATCTAATAGATAACTGAATCCAAGAGTTATAAATCACCAACATCACTTATCTTGTAATTCTAAATCCAAGATGGTCGTCAAAATCACTTTGAATTCATATGAAATTCAAGAAAATTTTAAAAATTTTCACAATTTCTGCTCAAGACTAAGAAAACATTAATTAGGAAACCTAATCTCCCACCCCCAACCTAAAATCTATATTGTCCTCAATGTAAAAGATATATGAGCATGTAATGCACATGGGACAATGAAAGTAAAAGAGGAGTGATGGAAAGATAATACCTTGATGAAAAAAATCACGAGGCTTTCTAAAGATATTAGAGCAGGTTAGCACAAGAGAGAAACTAACAAAAGAAAACTATTCTAAAACAATGTATAAAGAAAACTATCCTAGTCCTATGAAAGTGATAAACCTACCTATACCTCCATCAGACTAGGAGATCAATCCTGGTAAATAGGAGCAGTCAGAGGCATGGACATGTCCTCGGAATCAAATTTCTCGACAAATGATTTTAATCGATATCCATTTACTTGAAACTCCTTGCCATTGTCGGGATCTCTTATCTTAACAGCCCCATGAGGATAAGAAGTAACAACAATGTAAGGGCCGGTCCAACGAGATCGAAGCTTATTTGGAAAGAGATGTAGTCGAGAGTCATACAAAAGGACTTTCTGACCTGGCGTGAATGATTTCTGCAGAATATGTTGATCATGAAACGCCTTCATCCTGTCCTTGTAAATTCTCGAGTTCTCGTATGCGTCATTCCGGATTTCTTCAATTTCATTCCACTGAAGTTTGCGTAGCAAGCTAGCGTTGTCCAGATTGAAATTCAGATTTTTGATCGCCCAGTATGCTTTATGTTCTAACTCCACATGCAAGTGACAAGCCTTCCTATAGACAAGTCTAAAGGGAGACATCCAATAGGGGTTTTAAAAGCAGTACGGTAAGCCCATAAGGCATCGGTCAATCGGATTGACCAAATCCTTACGGTTAGGATAAACCATTTTCTCCAAAATGTGTTTAATCTCCCTATTAGAAATCTCAGCTTGCCTACTTGTTTGTGGGTGGTATGGGGTGCTCACCTTATGAGAGACACCGTATTTCTTCATTAAACTCTCAAATGACCTATTACAAAAGTGTGAGCCCCCTTCACAAATGATGGCTCGAGGCGTTCCGAATCAGGAAAAGATGTTCTCTTTAAGGAATTTAATGACCGTGCGATGGTCATTATTCCGTCACAGAATCGCTTAAACCCATTTAGTGACATAGTCTACGGCGAGCAAAATATACAAATTTTCAAAGGATTGGGGGAATGGTCCCATGAAATTAATGCCCCAGCAATCAAATGCTTCTATGATAAAGATTGGATTCAAAGGGATCATATTTTAATGAGACAATGCTCCTAATTTCTGACAATGCTCACATGCCTTGCAAAACTCATGAGTGTCCCTGAACATAGTGGGCCAATAAAAGCCACACTGCATAATCTTGGTCATGCTCTTTTTAGCAGAAAAGTGACCACCACAGGGCTATGAGTGACAGAAGGAGATGACACTCTGATGCTCATCGTTTGGTACACATCTTCTTAGGATTTGGTCTGGGTAATATTTAAATAAATATGGATCGTTCCAGAAAAAGTTGTGCACCTCAGTAAAGAAATTCTTCTTATCTTGTGTGGTCTAATGTGTCAGTATGGAACCTGTGGCAAGATAATTAGCAATATCAGTGAACCAAGGTGAATGGGAGACTCTGTATAGTTGTTCATTAGGGAACATGTCATTGATATGGGTCGCCTCAAGGGAATCAAAGGTATTAAGGCGAGAAAGGTGATCGGCCACTACGTTCTCTACTCTCTTCTTATCTTTAATTTTTAAATCAAATTCTTGGAGTAGAATGATCTATCTTATCAGGCGGGGCTTTGAATCATTCTTAGAAAGAAGATACTCGAGTGCCGCATGATCTGTGTAGATAATGATCTTGGATCCGATCAGGTAGGACCTAAATTTGTCTAAGGTGAACACTGCGGCTAAGAGTTCCTTTTCTGTAGTCGAGTAGTTCACTTGGGCAGGATTTAGAGTTCTACTTGCATAATGAATGACGTGAGGCCTCCTATATTTTCTCTGACCTAGAACCGCTCCAAGAGCATAATCAGAAGTGTCGCACATAAGCTCAAAAGGAAGGCTCCAGTCGGGTGGCTGCATGATAGATGCAGTGGTTAACATACCCTTAAGCTTGGTGAAAGCTTCCTAACATTGCTCAGTCCACTCGTATGGTGCATTCTTTTGAAGAAGATTACATAAAGGATGAGAGAGGAGGCTAAAGTCCTTTATGAATCGTCTGTAAAACCCTGCATGTCCTAAGAAGGATCGCACGTCTTTGATGTTCTTAGGTGGAGGTAGGTTAGAAATAAGATCATTTTTTTACCTTATCTACCTCGATTCCCTTGGACGAGATGATATGCCCAATGACAATTTCCTTCTGAACCATGAAATGACACTTATTCCAATTAAGTACCAGATTTTTTTCTTCACAACTTTTCAGCACACATTTAAGACTCTCTAAGCACTCGCTAAAAGATGAACTGAAAATAGAGAAATCGTCCATGAAGACCTCTAGATATTTTTTCACCATATTAGAAAAGATACTCATCATACATCGCTGAAAGATGGCAGGGGCATTACATAACCCGAATGACATCCTTTTATAGGCAAAGGTGCCGTAGGGACATGTAAATGTGGTCTTTTCCTGGTCCTCAGGGGCGATTTCAATCTGATTGTAGCCCGAATACCCGTCAAGGAAACAATAATAGGAATGACCAGCTAGTCTTTCCAAGATTTGATCAATGAAGGGCAAAGGAAAGTGGTCCTTCCTCGTGACGGTATTCAGCTTCCTGTAGTCAATGCACATTCTCCAACCAGTAGTAACTCTAGTTGGCATGAGTTCACTATTGACATTGGTTACGATGGTGATCCCGGACTTCTTAGGAACTACCTGAGTTGGACTCACCCATTGACTATTGAATATGGCGTATATGATACCCACATCCAATAGTTTAAGAACCTTGGCCTTAACCACTTCCTTCATATTTGGATTTAGTCTACATTGTGATTGCCGAGCGGTCTTCGCATTATCCTCAAGATATATGCGGTGAGTACAAATCGAGGGGTCGATTCCCTTGAGGTCCGCTATTGTCCATTTAAGGCTCCCTTATGCTCAATGAGAGTAGATATGAGCATACTCTCCTGTTCTTTCTCCAGATGGGCAGAGATCACCACCGGGTATCTCTCATCTTGACCTAAATAGACATATTTCAAATCAGAAGGCAAAGGTTTTAGGTCAAGCTTCGGTGGCTTGAGATTAGACGGTAGAGGCATTATCTCGGTTTGGGGCAATTCTTCAAATTGTGGCCTCCACCGGTTAACTTCAAGTACCGGTGCAGTATCAAGTAAGACATACGTCTCCCTAATCATGTCATCATCAAAATCATGGGAGTGGGCCAGGCACGTCTCTAGAGGATCAGAGGATAAGGTCAGAGGTGTCGTATCTTCCACAAAAGAGTCAATCATGTTATTGTCGTGGAGATCGTCATCATCCTCTAAGTTTCTGCCATTATTGAAAAAGACGTTTGACTCCAATGTCATATTCCAAAAAGACATAGTCATGACACCATTCCTGCAATTGATAATTGCATTTGAAGTGGGACTAAGGATGACAGGAATCTGAGTGCTTCCATTATTGACGGGTTCAGTATCTAGGATGATGAAATCTACAGGGTAGTAGAATCTATCAATCTAAACTAACACATCCTCAATTATCCCTCTTGGTATACGAACAGAACGATCAACGAGTTGTAATGTGGTTAAGGTGGTTTTCAAATCACCCAACCCTAGTTGTTTGTATACCGAGTAAGGAATCAGATTGACGCTCACTCCTAAGTCAAGAAGTGCGTGCTCAATGCAGTAGTTACCGATCATACATGATATGGTTGGGCTACCAGGATCCTTGTATTTCTGTGGCACGTCTTGCTTTAGGATGACACTCACTTTCTCGGTCAAGAAGATCTTCTTTTGAATACTTTGCCGTCTTTTGGTCGTGCATAGGTCTTTCAGGAATTTGGCATAAAAAGATTTTTATTTTACGGCATCTAGTAGAGGAATGTTGACTTTCACTTTTTCAACACCTTTAGAATATCTTGAGAGTTAAAGAGAGGTTTTGGTGTACCAACCGTTGGGGGAATGGAGCAACTGACTTCTCTAGAAGTTCCGTTTCTAATTTTTGTGGGGCATCACTAGATCCATCATTGTTGTCTTCTTCTGATTCTTTAGGCTTTTCGGTCTTAACCGGAAGGGTTTTATCAATAATCTTCCCACTCCTAAGAGTGGTGATAGATTTAGTGTGCTCCATTTGATTTGAAGAGCTTGGATCACTTATCTCATACTACGGTTTAGGATTGGGGAGAGGTTGTGCAGGAAGCATCCCCTTTTCTATAACCGTCATACGTGAATCCATCTTAAAATCTGTAAATCCTCACACTGCCTGAGCCAGTTCTTGTATGGAATTTTGAACTGGTTCTTCTTGACATTTCCCCTGATTTGGATTTTGATTGAAAAAACCTTGAGGGGTAGTAGTTTGTCCATTCCTCCAGCTAAAATTTGGGTGATTTTTCCAACCAGGATTGTATGTATTAAAGGTAGGTCCGTTAAAAGGTCTTTGATAGTTATTTATAGCATTGGCTTGTTCATTCAACACTCCTCGAAAGGTAGGTATTGTAGGACAATTTTCAGTTGTGTGAATGTTGCGATCACAGATGCCACAAACAATTTCATTAACCTTATCCTTCTTTCCTTCCATGGCCTCCAATTTTCTTATGAGATTAGTCACTTTATAATTGAGATCATCCTCTTCTTTCAAGAGATACAATCCACATTTCTCCTTAGAATGAGTCGGCCTAGACATGGTCTTCAAATTTGGGTGATGCTCCCATGATTGTGTTTTTTCAGTAAGGCTATCAAGGTAATCCTATACCTCATCGACATCTTTATTCATAAATTCTCCATTACACATTGTTTCGACTACTTGACGCATGGAAGATGTCAGTCCATCATAGAAAAAGTTTGTAATACGCCACGTTTCAAAGCCATGTTGTGGGCATGAATTGACAAGATCTTTGAACCTTTCCCAACATTGGAAGAATGTTTCATCCTCCCTTCGGGCGAAGTTCATGACTGATTTTCTAAGGGTGTTCGTTTTATCATATGGAAAAAATTTCTTTATGAACTCCCTTTACATATCATTCCATGTGCCAATAGATCTAGGACATAGTGAATGTACCCATGTCTTAGCTTTCTCTTTCAAAGAAAAGGGAAAGAGTTTCAGCTTGACTGTGTCCTCAGACACGTTTGGAAAATATAAAGTGGTTATAATCTCATCAAACTCTTTCAAGTGTAGATATGATTCTTCAGATTCAAGCCCATGAAATTTAGGAAGGAGTTGGATTACCCCTGGCTTGATATTCATGTGTCCCGTATTTTCTAAAAAAAACCATGCATGAGGGCGTGCTCACCCCCGCCGGTTGTAAATAATCTCGTAAAGTATGAGGCGGGGGTGCTTGATGCACCTCATTTTCATCATGGACTTCCTCAATCCCAGGTGGAGGGAGTTGATTTGTGGCCATTACTTCAACTAACTCTGGGGATCTTGAGCGGTGTCTAGTCCTGCGATGGACAGTCAGCCCCTCAACTAATCCTCCTTCAGTCAAGAGACGTCAAGTGTTATCACGAACCCACTTGGGCATGCAACACTCACAGCCCTCACTTTAGATTCTAAACCTAGACCTAAGAGGAAGAATAGAAAGCGCAGTTTAGAAATAAAGAAGAAAGATGAAAAGAAGTTACCAATTTGAAATCCTAAGTTAAGAACCTGCAAAACAAAATAAACCAAGTTAGTTTCTAGGAAATAAGACCTAATCTAAAGAATAGTGAAAGTAAAGAAATTATGATGGAGTTACCAATTTAGAAGATCTATCAACAACCCTACAAAACAGGAAAGTTAGTTCTAAAAATCAAATAGAAAGAAAAATCTAAAACTAAAGTTAGTAAAATCAGAATCTTAAACTAATTCTAAAACCAATTAATTTCAGAGAATCGTAGCCGTCAGTCCCAGGCAACGGCGCCAAAAACTTGTTCACTCCTCAAGTATAGGGTTGTGATGTAGTAATAATCTCGGTAAGATCGAGGTCGAATTCACAGGGACTGAAACCTGTACGTTATCTGAAACTAAGTAGAATTAGAACTAGACTAAGATGAAATCTAAATCGATTGTAATTTGAGGAATAATGATAGAATAATTATCTAAAACTTAAAGAATTTAGAGGTAGGAAACTAGGGATTCAGAGGATCTACTTGTAAAGATCAAGGAGATCTTATGCCTGATCAAGAACTCAATTGGACTTAGAGTCCATCTTCATCCAGTTGAAGGATGTAACTATGAAAATCAAACTGAACTTTCGTTGATATAGTTTTCAAGAGATGACGGGTATATGAATTAGAATGAATTCCATCACCAAACCATGCCTAGGAGACAAAGTAAACAACAGAATTACACTAATCACCAACCAATCAATAATGTATGAAAGTTAGGAAGGGTACTGTCATCCGACCATGCCCAGGAGATGATGGTGAACAATAGGGCTTCCTGACATCATAAACATAAAAAGGAAAGGAACATGATCAAAGCTATCACAGACCCATTGTAATTTGTGTCACAACAGACCATTAAAAACTAAAAACATTCACTTGATTAAACCAAAATCAACATCAGTTTAGTCTAAACAAAAGGCACAAGCAAAAAGTCTTCCATCACACTACAAGCTTCACCTCTTAGCCCTATCTAAGAAGTTTGGCTACTCATGAACATGATGAGGCTAAACATCTCAAATAAACATGAGTAGAAATTAAGAAAAGAGAAGAAAAAGAACTCTTTGAAGCTGGCCCGTGCTCCACTGTGTGTCGGCTCCACGTTCACGTTCCAGATCTAATCCCTCCCTCCACGTCCTCTTCTCTCTCTTTTATAGACTGGAGGGAGGACGGTGGCAGGAGTCGGTGCTGGACTCGGACCGACCCTATTTCGCAATAGAGTACGTAGCCACATGAAGGTAGTCGGGTTTGGAAGTGATTTGGCAAAGGAACCCATCCATCCGATCCATTCTGACTTCATGGTGAGGGTAGTGGCCCCCTATTGCAGCATGTGGACGGTCTGGATCATGAATTTGACCATGCCCTTGATCACAAATGGCCCATCGTGGCCAGTTTTCACGGACCCTCGTAAGCTTACGCACGAGGGTTGCGTTGAGCTCTTGGTGGGTCCCACGATGATATTTTTAATGAAATCCACCCTGTCCATTGAATTCATGGTGAAAAACTAGCTAGGAAAGGGTGGTTTTGGTAGGTTGTAGCATGACCCACTCTACCAACTCAAACTACCGTTCATCCTGCATTTGACGGTGGAAATCCTGTGATCGCGTGTATGAGGCCAAAAAGACATCTAAGCGTGGGTTACACCCACCCTCCGGAAGCAATGGACAGATCCGAGCTTCGAAAACAACGACTGGTGGGGCCCGCTAGCAAAACTGACGATCAAAATTTAAATTTTCTGAATTTCGTCGGTCAGCGCAACGCTGACCAACTTGTATGGTTCGGTGGGCAGTAGGTCTTGTACCCACTGTGCACACGTGTCGCGTGTGAAGGTCCCATGGTGATGTATTCGAGTGATCCACTCCTTCCATCCATCTTATCTCCTCAGATACTGGGTTGAGCCCAAATCTGAAACATATCTAGATCTCAGGTGGGCCCAAAATCAATTGTTTAAGGGCTAATCTGTCTGTTGAGCCACTTCCACAAGGATCCACTAGATAAAATTTGACGTGTATGGTTAATTTATGGTCCTCAGGCCATGTACGAAGTTTCGAGCCAAACAGATGGTGGGAACCCTGTGATCTTGTATTCTAGACTACTTTCAGACTACTTGAACTTCAGGATCTCGATTTTCTCGGATCTCTGGCATGTAAATCCGTTGGTTTAAGTGACTCATGAGTGAAAAGGCTAAGCTATATGTCCTAGAGAGGGGGGGGGGGGTGAATAGGACTATGCCAAATTAAAAATAAAATCAGTGGAATAAAATTAATCAATAGCCTTACAATTATAAATCAATTATCAATGCTGAAATCCAATCACCTTGATACATAAGTATTGAGAGATTGATACAAATTCAGTTCTAAGGACAACCTTACACCATAATAAACAAGGGCTTATGGTAGGACAACCTTATTTCTAGAAATTCTTTTGAATCAAGAACTCAATTTTAATAAAGATAAATGAATAGCAGAGAATTGAAATTAAATGCAGAAATGTAGATCTAATTTATTACAACAATCTCCACACTTGCTTGAAATGTAAATTGTTACAACATTCACATCTACATGTACATTCCACACAATTGAATGATAAAAGATATGAAAATTAAGCAAGCATTCAATCCACAAGACAAAGAGTTATAGTGGTTGGCCTGTGTGTACACCAACTGTTCTTCAACAGCCACACAGAATGCTACTCCACTCCTAATATCCTCACACAGGGGATATTAGCGTTCACTATCAAATAGGTTTTCACAGGTTCACCCAAAACCTTTACAATTGTGTCTTTTTAACTTGGGCTTACACAATCTAAAAACCCACACTTCTGAGTTTTCTGGCTCTCCTCAGATAACCACACAATTTGAGATTTTTCTGGCGAATCCCAAACAAAAACTAAAAACTAATGGAATTTACAACATTGTAAAATACCTGGATTTCTCCTCTTGTAGCTGCCCGGAAGAACCAATTGGAGTAGACGTTGAATATAGAAGTTTAATGTCCACAACTCACTTTAATATGGTTCTAAGTTCTAATTGATTTTAGATTTAAACCAGCTGAGCGTAGTTATATTTGATTTTGATTCCAAGAAGAAAGAATTTGTCAATTCCTCTTTTCAAATTAGATTGGAATACAGAAACAAAATCAAATTAAATAAGCTATCAAAAAGAGAAAGAAATTATGCACAAAATATCTTAAAACTTAAACACAAACTTATCTCAGAGTGGAGCCTTGAATTCACTTAATATTCAATGAAAAACTCTGAAATTCGTGTGCTATTTATAGCAGAAGAAATTCGTCTTCAACTGGTCCTAGGGTCACCACGACTGGTCTTAAAATTAACTGATTTTTGAATTTTTGAGCGTGATTGCATCAGACCGTTTCATGACTAGTTGTAGGTAGTCCACGACCGGTCGAGACCCCTCTACGACTGGTCGTGCAACACTTGATTTAGTCGCTGGAGTTTGAGTCGAAGCTTTACGACTGGTCGAAGGTCGAGTCGAGACCATCTCACGACCGGTCGAGCAGACTCCAGGAATGGTCGTAGCCGAACCGAGAAATCTGATAAATTGCAACCATTTTAGGAACTTCTTAGACTGGTCGAGACAGTACTAGGACTGGTTAAACAGGGTCTAGGACTGGTCTTAGAGTAGACAAAAATATATAATACTATTCATTTGGATTATGTATCCAAAGTGACCTACCCTAAGGTCAATCTAATGGTCTATCAAACCTGGAACATGAAGTATGGACATTTGAACACTTCATTTGCTTAGACTTTGATCTTTACGAAGCTTGATTTCTTCTCGATGTAGCTTGACTACTTTAGAAGCTTCAATGTAACTTTAAGTTGTACTTGAGTCCCACATTTAGATTTAAATCTTGAACTTGCACTTGAACTTGAGTCTTGACCCGGAGTTCTCTCTTCATATTATAGCTTGAATTATCATGAAGCTTGAAGAATTCTTTGAGCTAGACTTCAAGTGTTGACGAGGTGTCTCGAACAAATTTATAAAGATACAAACACACAACATACGGAGATGTTTTGACACACAAAATTTGACAATCAAAGAGGAATCAAATCATAGCACTTACAATGAGCATTAAATCCATGCTTTTAACATCCTATTTCAATCCAAGCTTGTAAATATACCCTACATCACAAACACGATTAAATCGGGCCATTAAACAGTACCATGTTCATAAATCCAGGCAATAACTGGGTTTGATATAATAATTGACCCTCAACAATAATACAGTGAAAATATTGCATCTACCCATTTTATGGTATCCATTACAGAACCACAATCATTGAAGGAGAGCTGAATGTATTCATTGTCTTGGAACATACATCTTTAGAACCCCATACACTAAACTACAAATGGCTACAAAAGAAAACAAATGGAGAAATGCTCGAGCAGGCTATATATACAGGAACCTTCCCTGTAGATAGCTGCAGTTAGACATGAGGCATACATATGGGATGATGTGTTATTATTCTTCAACCCTGTAGTCATTTTTAAGATGAGAAAAATGCAACCAAAGATGTAAGAGGTGTCTGAATAAATTACAAATCCATGCAGCAGACTTATTCCCATTTGAATGTCTGAAGGAAGGGTCAAAATTGAAATAGATAGGTCTTAATGTCAAGAACATAAGATAGTCGGTGTGTACATGAGAGAGAGAGAGAGAGAGAGAGAGAGAGAGAGAGAGAGAGAGAGAGAGAGAGAGAGAGAGAGAGGAATACAAATGTAGGTTTTTACAAGTAGAAATAAATTAGCATAAATGGCCTTGAAATTACAGCTAATAGATCAAGATACTAGAATTCAACAATCAAGAAATTATCAATTCTAGGATTATGTGATTAATTACCTTATGATAGAACCCATAAATCGTCCCCAAAGACCTATGCATGAAAATTTGGGTTGCTTTGTAGATAGGACATAACAGTTCTAAGATTATCTTTCTAACATATAGATAAACACACATATCAAAAACTTGAGCACATGAAAATAGCACAAGATTATGTGAAGTTAAGGCTAAAGAATATATATATATATATATATATATATATATATATATATATATATATATATATATATATATATATATATATATATAAACTAATGAGATGTTGATAAAGTGTCTACAACTAGATATAGAGGTGGTAGAGGGATATAAAAGTGGATTCCAAAAATGGGAAAATAAGCCATGGGGTACATCAAAACAGAGGATTCAAATTGGCAAGATCCTCAATTTCCAACTCCTGCATTGATTGGTTTTCAAAAAACACGAGTTATTTCATCTCCTAAATCATCAATTTAAGCCATAAGAATAAAAAATAAAAAATAACTATGTCAACAAAAAAATTAAAAGAGAGAGAAACAGCTAATTATGAATACAAATCCTATCAAGTTATCAAGCCAATTTCAGAAAAAGGCCAGTTCTTGAATTCTTGGCCTAAGGGAAGCTTGCAAATCCCTAGGGAAATGTGAATATTTCTTTAATTTGTCATAAAAGTAGATATTCCAAGGTAATGAATTCTAAGTTTCCAAGCACATTTCGAGAATTTGCTGAATTTTATTCCCAGTTTCCAGACATAACCAACAAATTTAATTTCTCAGAGAATTTATTTCCTGAAAATAAATTCTTTAGTAATTTCTAAATTCTAGGTTGCCAAATGACCCCTAAAACACAGCTAGCACAATTTGTGATGTACATGAAAAAAGAAGACTACATATAGAAGCTAGTACTTTATCTGTGTTCATAGGTGGTCCCCACCATGCAGTCTCTTTACCAAAATCAAGATGATGTGGGTTGTGGCAACATTTGATTGAAAAATCAGAGCTCAGTGTTCGATCTAGTGCGATTCATTGGTATCCACTCTTAAGGTCAAGACTCTATGGCCATTCATAAGTGGAGCCCACTCAAAAATTCCACCAGGTTCAACAAAAAACACAAGACCTTAATAAGAGTTACAAACTTCAAATAAACATTCTACCCAGGAAAAGAATTAAAAAGGAACAAAAAGTACTTCTAATAGAGACAAGAATATATCAAGTTTATTAATTAGATCAAAATCAATCTCACACAAAAGTCCTTGGATAGAGATGTTTGCATGTTGCAAATATCAATGTAAAAGAAAATAAATTTGGTTGATAAGATGGGAAAAATGAAGATCCCAAATCAATCAATCTAAATCTTGAGAATGGATACAAAATAAATTGAAATTTTTGGAAGAACCACATGAATCTTGTATGGATGAAGAGATGATAGAAGAATCTGGACAGTTTATTTTCAGTTACAAATATGCCTGCGTATTATCTGCGCCTAGTGTGAAGTTACCACACCTCACAAAATCAGGTTGGTTCACTCATTAGGTGGGCCATTGGCCTTGTGTTTTTTTTTTTTTTTTTTTTTTTTTTTTTTTTTTTGTTGTGCTGGCCCTCCCGAATATACTGTAAATCCTTCTGGTTATTAAGGAATTTTTAAAAAAAATAAAAATAAAATAGTGTAGTGGACCTTAGAAGGATTTTAATGATGGATATCCAATCACTATTATTATTATTATTTTTTAAAAGGTGGGCCATTGGCCATATGCATATAAGGAAAACAGATTATTAGGAAAGGGTTAAAAAAGAGCATCTGTCCATCTTTAGTATACATATATTACGCACCTAAAGAGGAAAGCAGCCTAACTTTTGGGCCAAGGCATGTTTATGACGACCCATGATGACCTAACTAGATGAATGACCCAAACAGCTGAATTATTTGATAGATCCAATAACTGCACTAATTAAGTATTTGTACACACAGGATCCAATCCACTCATCAAGCATTAATGTGATCTGAAATAAGATAAAAGTATCTAGTCTCTCTGATGTCCATTTTATCAAATTCATAAATGCAACATATGCCATTATCAACAAGCATTAATATACCAACCTGCAATTGGTTGAAAAGAAGTTAGCTTGACAATGAGATGATTCTCTAAAACTAGAGAATTGATATCTCCACAACACATATCTGTCCAATTTCTATGAGATGAAATGAACTTATTTCACAAAATCAACAAGCCAAGTAGAACCTAGATATTAAGTCATTAAGATTCAGATGAAAGCCATACTCCATTCCTAGGCAACCAAATAGTAAAGCACTCAGGAAAGATAGTAGCTACAATACAAATCTTTTAAAGAATAAAAACCATAGAACCTATGTGTACAAGGTCTTTACCAAATTTCTGTCAACTAAGGCCTTTTCATCTTTCAGCACTTCTGCATCTTTCTAATGAACAACCTAGATAAATGGATGGATTGTCTATGTGGAATGGGTAAATGATCATGCATTTGGTTTGCCATTATTTCCAGCTAAAATTCTGCAGGAGTTTCCTCCAAACAGCATATACCATCATCTCAAAGATTAATAAAAAAGAAAATAAAAGAAAAAGAAAGGTTAAGGTTTAGGGAATTGAGAATAGGTCAAGGTTTAGGTTTAGGAAATCGGGTTCAGGTTCGGGATTGGGTTTAGGTTTGGGTTTTCAAGTTTAGGTTTAGGTCTAGGTTAGGGAGTTGAGATTAGGATTAGGTGTAGGTTTAGGTTTAGGAATTTGAGAATACATTTAGGTTTTAAGTTTAGGTTTAGGTTAAGGTTAAAGTTTAGGTTTAGGTTATAAGCTATAGGTTTAGGTTTAGGTTATAAGCTATAGGTTTAGGTTATAAGCTATAAGGTTTAGGTTTAGGTTTAGGTTTAGGTTAAAGTTTAGGTTTAGGTTAAGGTTAAAGTTTAGGTTTAGGTTATAAGCTATAGGTTTAGGTTATAAGCTATAAGGTTTAGGTTTAGGTTTAGGTTAGGGAGTTGAGATTAGAATTAGGTGTAAGCTTAGGTTTAGGGATTTGAGTTTAGGTTATAGGTTTAGGATTAGGTTATAGATTTAGCTTTAGGTTTAAGTTATAGGCTTAGGTTATAGGTTATAGGTTATATGTTTAGGTTGAGGTTTAGGAATTCGGGTTCGTGTTCGGGTTTGGATTTGGGTTTAGGTTATAGGTTTTGGGATTTGAGAATAGTTTTATGTTATAAGTATAGGTTTAGGTTAGGTTATAGGTTAAGGTTTAAGGATTTGAGAATAGTTTTAGGTTATAAGTAAGGTTTTAGGTTTAGGTATAGGCTTAAGTTATAGGTTATAGGTTATATGTTTAGGTTAAGGTTTAGGAATTCGTGTTCGCGTACGGATTTGGATTCGGGTTTAGGTTATAGGTTTTGGGATTTGAGAATAGTTTTAGGTTATAAGTATAGGTTTAGGTTAGGTTATAGGTTAAGGTTTAGGGATTTGAGAATAGTTTTAGGTTATAAGTAAGGTTTTAGGTTTAGGTATAGGCTTAAGTTATAGGTTATAGGTTATATGTTTAGGTTAAGGTTTAGAAATTCGGGTTCGGGTTCGGGTTTGGGTTCGGGTTTAGGTTATAGGTTTTGGTTTTGGTTTTGGTTTAGGTTATGGGTTTTAGTTTAGGTTAAGGTTTAGGTTTAGGTTATAGGTTATGGGATTTGAGAATGGGTTTGGGTTTAGGTTATAGGTTTTGGTTTTGGTTATAGGTTTTAGTTTAGGTTATAGGTTATAGGTTTAGGTTTAGGTTCGGTGTTTTGGGATTTGAGAATAGGTTTAGGTTAAGGTCATAAGTTTAGGTTTAGGAATCGAGATCGGGTTCGGGTTCGGGTTTGGTTTTGGGTTTTCAAGTTTAGGTTTAGGTTTAGGTTAGGGAGTTGAGATTAGGATTAGGTGTGTTTAGGATTAGGGATTTGAGAATATGTTAAGGTTTAGGTACAGGAAATTGGGTTCGGGTTCGAGATCGGGTTTACGTTTGGGTTTTCGGTTTAGGCTAAGCATTTAGGGATTCAGATTCGGGTTTGGGATCGGGTTTAGGTTTGGGTTTTCAAGTTTAGGTCTAGGTTTAGGTTAGGGAGTTGAGATTAGGATTAGGTGTAGGTTTAAGTTTAGGGATTTGAGAATACGTTAAGGTTTAGGTATAGGAAATCAGGTTCGGGTTCGAGATCGGGTTTACGTTTGGGTTTTAGGTTTAGGCTAAGGGTTTAGGGATTCAAATTTGGGTTCGGGATCGGGTTTGGGTTTAGGTTTAGGTTTAGGTTTAGGTTTTACATTTAGGTTAAGGTTACAGGTTTAGGTTACAGGTTTAAGTTTAGGTTATAAGTGTAGGTTATAGGTTACGGTTTAGGGAATTGACAATAGGTTAAGGTTTAGGTTTAGGAAATCAGGTTTGGGTTCAGGTTTGTGTATGGATTTAGGTATGGGTTTTCAAGTTTAGGTTAAGGAGTAAATTAGGATTAGGTGTAGGTTTAGGTTTAGGTTTAGGGATTCTCTAGTATTATCTACTATTGAACCTAGTATTATCTACTACATACTAGTAACGTACAACCAATATTGGGGCACCATACCATAAGCTACAAGAATTTCATGTCCCCCTAAACAAGGTATCCTCCATTGATAACATATATATATTATAAGTTTTTTTATTTTCATTTACATTCCCAAATACATTCATCATCCATCCAAGAAAATTGAAACAAGTACCGTCAATCTATCTTATCTTACTGACCGCCTTATGTTTGTTTTCACCTTTGTAACTCTCATATTTGTTGCAGCTGCTAGTTCATCATCAGTAGCCTCCCTAACCAAATCTTTATGCAGTCCCTCCATTTGAAGTAGTGGCTGAAGTTACAAGAAGTAGGACTGATTAGTCTTTCCATGTTTTGAAAAAAATCAAATTCTTTATTTTTGGCTGCAAGTTACTTATAATTACCATTGGCTCTTAATCTATTTATAATGAAAATCTTAAATATCACCCGATAGTGCTCCTTTGATAAATGTCCTGTTTGGAACAAATAATTTTTTTTTATCATAAATGTCCTGTTTAGAACAAATAATTTGTTTTATACATACATGTGTTTTATCATAAAACCATGCATGATGCATCCATACAAAAAAAAATCAAGTGGAATTTTTTTATATATATATAAACTGATTTTTTTAATATTATTATAAACATCCCATCTCTCTCTTTCTTGTATGTATGTTTGGACAGCTGAACGATGAAATAAAGGAAGAAATGACTATTTATAAAGATAAGAGGTCCACTAATTTAAAAATGAATGGTTGTTTTTTCATTTAAAGTACTTAAAAATAGATGGGGTGGTTAGTTTTTCTTGGATGATAGATTTAAAAGGCTACTAAATAGGTGGAGTTTCTAAGTTTGAGAAACGATTCATGCTCTTTTGGAGCACTGTGAATTACACGGTTTTAGTTGCATTGGGTAACTTGGACAATTTAAAAGATAGATCTAGACTGTCTATTAAGCTTAGAACATATTTAAAGGGATACCATGAAAAAATAAGACCCTTCAAAATCCTACCTATACCCTGCAATCAACTAAAATGGACACTTCAACTAAATGAACTAAAGAAACTGACATCACTGCTATAAATCATAAACAATGTGGCTCAGGAGATAAAAAAAAAAGACATTAAAAAATACAACAATTCTCGATCAACTGAATATGAAAGATTTTCAGTGCATGGGCCATCTAGGGTGAGAACCCATGCATCCTGTCAATTACACTTGTATGAACTAAAAACCCAAACTGTTGAATGGAGAACAAGAGCTGTAGTTTAGGAAAAAATAATGGTTAAGAAAAAAATACAGTAATGGTTCATATTCAACTGGAAAAAAAGGTCGAAAAACTTATTGCTATGATTTTCCAATCTGACGAATTTTAGTGCATCGACCATTCAGGGTAAGGTTCATCATGTCTATGGTTTCAGTAGTTTGAGCTTTGGATCATTGAACCATGACCCCACTTGTACAAACTGTAATCCCAATCAGTTGAACCCTCCAACCATGCACTCAGAGCATTGTGTGTATATAGTATCTCCAACCAAAAAGTAAAAAAGAAAAAAGAAACAGAGAAGAATAGAAGATGATGGCATTGAATTCATTATACAACAACTTAAAGAAGAAAAGGAAGAAAATGCATACCGAATAGAAGATAATAGTCACTAGGGAAGATTTTTTTTATGACATCAAGTTGGTTATTTTCTAAGATGCAAACTTTCTGCGACCCTCATGTGTAAGCCTCAGGGATTTATGGAACACAGCAGCAACCTGAATGGAAAAATAAGCATTATAGTAATTACTGATGTTGGAGTATCAACAAGTAAAAACTAAAACAATAAATAGAAAACTAGGCTTTGAGATGAGGAAACTAGCTTTGAGATGAGGAAGTTGTTGGGGATGATGTCAAAAACACGTCATACGCAATACATATCATATGCTAAGAACCAATAAACCAAAAGGAGAAAACTGGGCTTTAGGAACAGAAGAAGATAATTTATAAATGTATTTTCAAAATTTAAAGGGAAACTGTTAGAACTCAAAATTCTACTATTTGTTCTTTCAGCATTTGAAAATATGATGCTGTGAGAAATTAACATAAGCATTTAGGTAGACATCATGCCCTTGCATCATCTAAGGGGACATTGCTGAATAGCCAGCAAGCTGTTTGAGTTTGGCTTTGGAGATTTTGTACCCTTCGAATCCTTTTTCTCCTTCACCTTTCATTTTCAGAACTCCTAGAAGCATTCCAGTTAGGTTGCTTGCAGCGACAAAAACCATCCAGACCATTCAAAGGTAGAAGAAGCCTTGGAACTTAGTGTAACAACTCAGCAGAGCCATGAGATTTGGCAGAATCATTTGAGGAACCCGATGGAACGTTGAAATTTCCTTGTAGGGGTTCACATTTAGCACCTAAAACATTTTGCACATTAGATGTTTTCAAGAAATCAATGGTTGCAGTGATATTTACATGTTTATCATTAGTAGATTCAGTATCCAGTTCCAAAAAGCATTGGCACAATTCTTTCATCGCTTTCATGACTGAAAAAGTGGGCTTAATAGATTTGTACGGTCTCAGACATTTATCCTTGACTAGTTTTTAAACTACATCTAGATTTGGCATACGAAAATCTGACCAATCAATGGCAGAGTTGCAAGTCAGAGAAATTTTCACCTCTCTAGAGGTTGATGATGTGATTTTCAAGTGAGCAGGAGATGCCTCTAGCATAATAGTCTGGGTCAATGAACCATGGACAACACTTGTGGAGTATGGCTAAATCAGGACATATTCACATCTAATGCATCAGACTCTTAATGATTCAACCTCAACAGAATATCATCATGATATAAAAACAAAATCAAAATCCAAGAACAACTGAAAATCATTCAAATTCATATATCTATGATCACTCACATTTTATATATATTAGATCTCTAAAACCCAAATAAAAATCAACAAAGAAAAAGAAAGAAAGAAAATAAAGTCCTTTTCCAAAACAAAAGTGTTCTTCTTTCTCTCTTTTCATTGAAAGTTCAAAACTGGCGTGTAGATAGCTAGATCAGGCCACCCATTTCCACCACCCCAACACCCCATACATAGATTTGGCACACTTGTACAAGATTTAAGCTGTCCATCAAGCCAACGACTCTAATTAGATCCAAGCTTTCCATCAAGCCAACGACTCTGATTCTCAAATCCCCAAATCTGTAAGCCCTAAAATCCCTAAAATCTGTAAGCCCTAAAATTCCCAAATCTGTAAGCCCTAAAATCCCCAAATCTGTAAGCCATAAAATCCCTAAAATCTGTAAGCCCTAAAATCCCCAAATCTGTAAGCCCTAAAATTCCCAAATCTGTAAGCCGTAAAATCCCCAAATCTGTAAGACCTAAAATCCCCAAATCGAAAGGGGAAGTGAGATAGACAAAGATGAAGGAAGAGAGATCGAGAGAGAGTACCTTCGATTTGACGGTAGCTGTTGTTGATGGAGGTTGGGCGGCCATGCATTGGGACTTGATCCGCTACTACCGCTGATGGGGAAGACCATGGACATCGTCGGTGGATGATGGGTTAGGGTTTGGAGTAGAAAGAGGAGGGTGAGAGAGAGAGAGAGAGAGAGAGGAGTGGGGGACGCAAATAAGCTACTGACCGGTTGAGAGAGGGGGACGCGGATTAACTACTGACAGGTTGAAAGAGAGAGAGGGAGAAGAGGAGGGCGAGGGAGAGAGGAGAGCGGGACGCGGATTAGCTACCGATGAGAGAGAGAGAGAGAGGGAGAGGGAGGGAGAGAGGATTTCAGAGAGGGAGAGGGAGAGAGAGGATTTCAGAGAGGGAGAGGGAGAGAGAGATTTAGGGATTTGGGGTGGGCGTGCGTGGGATAGTTTTTGGGGTGGAACGGATTGGCTACTCCCCCTGAAACCAGCCCCGTGGTTGGTGTTCGGTGGTCTGTGGGCCCCACCATGATGTATGTGTTTCATCCAATCCGTTCATCCATTTTTAAAGATCATTTTAGGACTTCGTCCTAAAAATAAGAGGGATATAAATTTTAGGTGGACCACACCACAGGAAAACAATAGTGATTGGATATCCATCATTTAAATCCTCCTAAGGCCCACTGTACTATTTATCTTACATCCAATCTGTTAATTTGGTCATAAAGGCCCAAATGAAGGGAAAAAACAAAGATAGCTTGATCCAATACTTTTATGGCTCCCAAAAAGTTTTTAATGGTCGACATTCATTCAACACTTTTTCCCGTAATGTGGTCCACTCGAGATTGGGATATAACTCACTTTTTTTTTGTAATATCATAAAATGATCTATAAAAATAGATGGACGGCATGGATGAAACACATACATTATGGTGGGGCCCACAGACCACCAAACACAAAAGTTGAGAGGGGTTACCCTCTATTAAAACATTCATAATTATTTTTTGGGCTCGCAGAGATGTGGTTCACAAATCTAGCCCATCCATTATGTGTGTGGCACTTAGATGAGGGGTCATACCAAGTTTCAGATGCATCCAAATTTCAGGTGGGGCCCCACCAAGTGCTTTTATATGTTTTAGGCATGTCTTCACATGATTTTAGATGGTATGGCCCACCAGAGTTCTGTATATGGCTGATTTTTGGGATATCCCATAATTTAAAGGGGACCCATCAAATGCATGGTGTTGATTTATGACACACATCATGGTGGGGCCCACACAGCTTGACCTCATGGGGAGTTCCCATGACCTCGACGTATAGAACATTTTCCATATATATATATAATATTTTTAAAATATAAAAACTTATGATGTATTTGTTATATCCACACCGCCCGTCCATTTTGAGATATCATTTTAAGTCACAAGCCAAAGAATGAGATAAATAAAAATCTGTAATGGACCCCACCATAGAAAATAATGGGAGGGTGATTCCCACCATTGAAACTATCCTAAGGCCCATCGTACTGTTTATTTGAAATCCAACTGGTTCAAAAGTAAAAAAAAATGGTTGTGGGGCGATAAATCATGGTGGGGCCCACACAACACCAACCACTATCCATTGGATGGTGTAGGGAGAGTAGCCAATCTTCTCCCCTTATTTGTGGTGTAGTCCATTTAATCTTTGAATATGATTCATTTTTTAGATAATTCTATAAAATGATCTTGAAAAATGGATGAATAGTGTGTGTTGATCCTAAATTTTTGGTAAATCCAAAACTCAAGTCGATCATGCCACACAAAACAATGTGGAATAATGATTTCCACCATTGATACCTTCCTTGGCCCCACAGTAATGTTTGTCATCCAACATGTTCATAATATCAAAAAGATATGAATGAAGGGAAAACACAAACATCAGCTTGAACCAAAACTTCTATCAAATGCACGGTGTTGATGTTCGACACACATCATGATGAGCCCTACAAAACTTACTAACATTAATTCTTAGAGTCTCAGGGTGTCAATAAGTTAGGTCACCATTTTGACTAGAATATTTGACCCATTTTACATGTCTGGTCCATTCACTCTATTTTACTAATTATTATAGTTACTCATCCCGATCATGCTACATATGAGAAAGATATTGGGCAAACAAGATTGATCAACAATTTGAGTGAATTTTGATTTAAACATCTAAAGTTATTTACTCTTCAATCTGGACTGATCAGATTGTCCAAAAACGGTTAAAGGTTGTTCATAATATCAAAAATATATGAATGAATAGAAAACACAAACATCAGCTTGATCCAAAACTTCTATGGCCTCCAAGAAATTTTAAACGGTAGAGGTTCAATCACACTATTTCCTGTGGTTTGGTCCACCTGAGCTTTGGATATGCTTCTTTTTTGTTCTTTAGACGTCAAATTATCTGTTAACATGGATGAATGGAGTGGATAAAATAAATAAATAACAGTGGACCCCACAGAGTTTAATTACTCTGGTAAGGGCAACGAGTAACTTATCTAAATGTAGTAGAGAAAGGTTTCCTTAAAACATTTATAATCATATATTAGGCCTGCCTAAATGTGATTCACATATCTTGTATCCCACTTGGATGAGGGGTCAGACCAAGTTTCAACTGCATCCATGTCTGTATTAACTTATAAACATGTTGGATCTCAAATAAACATCGCGGTGGGCCCTAAGAAGGTTTCAATAATGGGTGTCACTATCCCACTCTTTTCTATCGTGTGGGTCCACTTGAACTTTGGATTTGCCCCGTCAGTCAGATGCACCATTCCATGGTAGGCCACGAGCTTAAAAATAAAGTCAATCCATGACTTGGGTGGGCTGCACCACATACTATCGTTGAGAGGGTTACCCTCCCATTAAAACATTCAAAATCATTTATTGGGCCCACCTAGATGTGGTTCATAGATCTAGCCCATTCATTATGTGTGTACCACTTGGATGAGGAGTCAGACCAAGTTTCATTCACATCCAAAACTCATGTGGGCCCCACCAAATGCTTTTATATGTTTCAGCGATGTCTTCACATAATTTTAGATGCTATGACGCCCCACCTGAGTTTCGTATATGACTGATCTTTGGACTTAAAGGGGACACATCAAATGCATGGTGTTGATGTTCTACACACATCATGGTGGGGCGCACACAGATTAACCTCATGGGAAGTTCCCATGAGGTGACCTTATAGTACCATTTCATTATTTTAGGTAACTCCTTTATGGGAGTTACTCTAACCGTGTAGGGCCCACCTTGATATATTTTATGTATATCGACACCGTCCATATATTTTTCCATCATATTTTAAGATGTGATTTCAAATCATAAGAACTCAATAATCTTAGGTGGGCCATATCAATCAAAACAATGATGAATAACTATTAAAAACTTTTTGAAGGCCACAAAAGTTTTGGATCAATTTGATCTTTGTAGTTTACCTTCATCTAGATCTTCTTTACATTATCAACAAGTTGGATTGCAAATAAACATTACTAAAACCTTACGATGGGCTCTTTATAATTTTTAATGACGAGGTAATATATTATCATTCTTTCCAGTGGTGTGGTCCACTCAAGATTTAAATCGACACAATTTTTTATACCTGGCCCAAAAATGGGTTGGAGAAACATAGGGGCGACAAGGATATACAACACATCATCAAAATCTCTTTTGTTATCTAACTTTTCAATTTTTCTTGTGAAAATACAAAATCTAGCTTTCTTTTTTAAAAAATATATATTTTTTTACAATTTGTCAATTTTTTCACAATTTTGTTTAATTTTTTTAAATTTTCTTCTTCAAAATATCATTTTTTAAATCTCACGTTTGTTATATAACTTTTCAAATTTTCTTGTCAAAATACAAAATCTAGTTTTCTTTTTTAATATATATATATATATATATATATATATTACAATTTATCAATTTTTTCACAAATTTGTTTAATTTTTAAAATTTTCTTTTTCAAAATATCATTTTTTTTATCGAAATCTTTTTTTTTTTTCAAAATTATCAACATTATTCAAAGTTTTTAATTTTTTTTTTCAAAATCTAGATTTTTATAAAATTACATTTTTTTTTTTTCAAAATCTAAATTTTTTTCTTAAACATTGTTAATTATTTTACTAAGCTTTTTTTTTTTTTTTTCGAAATTCGTAAATTTTTTTGTTCTTAATTTTTGACCTGAGCATTAGAGACGGTCCTAGACCGTCTCTAATGCAGACGGTCTTCGACAGTCTCAAATGACCACTATAAGACTGCACGTCTCTAATAGAGATGGTCCTTAACAGTCTCAAATGGAGACAGCTAATGACCGTCCCTAATACAGACTATTTTTGACAGTCTCAGATTACAGGAAAAGACAGCCAATGACCGTCTTTAATTGAGACGGTCCTCAACAGTCTCAGATTACCAGTAATAGACAGCCAATGACCGTCTCTAATACGGACAGTCTTTGATTGTCTCAAATGGCCGCATATAAGACGGTCAGAGACCATCTCTTATTTTAGACGGTCAATGGTCGTCTTTTATCCGCAGTTAATGACAGTTTTTTATCGTCTCAAATGATTTGTGGACGTTCAAATTTTTAAGACAATATTAAGGACGGTCAAGGGCTGTCTAAAAGTTTAGAGACGGTTTATAGCCATCTCTAAAGCGTCTTTAAACCAAGCAATTTTAGAGAGTCCAGAACCGTTTCTAAATCCATCATTTTTTTTTTCATTTTTCACGGTGTCAAGCTCAGATAATGTCCTTGCCATGCCCTTCTCGAGAGCCATTAACATTTCAATATCTATGGTTCGTGAGCATAGGGCATTGAAAAACTACTAAAGCTTCTAATTATAGTGTGCATATGCTTACTATCCTTGAATGCATGTTGGATCAAAACTGGAAGCAGATGTTGCATCAACACGTGGTAATCATGAGACTTCATTCCCTTTAAATCCACACTATCTTCCTTTATGATGTTCTTCTAATTCCGACTAAAATTGACTGAAACACGAAGCTCATGTAAAGTCTGGATGAAAAGTTTTTTCTCTTCTTTTCGAAGCAAAAAAAGACCTTATTTTTGGATCACCTTGCCATTAGTATTTTCTAGCCATAGACACTTCTTTATTCTTAGCCGCTTCAAGTCTCTACGTGCATTAGCATAATCCTTGGTTTTTTCAGTTGTGTTCAACATCAGTGCAATAAGGATTTCACATACATTCTTCTCTATGTGCATAATATCAAGGTTATGGTGTATAGGAATATCCTTCTAGTACTCCAGATCATATAATATGGACTACTTTAAGAAGTATGCTGATTCAGCATCATCAGCTTGTACCCATCCTCCTTTTGTATCCATTTGTTTACTCTTTCCAATCTTCTACCGTTGCACATTTAGTTTCACAGCGATGCTTTTGAACTCAATCCCAGTCAGACGAATCGGTTGTGGTCACGGCACCGCCTTCTTATTGAAGGTGCCCGCACTTGTGTCCTTTTTGGTCTCATCGTTTAGTGGCAACCACCTTCTATGACTTATATAAACGTATTTCTTTCCATGATGTAGTCACAAGGAATCTATGTGGGAACCACATGGAGGACAACCATACTTACCCTTGGTCCTACAACCAGAAACATTACCATATGTGGGAAAGTCATGAATTGTCCATAGCAAGATGACACGCATGTTGA
This sequence comes from Magnolia changhungtana, assembly GCA_030180095.1. Taxonomy (NCBI): domain Eukaryota; kingdom Viridiplantae; phylum Streptophyta; class Magnoliopsida; order Magnoliales; family Magnoliaceae; genus Magnolia; species Magnolia changhungtana. Next base: position 38,367 of record JASAUF010000106.1, read on the forward strand.
ACTTGTTTCCATTGTATGGGTCGATTGTCGTCATTCCTTTCCGCCACAAGTCTTGTAACTTAGCAATTAATGGCTCTAAATACACATCAATATCCTTCCTGGGTTGTCATGGTCCTTCAATGAGCAAAACGAACATAGTAAATTGCGGTTTCATATATAACTTTGGTGGAAGATTATACGTCACACATATAACAGGCCAAGAACTGTACAACATGCTGAAAGTGCCAAAGGGGTTAAACTCATCTATGCCTAGACCCAATCGAACATTGCTAGATTCTCCTGAAAAATCCTTATACTTGTTGTCAACAAACTTACATGTGCTAAAGTCCACCGGATGCCCCATCTTTCCACTCTGCATTTTTCTGGTTGAGTGCCAGGTCATCTCCTTTGCCACCCATGGCACACTGTACATTCTTTATAGCCTTGGTGTTAATGAAAAATACCTTAACACCTTCACAGGTACTTGAGCTTGTCTCGACTTCAAATCAAATTCAGTCTTGTACCTAAAAGTACCACAATTTGGACAACTCGTCTTTATCTCATGCTCTCTCCAGTATAACATGCAGTCACTTGGACATGTATGGATCTTCTGGTAATTAAGACCCAACTTTATAATGATCTTCTTGGTAGGTATTAATTAGAGTCTTATTACCGGATGGCAAGACACTCTGGAGTAGTTGAAAAAGAGCCGTAAAGCTTTGTTCACTCTATCTATGGTTCACCTTTAATTTAAAGAGTTGTATTATGAAAGTCAGCAAGGTAAATTTGTGACAACAAGGATAGAGCTCAGTCATCGCTGAAAGTGATATGTTGATAAACCCTAAGTATTGTCAAATTTTGGTGTGACAAACCAATTCAAGTTTGTATCTTGATTTGAATTAAGCTTGTGCATCTTTTCACATTGAATCTTCGATGTTCGTTCTATTCGTGCTAAATCTATCTTATCGATATCTACGATGAACTTACCGAAATCTTCAAACTAGAAGAAAGTGAAGACTTTCATATATTGAGTGAAGACAGAGTTTTCAAGAACATTGTGGTTCAAGATCTAGAACCAGAAAAATCCAAGAACTCAAGACCTAGTTGAATATTATGTTTAGTATGTCGAATTCAAGCTTTGAAGATCGCAAGAATTAAAGCTACTAAAGTGAATGATAGATTAAGTGATCATATGTTCTATCTCACAAGTAAGGTATGATTGACCTAGATTGACCTTAGATCATAATTAGATCATTTCATACTTTTGGTCGGTCATTTTGGTCATTTTATAAGTGTAAAATTCTGTTCTTTCGACTAGCCCTAGCACTGGCTCTGAGATAATTTTGAGTACATTCTAAGCTATTTTGTGCATATTTTAGATTCTTTAAAGTAGCTCTTGTTTTTTTTTTTTTTAAATTTTTTATTTTGATTCTCTATTCCATTCTCATTTTGAAAAGGGATATTTGATTTACTCTTCCTTGAGATCAAAATCATTACAAAGCCCTTGCTGATTTAATTAAAAATCATCTAGACTTAGAACCCTATACACTTGTGAGACTGAACGTAGAACATCTACGTCGTCATCAAGTTGGTTCTACCGGGCTGCTTCAGAATCATCATACAGATAAGTTTTTGCTTTTTCTGTAATTCAATTCATTTTTGGTTTGTGAGATTGTTTAAGAAAACTCTATTTTAGTTGTCTGAGGTGATCCAGAAAATCTCAGAGCCAGGGGTTTTTGAATTGTGTAAGCCCATCTAAAGACACAATTGTGAAGGTTTTAGGTGAACCTTGAAAAATCTATTTTGATTAGTGAACACTAATATCCCGAGGGAGTGGATATTAGGGATCCCTTTAGGCCGGGGTTTGAGGGAATGAAAGCATCTACGATATTACCATATCTCCCAAAAATCCTATAGAGGTCTTCTACGGTTGTGTCATATGAAATGTTCCCACAAATAGCATGTGGAGATGATTACGGGCCCCTTTGTGGCAGACCTGGTGCCAATCTTCTTCCTCCATTATCAACTATCAACATCAATCACCATCTTCCCTAGGGATAACTACTCCGAATCTAAGGAGTTCTCTGTACTCCTTAGAGATCTTCCTCGAAACTACCATCTACAAGCATAACCAATAGTAAATGTAAGATTAAACAACATAGTGAAAGAATAAAATCCAACAAGCCTAACTTGCAACACCAAAGTTATAGTCCCTCATCCACTCATTACCAAACATGTAATATTAAAACCACAGACTTTAAAGCATCTACAACTCTAATATTCAAAGGCATGGTTATGGATGAGGTAGCAAACTACTATAGTAAATTTCCAATCTCATATCTTTCAACATCCAGTTCTTCAAAACATCACTAGTACCATAACCTAAACTCCAAGCAACCACCATCTCACAAGACATCCAAAATAGTGAGTTTAATCTCATATGATATCATACTAAATACCATCAATTGGAGAGCATTTTTTGAAGAAACTCTTCCCCATTGGTGATCACATGGAAAAAGTTAGCTATCCGTGAGCAATTATTTTAAGGTGCTAGTGGACTTGGTGTTATTGACACACACTAAAGAAAATTTTGAGGCAAAGAATCTTCCTTTCCTTGTGATATAATCATAAGTAGAATATAATACAAATATTATGAGTAGCAATGATCTATTCAGACATTCCACATGAGAGGAAGAAAGCCTTCTCTAGAGAATATAATTTATGGATGAGGATTACACCCAATGGTTGGAGCAATCACTACCAAAAAACTGGGCTAAGGCTACGGATAAAAGCCGTAGCGATAGACCTATGGCTACTGTTTTCGTCCATAGCCTGACCGTAATCGTAGGTGCCGTAACAATAGGTCTTAAACCTATAGCTATGGATTTAATCCGTAGCTATAGATTACAATAGCTACAGATATAATCCGTAGCAATTATATTTATAGCGAAAACTACAAACAGCTACGAATATTATTTGTAGCTAAAAGTCCGTAACAATATGCCAAATTTGAGAATGGCTATAACTGTCAGATTACTGGCTATGGTCAATATCCGTAGCTATTTTGTACATTAAAAAATTATATATAATCATTTGTTCATTTAATTACCACCTGCATAATAATTTATTCATTCCATTACAATCAATTATAATCATTCATTCATTCAATTATAATCAATTACAATCCTTCATTCATTCAATTACAATCCTTCATTCAATCAATTACAATTACAATTACAATAATGCTGAAAATACAAATCTTTGGCTTCATTAGAGAAATTTGCTCGACTTCACCCTGAAATTTCAATGATAAAGAATTGAAAGAGAAGATATTTTGACGGTACGATATTTTTTTCACAAGTAAATGGCCTTTTTCAGCCATCAGCCCATCACCCACCTGAAGAATAAAAAATCGATTGTTGTCCAAGTTCACTCCTTTTCCTTTCAATTTCTTAGTGACCTCTGTAAAATTACTTCCACGGTCATTTATGTAGTACTTTGATGAGTTGTCTCGAAATGCAACTCTATTAATGACAAAGTCACTTCCTATAACAGCTTCATATATTCCATCATCCAACAAATAGTCATGTCATTCATAAATCGGAATGCCCATTGGGGGAAAGAAAGACAAAGTGAAAGAAGTGCATCATGTATAACCATTTTTTTCTTAATGAATTAAAAAAAAAAAAAAAAAACTCAAAGAGGAATGAAATTGACACAAACGGAATGGTCTCACCATATGGTTATAGGTTTTGGTTTAGGTTAAGGTTATAGGTTTAGGTTTAGGTTAAGGTTTAGGTTTAGGTTATAGGTTTAGGTTAAGGTTAAGGTTTAGGTTATAAGTTATATGTTATAGGTTGTAGCTTTTGGGAACTTGATTATAGATTAAGGTTTAGGTTTAGGAAATCGGGATCGGGTTTAGGTTTGGGTTTTCAAGTTTAGGTTTAGGTTAAGGAGTCGAGATTAGGATTAGGTGTAGGTTTAGGTTTAAGGATTTGAGAATACATTTAGGTTTTAAGTTTAGGTTTAGGTTAAGGTTATAGGTTTAGATTATAGGTAGGTTATAGTTTATAGATTATAGGTTATAGCTTTAGGGAATTGAGAATAGGTTATGGTTCAAGTTTAGGAAATCGGGTTCAGGTTCGGGATTGGGTTTAAGTTTGGGTTTTCAAGTTTAGGTTTAGGTTTAGATTAAGGAGTTAAGATTAGGATTAGGTGTAGGTTTAGGTTTAGGGATTTGAGAATACATTAGGTTATAGGTTTAGGTCTAGGTTTTAGGTTTAGGTTTAGGTTTTAGGTTTAGGTTAAGGTTAGGTTATAGGTTATAGGTTAAGGTTTAGGTTATAGGTTTTGTTTTAGGTTTAAGTTATAGGTTTAGGTTTAGGTTATAGGTTTAGGTTAAGGTTTAGGTTTAGGTTATAGGTTATACTGTAACGCCCTGAAAATCGGGGGTCGAGCATAAACTCAACTCTCGAGTTCCAACGCATCACTTATGTAACAAAATGAATAATGATTGAATGTTGTCTGTATTAGTGTAGTAAACATGAGTGAGATTAAGCCAAAACAGCATATCATACTCCAGAGACAGTTAAATTGCAAGCGGAAGACTATGATAGATAAATAAAAGATATAAACTGTGGTGAGTCTCCAGAGTGTGATAAGGTTACTAGGTTAATGAATTACAAGTATAATTTCAAAATATACCAAGTTGTGGACGTGTAATGTCTTCTATCCCAAATACCATGGCCCCGTCAATACCATTCCAAGTCTTCATAGACCCGTCAGAGAGTTACAAGTAGGAGGACTCCTCAACATCATAGTAGTAGTCCGGCTTTGCTTCATAAGCATTGCCATCACCTGAAACTCAAACAAGTCTGGTTGGTGTGTACAACACCGTCCCATAATGTGGGAGTGAGTGATCAACTCAGTGGAACAATGAAGCATAGGTTAACATGTTATCAATTCAGTCAAGCAGTAATGATAAAGTAGTACAATCAGACACTCCTAACTACTCTTATTAATGCAAGTATGAATGCAGTCATGATGGATGCCCTCACCACACACTCCCTCATGCGACACCATCTTACGTTCGTGGCATGCTTGCATTCCTCAGTGCTCCACATCTTCCAGGCACATGCAATGCGATGATGAGCATGATTACCGAGTTGTTATTAGTCCAATTCAAACAGCAGGATTGGAAAACTAAGGTACCTCCCTTGTACCATTCCCAAACATGATCCATTCTAGGGTCATCAGTCCTAGTTAATCTCATATGATAGTGTGGTTTTAGGGCGCTGCAAAGGCTGTCAGGGCTGTTACACGCACTTGTTACACCACTCCCCCATCACCTTTTTAACGGTTCATCACTAAATTGATACAGGCCTAGTTCATACTCTATTCACCGCGGCAAAACTCGTCACCTCATCGCAAATTCAGAGTATGCTCGAGGTCACTACAAAGGGCTGCCAGGGCTGTTACACGCATTCATTGCACCACTCCTCCATCACCTTATCAATGTAGGCCGACAGCACGAATATAGTGTCCCATACCACCATAATCGACTCACGAGTCTGGTTGCTCAATGGACACTACGGGAGGCACATGGCCCCAGCGTAGGCCGACAGCTCGACCACAGTGTCCCATACCACCATGCCCGGCTCATGAGTCTTAGCAGATCGAGGTATCATGGTTAACAGGATTTCACTGGTAAGTTTGGTACCCTAGGTTCAAACAGTGGCGTCCAAACATGGTGAACATACATTAGACAGATCGGGTTACTTGACGAGCCAGACTAGCACGAGCGCACAACCAACTGAACGACTTGAAGTGCATAAGCACTTCGCGTAGCCTAACCACTGCCGCCAACCGAAGTACGATTGGGGTTCGTCAGACACATCCTACGTGGCAAAATGAATCTCAACCACGAACTCAAGTCTGTTACCGATTGTTTGGACTATAATCATAGTCCCAATCACATTTAATTACAGAATAGTTAAAGTAGTAATGGATCAAGATTTCAAATCATACAATCAAATATCCAATATTGTCCGCTTAGGGCTGTCAGGGCTGTTGCACGGAAACGTTGCACCACTCCCCCATCACCCTTCACGGATTTATGGAATACAACTTAAACATGTGAAGTAATCAGAGCAGAATTAAACAAACAAGTAATTCAAATATATTAACGAGCATGTTATAAAACACAATGCAAACAGGAAATCCAAACACATACATTTCATGATACAGTAAGTGCTTAAACTAAATAACTTACATGAAGAAAATCATACACATCACTAAGGTAGTTGAGAATCCTATCTCAACACCTTTATACATTACAATTTACTAACTACTACTCATTCAGACATTTCAACAAACAATTTAGACTACATACATCAACATACACGACATATGTTGATCACATAGGTATTAGGCTAAATCCTTTCACTAGGGAGTTGCCCCAAATATTACTCGTGTGTACCCACAATGGATAATCATGGCAAGCATGAATCCAAGTTCCATATTCATTTAAACATTTTCACAAACACTTGGGCTACACAATTTAACATGTTGGCCGTGGCGTGGTTTAGGGCAAATCCTTTCGCCAAAGGGGTATCGCCAATACAACAATCAATATATCCATGACAATTAGTTATGGCGAGTACGAATGAGAATTCTATACTCATTCAGTCATTTTCACAAACACTTAGAATACACTATTTCAACATACATATTGTATATTAGCAAAACATGTATTAGGGCGAGTCCTTTCGCCAAACAAGTATTTTACACATATATAATATGTTTATACAGCAAATAATCATGGCAAACATATTTCCAAAATTTATACATATGTGGTACTTTCTACAAATACGTAGAATATGTAAAATTCCATATTCTTCGTCTTTAATCAAAACGGAAAACAGACAGCACTTTGTACATGTGCAATTGCATACAGATCATGAATCTATCATTATCTGACATTGAGAGCATTGAAAACCATAACCTATACATCTAAAGTCCGCACCTTTTGTCGTAGAATCGTAACGAATTCGATAGGTTTGCTAGGCTTTCGCCTACGGCAGTTTGGCAACCTATGGGATGCTTGGGCTTAGTTATTTCATAACATACAACTATCAAAACCCCAAATCAGTTTAGGGTTAGGGTTTCTTACTTAGAAATGATGCCGGAATCGTCGGAAAAGCGATTAGAAGGAAGCGGTGGAGCTTGTAGAGTGGCAGGGTAAAGTAGCAGGGAGATTCTCCCACTTCTCTCCCACTTTCTCTCTCTTTTCTCTCTCTTTTCCTAGGGTTTTTCTCAAATTTGTATGGCTGAAATGAGAGAGGGTTTAAGGTCCTTATATACCCCCAAAACTCACCAAAATAGACTCAGGACCAAGATATACTTGGGTCTTGTCCAAAGGGCATCTATTTCAGCTCAACGGAGGACTTCTGGAGGCCCCCTTGAGCCAAAGGTCAGACTTAAGCTCACTAACCTTAGATCTAGGTCGAGTTACGTTTTTGTTTTGGTCGGATTCCCAGATCACGCATGGCGGTCCAGTTTCAGTACACCGGTCAGTGGATCTCGATCGAAGACTCCGAGTACATGGATATGTTTGGAGAAATATCCCTGATCCGAGGGTGTAATTTGGTTTGATTCTGATGTTCTGGTTGCTTAATACTGATCCGCAAGCGACAAGTCTCAGATTTATTTATTTTGAATTTAATTTAGAATTATTTTCACATTTCTCACACTCCCCGCTCCGAGCTCAAGCGAATAGCGCTGGGACACTATCTGGATTTGATTTTCGAGATGGTTGTCAAGCCCAGCAAGGCGGTCCTAATTCCTTAACTTCGTGTTAATCGGACTTCTGATGTGCAGTCCAGATCTAATACGGAGTTTCAAGATGCTCCCGAGAGCAATCGGGTAATGAGATTGATTCTAGATTTTAGGGTAACCTAGCGTCAATGATTCTACAAGTTTTGGGTCTTACAGATCGTATTTAAAGCAATTCTACCAGATTTCATGGCTAATCTAGTTTAGCACTTAGTTAACTTTGTCAAATTTCTAAAGGATTTAGTCCTTTAAGATTTCTGTCTGAGGTGGTACTTGGGCCTTTGTAGAAATGTTTAGTTTAAGAATTGTTCTTCATCACCTAAACTTTAAAATAGTGTCTAATGTGAAAGTACTTAGAAGGATTTAAAGAACGAGGTGGTGAAAGGTGAGATTTGTGAAGGAAATGGGTTAAGAAGCAATTTTAGACTGTGGGATTGAGTTTTGACATGTGAATAAGGTGTCAGGAGCGACCCATTACCTAAGGACGTCTAATTTTAGGTTGGCAAAAATCCGAGATGTTACATATACGTTATAGGTTATAGCTTTTGGGAACTTGATTATAGGTTAAGGTTTAGGTTTAGGAAATCAGGTTCGGGTTCGGGATCGGGTTTAGGTTTGGGTTTTCAAGTTTAGGTTTAGGTTAAGGAGTTGAGATTAGGATTAGGTGTAGGTTTAGGTTTAAGGATTTGAGAATACATTTAGGTTTTAAGTTTAGGTTTAGGTTTTAGGTTTAGGTTAAGGTTATAGGTTTAGGTTTGGGTTATAAGTTATAGGTTATAGGTTATAGGTTATAGCTTTAGGGAATTGAGAATAGGTTAAGGTTTAAGTTCGGAATTAGGTTTAAGTTTAGGTTTAGGTTTAAATTAAGGAGTTGAGATTAGGATTAGGTGTAGGTTTAGGTATAGGTTATAAGTTTAGGTTATAGGTTATAGGTTAAGGTTTAGGTTATAGGTTTTGGTTTAGGTTAAGGTTATAGGTTTAGGTTTAGGTTAAGGTTTAGGTTTAGGTTATAGGTTTTATGTTATAGGTTATAGCTCTTGGGAACTTGATTATAGGTTAAGGTTTAGGTTTAGGAAATCGAGTTCTGGTTCAGGATCGGGTTTAGGTTTGGGTTTTCAAGTTTAAGTTTAGGTTAAGGAGTTGAGATTAGGATTAGGTGTAGGTTTAGGTTTAAGGATTTGAGAATACAGTTAGGTTTTAAGTTTAGGTTTAGGTTATAGGTTTAGGTCAAGGTTATAGGTTTAGGTTATAGGTTTAGGTTAGGTTTAGGTTTAGGTTATAGGTTATAGCTTTAGGGAATTGAGAATATGTTATGGTTTAAGTTTAGGAAATCGGGTTCGGTTTCGAGATTGGGTTTAAGTTTGGGTTTTTAAGTTTAGGTTTAGGTTTAGGTTATGGAGTTGAGATTAGGATTAGGTGTAGGTTTAGGTTTAGGGATTTGAGAATACATTTAGATTTTAGGTTTACGTTTAGGTTTTAGGTTATAGGTTTAGGTTAAGGTTAGGTTATAGGTTATAAGTTTAGGTTATAGGTTATAGGTTAAGGTTTAGGTTATATGTTTTGGTTTAGGTTAAGGTTATAGGTTTAGGTTTAGGTTTACGTTATAGGTTTAGGTTAAGGTTTAGGTTTAGGTTATAGGTTATATGTTATAGGTTATAGCTCTTGGGAACTTGATTATAGGTTAAGGTTTATGTTTAAGAAATCGGGCTTGGGATCTGGTTTAGGTTTGGGTTTTTAAGTTTAGGTTTAGGTCAAGGAGTTGAGATTAGGATTAAGTGTAGGTTTAGGTTTAAGGATTTGAGAAAACATTTATGTCACGCCTCAAACTCGGAAACCGGGCTCACAAAATTTCCAATCGTCGAATCCGGCGCCGACAATTTCTGTAGAACCCCATTCTCGGCTCCTAACGCCCATACGCCAGGTTCCGATCCTGGGATGCTACAAGGAAGATTTTCAACATCAGTTTAATTTGTAATAAGCATAACCAAAGGCATAACACACAAACAACAACCAAAAACTCCATCACATTTCCACTATGATAAAAAACTTTACAAGTACAATGAGCGCAAAGAAAAATACAATGATGATAGACAAAAAGCTCCAAAATGGTCTGCTCTGTGCTCTTGCCTCAGCGCTGCTGCGTCCCAACGTCCCCTGCACGCAACGGTCGAGTATAAGCTTATAGAAAACTTAAGGGCGGTGAAAGTGTGTGTGCAAGGTAGTAATGCAGCTATGTAGTATCAGAGTAATGTGGAACGTGCTGATGAATTCATGAATACCACTAGCCGTACCAAGGCTATGCGATGCAAGACATGAATGATGTCGGCCATATTAAGGCCATGCAATGCGAGATTCAACTCAAGTATACAAATCCTCATCTACATCCACATGTCAATACAGCTCAAATCTAGAATATCACCGGGGTCTAGTACACTCTAAACCAGATTGCCGCCCTATCACGCGCAATAAGGTAAGTGGAAGAGACCTCACTACCCGCCTGCCAACATTGGGCTCGGCTTGTCGATAGCGGACCCATTCCTCGAGCTGGTCAAACTCAGCCTAGCTTTGCTCCCTCCACTCGGGCAGGTAAGGCCGACCCCCTTCCAACTGATCACGACATAGTGAAAAAAGCTGTTGTCTAGTAATCGGCACTCGGCGCTCATGCACCCACTTGGTCTAGACGTTGGAGCAACCTCTTGGTACCATAAGGTTTTAGGGACTTTCACCCAGGGATATCTATAGTACCTTGTGTAGAACAAGATTTTCGGTATCCAATCCTGCTAGCCACGATATGCCTGTGGAGGATACGACCCTGATGTCGCTAGGGTGTACAGTACCATATCACACAATGCGAATGCATGAATCACACTATCCAGTCATGTAGCAATCCTGTGCGTATCATGCCCTCATGTAGGGCAACACCGCCTATACGGGGCCCCTAAATAATCTGCCCGAAGGCATATGCTATGATCAGTCACTTCTCATATCAAGCATACATATGATGTGTATGATCATGAATCATGGAACTATACTACCCATGTTACATGGGATAGATGTTGTTCATAACGAAGATGGGCCTAGACGGCCTACAAGTACGGGCCTAACAATGAGCCCTAGGGAGAATCATAATGCGGATATTTAACCAACATTATTCTACAATGTGGACGTCAAACTAACATTGCACCCAAGGCACGACTATCATAACATCATTACACAAACCATGGTAGGGTCATACATCTTAATGGACTTGTGTACATCTAATTGGGCCTCGACCCATGAGCCTTAGGTACAACAAATGGGCCATATAACATGTGCCTTAAGTATATCAGGTGGGCCTCAATGGTTGGGCCCTAACTACATCAAGATGAGCCTAATCATATGGGCCTCATGCATATCCAAGTGGGCCTCAACGGATGGGCCACAAATAAACCAAGATGGGCCTCATACATATATTAAAGTGGGCCTCATACATATATCAAAGTGGGGTCCACTTGAACTATTAGATCTGATTCATTCTTTAGCTCATAGCCAAAAATGAGATTTCCAATGGTTGGACAGATTGGATGCAACCCATGCATCATGGTGGGGCCCATGAAAGCCCACCATTAGGTATGTTACATAATATAATATAATATAATACATATATATATATATATATATATAATATGTATATACAATAATATATATACACACACACACACACACACACACACAAGCACACACACACACGCATGCACCCACGCATATACCTACACGCACACACATGCATGCACCCATGCACACACCCACACCGGCCCCTGGACGGTGGGGATAGAACACATGCATCACAGTGGGCTCCACCGTCCAGGCGGACGGTGGAATAAAATACATAAATCACTGTGGGTCCCACGTGGGGCCCACCTTAATGTTTATAAGCCATCCAGGCCGTCCATAAGGTCATGCAGGCCTAGATAGAGGGGAAAAACAAATTTCATCTTGATCCAAAACTTCTGTGGGCCCAAAAAAAGTTCCAATGGTAGACAGTTTAATTCACACTATTTCCTTTGATGTAGGCCACCAGAGCACTGGATGGGCTTAATTTTTGGAGGGGGCCCACCTAGTGAACGGGTTGGATGACAGATATATATCATGGTGGGGCCCACGGCTGGAGCCGTGGGTGCTATCATCCGTCCGTCCGCCGGCTGGCGCAGGCAGCGCCGGCAGCGCCTGCTGCTCATCTCTTTTTATTTTATTTTATTTTTCTTTGGAAAATCGCATGTGGGGCCCGCTATCTGAGAATCCACTCCGCCCAATGGATTCTAGGGCTCGAAATACACAAAACGAGTCCAATATTCGGCATGTTTGGCGTGTAGAAACAGAAAGGTGGGTCTGAATAGGCTTGAACGGTATGAAACGTAGTTTTCTATGGTATGGCCCGCCTAATTATCAGATCAGCCTCATTTTTCAGCTCAACGCCTAAAATGAGTTGGGAAAAAGGATGAACGGTGTGGATTTCCTGTACACATCAAGGCGGGGCCTGTACACGTGACCCACCCTAAAAGCCAAAGACCCACTGTGCGCTGACGGTCCACACCCAATACACACACTCCATATTAGCCACATTCACAGGGACGATACCAAGGCCTCCAGCATTCAAACGAGGTATCTTTCACTCAGTCAGCCACTTGAGCCGTGGAGTTGGGTGGGTCCATCGTTGAAATGGGGTATCTTTCACTCGGCCTACCACGTGAGCCATGGAGTTGGGGCCCACTTCAGATCACACTCCACTGGTAGCCACACCCACTAATAGCCACCTCAAAGATGGGCCCCCAATGGGTGGTTGGGATGGCACATAAACATCATGGTGTGTCCCACATGGATGGGGCCCACCAGTATGTGGAATGGATGAAATACATACATCCTAGGTGGACCATGATCAAAGCGAGAGAGGGAGATCGGCAAATACGGAGGGGCCCCGCCACTATGGGCCGCTCTTGCATACAACATACATCAAGGTGGGTCCCACATATATGGACCCTTAAATCAACAAAATGAAGGAAAAACAAAATCTAAGATCACCCACTGGCTTTTACTTGCACCCTAGGCTTCCTTAGCTCCTTAGCTTCGATTCTAACGGAGGAGATGAGGTTTGGATGGTTGAGATGGGAGATGAAAGGTAGGAGAGGTGGGCCACATTTGTTGCTTTGGAGAGTTGGAGGAAAGGCTTGGACGTGTGGTGATTTTTAGGTTTGCTTGGAATGAGATTTGAAAATGAAGGAGAGAGAGACTTGTAAAGGGAGAGAGAGAAGGGTGATGGATGTTTGATGTGGTAGTGATGGATGTAAGAGCCTTTTTTGACTTTTGAGGTAATTTGTGTAAGAAAGGCATGAGTGTGTAAGAAACTTTTTGACTTTGGGGTTGCTTAGGAATGGGTAAAAGGTGATGTGTACTTGACATGATGGGATTGATTGATGTGACATATCGTAAAGATTCTCTTGAAATTCGCACGTGCGGCGTTTTTCTCGCACCGAACGTTGGCCCACATCTTCTGGCTAGAGTATCGGATCGGCGAGCGAGTTGTAGCATCGGAACCGCGGTGACGGTGCGGTCGCAAGAGCACCAGTCTCGGGTTAAGTTGATTCGGGTTGACGACGTGTGAATCAGGGTCGCGCACAACTAACGATTAAGGGTCGAAGGTTGTCAGAATTCGACCGAGAAGACCGCGGAAGTCTACGAAAGGGTATGGTCTAGGGTACGGGGCTTACAGCTCTCCCCTCCTAAAAAAAATTTCATCCTCGAAATTTACACAATCCTCGCAAGTAGCTAAAACTCATGAGGAAGGAGAAACATAACATCACCATATAAAATTAGAGACAATATACAAAATACAACACATGATCAATCATCAAAGAGATGGGGATAGCGCTCTCGAATCTTGGCCTCGCGCTCCCACGAAGCCTCCTCAACAGAATGGTGACCCCCACTGAACCTTCACCAACGGAATGACCTTGGTCTGGAGGACCTGCTCCTTCCGATCCAGAATACGAACTAGCCGCTTAATGTAAGAAGCATCCTCACGAACCTCCAGCGGCTGCCAATCAATAACAGGAACTATATCTGACCCACACTTCCTCAACATAGAGACATGGAAAATGTTGTGGACGCTAGACAACTGAGATGGCAAGGCAAGCCGATAGGCTACGACGCCAACGTACCCAGTGATCTCGAAAGGTTCTATAAATCTCGAGACAAGCTTGCCCTTCGCTCCAAATCAAACTACGCCCTTCATGGGCAAGACCTTGAAATACACATGGTCCCCTACATCAAACTCCAAGGGACGATGCCGACGATCAACAAAACTCTTCTGCCGGCTTTAAGCTGTGCGCATCCTCTACCTGATGATATCGATAGCCTCTGACATCTCCTGCACAAGCTCGGGACTTAGGAGACAGCGCTCTCCAACCTCGGTCCAACAACTCAGTGATCTGCATGGTCTGCCATATAGTGCCTTAAAAGGAGCCATGCCGATGGTCGCCTGATAGTTGTTGTTGTATGCAAACTCAACCAATCGCAGATGCTCATCCCAGCTACCTCCGAAATCAATCACGCAGGTCCGAAGCATATCCTCAAGGATCTAGTTGACCCTCTCGGTCTGGCCATCGGTCTGCAGATGGTACGCGGTGCTGAGATGCAAATTAGTCCTCATCGCTCTTTGGAAGCTCCCCCCAAAAATGAGACGTGAACCTCAGGTCTCGGTCAGAAACGATCGAGACTGGAATGCTATGCAGTCTCACAATCTCTTCAATGAACAACCTCGCAAGCCGGTCCAAAGGCCAAGTCGCACAAATCGGAAGAAAATGCACCGACTTCATCAGACGATCCACAACAACCCAGATGGCGTTGTGACTGCGCTGAGTCCTCGACAAACCCATGATGAAATCTTTCGACACGTGCTCCCACTTCCACATCGGGATACTCAATGGCTGCAATAGATAAGGAGGTCTCTGACGATCTGCTTTGACACGCTGTCACGTGTCATACTCGGCCACAAAACTGGCGATCTGACGCTTCATCCCCACCCAAAAATACTGTCGCCTCATGTCACGGTACATCTTTGTCGAGCCAGGATGGATAGAAAATCGTGATCGATGTGCCTCGGTCATAAGATCTCTGCGTAACTTAAGAATATCCGGGACACATAATCGGCCTCTAAAGCGAAGTCCACCATCTGTTCCAATCTACCAATCTGTCTGACTCTTAGATGCTGCCTCAGCCATATAACTCTGCAACGACTCATCAGCTTGCTGAGCCTCGATCACCCTTGCGACAAGAGAGGGTTGAATCGACAGGCTCGATAACTGCACAATAGAAGACTGCAGGCCGAACTCAAAATCATACTCTGCTACATCCTCAAGCATCCTCCACTCTCGGATCATCATATGCGCCACCAGGCCTCGTGGCTGACAGCTGAGGGCATCTGCCACCACGTTTGCCTTACCCGGGTGGTACTGGAGATCGAAATCATAGTCTTTCAAGAGATTCATCTAGCACCTCTGCCTCATATTCAACTCGGACTGCGAGAAGAGGTACTTCAAGCTCTTGTGGTCGGAGAAGAGCTCGAACCTAACCCCATAGAGATAGTGCCTCCACACCTTCAGTATGAAGACAACTGTAGCCAGCTCTAAATCATACATGGGGTAGTTCAGCTCATGAATCTTGAGCTGGCGGGACGCGAAGGCCACTGGTCTCCCATGCTGCATCAGGACAGCACCCAAACTAATATGCGAGTTTCAGTAAATACAATAAATCCGTCACTCCCAGAGGGAAGAGTGAGGATAGGAGTGGATGTCAGACGGTCCTTTAACTCCATAAATACTCGTTCACAGGTGTCGCTCCAAATAAACTCTACTCCCTTCTGAGTCAACCTGGTCAGCAGGGCTGCAATACAGGAGAAGCCCTCAATGAAACCTCGGTAGTAGCCCTCTAAACCAAGGAAACTGCAGATCTCAGACGCAGTCGTGGGCTAGCCCCACTGACACACTGCCTCAACCTTCAAGGGGTCCACTGCGACACCCTCTCTCGTCACCACATGACCGAGGAACTTCACCTCCTCCTGTCAGAACTCGCACTTCTCCAGCTTCACATATAACTGGTGTGCACGGAGGGTCTGCAACGTAACCTCCAGATGTTGCTCGTGCTCCTCACGAGTCCTCGAATTTATCAGAATATCGTCGATGAAGACTACAACAAACTGATCGAGATAAGGCCGAAAGACCTCGTTCATCAACTGCATGAAGAGCGCGGGTGCATTGGTCAGCCCGAAGGACATGACCTGGAACTCAAAATGACCATAACGCAACTTAAAAACCGTCTTCGGAATGTCCTCCTCTCGGACCAGAATCTGATGATAATCGGAACACAGGTCAATCTTCGAAAAGAACTGTGCACCCTGCAGCTGATCAAACAAATCATTAATCCTCGGGAGCGGGTACTTGTTCTTGACTGTGACCTTGTTGAGCTCGCGGTAGTCTATGCAGAGCCTCAATGATCCATCCTTCTTCTTCACGAAGAGTACCGGCGCTCCCCACGGTGAACTGCTCGGACGGATAAACCCCAACTCGCACAACTCGTCCAACTGCTTCTGCAGTTTCCGCAACTCCAATGATGCCATACGATACGGGCCTTAGAAATAGGTGCGGTACCGGGCACGAGATCAATCTAAAACTCAGTGAGTCGGCGAGGCGGTAGTCCCGGAATCTCTTGAAACACATCGAGAAAATTGCAAATAATTGACAACTGGTCGATACAAGCTGCAACAGGCTCCTCAACGGCGCAGGACATCAAGCAAGACACTGGCTCTCCCTGGGGCTCTGCAACGAACTGAAACTGTGGCAAGCCTGGTATACAGAATGTGACGGTCCTCGCGGAGTAGTCTAAAATGACGTGGTACTCGGCAAGCCAATCCATGCCCAAGATAACATTGAAGTCTGACATCGGCAGCACGTATTAGTTGGCAGGCAAGAAAATATCTCCTACTAGCACGGGGCAAGATGAACAAAAGTGGCCTAATACTGTAGTTTTCCCCAAGGGCGTCGATACAGTCAACCCCTCTCAAGCAGACTCTGTCAACAATCCAGTCGAACGACAGAATCCCTTGGACATAAATGAGTGCGAAGCACCGAAATCAAATAAAACTCGAGCGATGCATGCAGAGACTAGAATTATACCCTCAACGACTCCTCCAAATGACTGAGGATCCTGCTGAGCCACATAAAACCTAGCCTGGGCTGGATGGGGAAGTGTCTGTGCCCTCAGAGCGTGCTGCTGTTACTGTTGGGGTGGCTAAGGCGGTCGAAACTGCTACGGTCTCGGAGGCTGGTGCTGATGCTGCTGCTGAGGTGGCCTCGGTGGTGGGGCCACTTGTCATTCGCCGCCTGTGGGGTTCTTCTTCGCCGTGGTGGAGGTCTCTCTTCGCCGCCGTGGTGGTGGAAAGGCCTTTGTGGACCTTCTCTCGCGTCTTGCTCGGGTGAGGACACTCCCACATATAGTGCCCTATCGCACCGCACCCAAAACAGGTGTCTGTGAACTGCCTCGGAGGTGGTGCTGGAGGTGCTGCTGGCGCTCGGAAGGCTGGGCGACTGTGCGCCTCTGTTGCTACGGTCGACGTTGCTGCGAGTCACCGGAAGGAGCGTACCTCTTCCGGTCTCTGCTCTGACCACTATCAGACTGAGAACCGGCCCACTCAGCCTCAAAAATCTGAGCCTTCCGTACCATTCCCTCGAAAATCGGGAGCTCATGCCCAATAACACGGCCTCGAAGATCGTAACGTAAACCGTCCTCGAAGCGGCGGGCTCTCCGCTCCTCATCATCTACTAAGTAAGGTGCAAATCTAGATAGCGCTACGAAACGAGCCGCGTATTGAGCCACTGTCATATCGCCCTTCACCATGACATCGAACTCCAACGCTCGCTGTCGTCGGATGTGATCAGGAAAGTACTGTCGGTCAAATCGATCGACAAAATCCTCCCAGTTCCATACAAAATCGGCGCCCGCTGCTCAGGAGACTGACGTCCACCAGTGCTCAACCTCACTGTGGAGAAGAAATACGGCTAATCGAACTCGCCGCTCGGTCGGGCATCCCATCATATTAAATATCTTCTCCACATCGACGCGCCCTCTCTCAGCTACCGTCGGGTTTGATTCGCCCTAGAAACGCGGAGGATTGAGTCGTCGGAACTCCCGAAGAAGGGCACTCGCGCTATCCTGCTCGGCCTGCTCCGATGAAACAACAGGGTGCCTACCCTGCCCCTATAGTGCGGCGGTCACAACCTGCAACATCTGATGTAACTGGGAAGCACTCATGGATACGGTCGGATCCGTACTGGTCTTTAGTAGAGGAGCTGCATCCCTAGGCTGGGTAATAGGAATCTCTGATAGAGGAGCTGCATCCATATGCTGGGCAGTAGGAATCTCTGGTGGTGGAGTGGGGATCGTCGGTGGTAGTGCGAGAGTCTTAGGTGGTGGTGCGGGAGTCTAAGGTGGTGGTGCGGGAGTCGATCGGGGCACTTTCCTGGGCATCTCGTCCTATAGGAAAGAGCGAAGGCGCCTATCAACTTGGAAACTCTCGAAGGCACGCACGTTAAGGGTCGGTAACAGAATATCACTAAGCTATCCAAACTCGGAACCCAATTATTCTAAACTCGTAGCAGACTTGTAATGTTGTTCTTGGTTATTCTTGAGTTATGCTCTGATACTAACTTCTATCACTCCCCAAACTCAGAAATCGAGCTCACAAAATTTTCAATCACCGAATCCGGCGCCGACAGCCTCCATAGAACCCCATTCTCGGCTCCTAGTGTCCATATGCCGGTTCCGATCCTGGGATGCTACAAGGAGGATTTTCAACATTAGTTTAATTCGTAATAAGCATAACTAAAGGTATAACCCACAAACAACAACCAAAAACTCCATCACATTTCCACTATGATAAAAAACTTTACAAGTATAATGAGCATAAAGGAAAATACAATGATGATAGACAAAAAGCTCCAAAATGGTCTGCTCTGCCTCCTGCCTCAGCACTACTGCGTCCCAACGTCCCCTGCATGCAACGATCGCGTATAAGCTTATAGAAAGCTTAGAGGGTGGTGAAAGTGTGTGCGCAAGATAGTAATGCAGCTATGTAGTATCAGAGTAATGCGGAACGTGCTGATGAATCCATGAATACCACTAGCCGTACTAAGGCTATGCGATGCAAGGCATGAATGATGTCGGCCATATCAAGGCCATGCAATGTGAGATGCAAGTCAAGCATACAAATCCTAATGTATATCCACATGTCAATACAGCTCAAATTTGGGATATCACTGGGGTTTAGTACACTCTAAACCAGATTGCTGCTCCATCGCGTGCAATAAGGTAAGTGGAAGAGACCTCGCTACCCGCTTGCCAATATCAGGCTCGACTCATCTATAACGGACCCATTCCTCGAGCTGGTCAAACTCAGTTTACTTTGCCCCCTTCACTCGGGCGGGTAAGGTCGCACTCCCTTCCAATCGACCACGACACAGTGAAAAATGCTGCCGTCTGGTAATCGGCACTCGACGCTCATGCGCCCACTCGGTCTAGACGTTGGAGTAACCTCTTGGTATCATAAGAGTTTAGAGACTTTCACCTAAGGATATCTATAGTACCCCATGTAGAACAAGATTTTCGGTATCCAATCCTGCCAACCACGATATGCCTTTGGAGGCTACGGCCCTGATGTTGCTAGGGCGTATAGTACCATATCACACAATGTGAATGCATGAATCACACTATCCAGTTATGCAGCAATCCTGCGCATATCGTGCGCTCATGTAGGGTAACACCGCCTATCCAGGAGCCCCTAAACAATTTTCCTGAAGGCATATGCTATGATCAGTCACTTCTCATATCAAGCATACATATGATGTATATGATCATGAATCATGGAACTATACTACACATGTTATATGGGATAGATGTTGTTCATAACGAAGATGGGCCTAGATGGCCTACAAGTATGGGCCTAACAATGGGCCCTAGGGAGAATCATAATGCGGACATTTAACCAATATTATTCTACAATGTGGACGTCAAACCAACATTACTCCCAAGGCACGACTATCATAACATCATTACACAAACCATGGTAGGGTCATACATCTTAATGGACTTGTGTACATTTAATTGGGCCTCGACCCATGGGCCTTAGGTACAATAAATGGGCCGTATAACATGGGCCTTAAGTATATCAGGTGGGCCTCAATGGTTGGGCCCTAACTATATCAAGATGGGCCTAATCATATGGGCCTCATGTATATCCAGGTGGGCCTCATACATATATTAAAGTGGGCCTCATACATATATCAAAGTGGGGTCCACTTGAACTATTAGATCTGATTCATTCTTTAGCTCATACCCAAAAATGAGATTTCCAATGGTTGGACAGATTGGATGCAACCCATGCATCATGGTGGGGCCCATGAAAGCCCACCATCAGGTATGTTACATAATATAATATAATATATATATATATATATAATGTATAAAATAATATATATATAATATATGTATATACAATAATATATATATATATATATACACACACGCACACACACGCATGCACCCACGCATATACCTACACGCACACACACGCATGCACCCACGCACACACCCACACCGTCCCCTGGACAGTGGGGATAGAACACATGCATCACAGTGGGCTCCACCGTCCAAGCGGACGGTGGAATAAAATACATAAATCATTGTGGGTCCCACGTGGGGCCCACCTTAATGTTTATAAGCCATTCAGGCCGTCCATAAGGTCACGCAGGCCTAAATAGAGGGGAAAAAAAATTTCATCTTGATCCAAAACTTCTATGGGCCCAAAAAAGTTCCAATGGTAGACAGTTCAATTCACACTGTTCCTTTGATGTGGGCCACCAGAGCACTGGATGGGCCTGATTTTTGGAGGGGGCCCACTCCAGTGAGGGGCCCACCTAGTGAATGGGTTCCATGACGGATATACATCATGGTGGGGCCCACGGCTGGAGCCGTATGTCACGCCCCAAACCCAGAAATCGGGTTCACAGGAATCTCGATCGCCGAATCCAGTGCCGACAACCTCCGTAGTACCCCATTCTCGACTCCTAGCATCCATACGCCAGATTCTGATCCTGGGATCTTATAAGGAGGATTTTTTTTTTTGTACATTTAACTCATAATAAGTATAACCACAAGATTACCCAATTCACAAAGGCAACATCATCATCACATATCCACTAATATAATCATTTGAGTACAATGCTGAAAGGGAAATACATAAATCGAAAATCAAGCTCCAAAAGTCTGCCACACGCTCCAAGCTCAACACTGCTGCAACCTAACATCACCTGCATGCATCTATCATGCATAAGCTTATAGAAAGCTTAGAGGGTGGTGTAAGTGTGTGCACAAGGTAAGTGCCAAGTACTCAATGCAATGTCATAATTATATAATGTCAAAATAGGTGCAAGGTCATGAATCATCTATTATCAGAGTAAGTGAAAATATTGACAAGTCCATGAGTCAAGCAATATCAGAATACGTAATACAAATCAATTATACAAATGAGGAACAACATCATAATATGTGATACAGATCAACTATACAAATGAGGATTCATAAAGTATCAAATATCAGATGTCGTATGTAAACCATATAAATGCTAAAACACAGGTAACCCAAAATGTCATATGCCGCGAATGTAATACAATATGCGGTGCGAATGGGATGACCATGCTGGAGTGTAAAGTCGGGATGATAGTACGTAGTATCGTAGGCTATGGGGTCCATCACAAGGGACTTCTATCCAAACTAGTCCCATACCTAAATTTGGATAGTCAGACTCAATGTGGTAAACTCCTGATCTCAGGTTAGTCGCGCGCCCCAACCGAAATCCTAGCCATTACGAAAGTTCACATAACAAATAGTTGCGCACCACCAGCCCAAGTGGATAGTGAATGAATAAATGAATGAGTATGTAAATCCTGCTTAATAAGTCCACATATCAGTACAGTTCATCTCTGGGATCATCACCGGGGTTTAGTACACTCCAAATGGCACTGTCGCTCTCCCAACCGTACAGTCCAAGTGAGCATAAGAAACCTCACTATCCGCCTGGTCAATAGTCTGTCAATACCTATTCGGCATGTCAATAGCAGACCCATTCCTCGAGCTGGTCAGACTCAGCCTAGAAATGCCCCCTACCCTCAGGCGGGTAAGGCCACACCCCCTCCCAACCGACCACGACATAGTGGGAGACGCGGCCTCCTAGTATTCGGCACTCGAGTGCTCATATATCCACTCGGTATCGACGTTGGGCCGTCTCCTAGCCACGGAGGTTTAGGAATTTTCACTTAAGGACATCTATGACGCCAGTATGCTAGAACCAAACTTTCCGGTGTCCCATCTAGCCATCCACGATATGCCTGTGGAGGTAACGACCTTAATGTTGCTAGGACATATAGCAATCTCAAAACACAATGCAAAATGCATGTATGAGTCATAGTCATGCATCTATACTGTGCATACCGTGCACTCATGTAAGATAATCTCCACCTATCAGAGAGTCTCATAACAACATGCCCAATGACATATGCAATGGTCAATCACATCTCATAACAAACATGCAGATGATGCATATGGGCATGTATCATAATGTTATGCTGTCACATACTCATAATTGGAATTAATAACCGACATCGACAATCGACCTCGACAATGTGGACATTTAACCACCATTGCCTCCCAAGGAATGGCCCACATAGATCCTAACATATAGTAGATCAATGACCTCACACAAGGGCCAAATATACAATGCCATTGGCCTCACTCAAGAACTTAATACACATCACGATGAGCCTCTCACATGGGCCTAATATACATCACAATGGACTCCATCACCTAGCCCTCAAATGCACACAATGGCCTCGACAATCGACTTATACAATCGGCCTCAACAATCGGAATAGGCCTCGATGATCGAAATCGGCAATCGGCCACAACAATCGGAATCGATCGATAATCGACCTCGATAATCAAAATCGACAATTGGTCACGACAATCAGAATCGGCAATCGGCCACGTCAATTGACAATCGTCCATGATCGGTAATCGGTCAATCGGCCATGATAAGAAGAATCAGCAAATCAGTCATGTCAATCAAAGAGGGGCAATCCGAATCAGCCTCACCAATCGGAGTCAGAATCGATAATCGGAATCAGCCTCGATAATCGGCCGAACAAGGCCTAAGGGAAGGTCACAATGTGAACATTAAACCATCATCGCTCATCATGTGGCCATTCAACCAACATTGCTCCCAGGGAGTGGCTTACATAGTGCTAAAGCCAAACATATAGTGGGCCCATGGCCTCACACAAAGGCCTAATATACATTGCGATGGGTGGCACTAAATGGGTTACAAAAACATTACATTAAGCCTGATATACAACTCAATGGGCTACGCTAAAAAGGGTCATAAATACATAATAGGTGGGCCCTGCACCTGGGCCTCATACACATCAGATCGGGCCACGACCCATGGGCCTCAGTACATCACGATGGGCAGCAACCCATGGGCCTCAAATACATCATAGGTGGGCCGCATCAATGGGTCTCATAAGCATCAAGTGGGCCTTAACAGATGGGCCACAAATACATCAAGGTGTCCTCACAGATGGGCCATAAATACATCAAGTCGGGCAGTGTCATGGTGGGCCACATACATCACAATGGCCACACCACGGTGGGCCACATGCATATCATAATGGGCCACATCATACGGGTCATAATGGGTCTTAGCACTGGCCTCATATATTAAGTGGGCCGCATTAGATGGGCTATGCCATAAATACCAGCGGAGATGAAGATTGAAGATCATCTGAACCATACCACAAATAGCAGTGGAGATGATGATTTTCACCGTTTAAAAATTCTAAGGCCCACCAGCACGTTTATTTTCCATCCAGTCTGTTCATTAGGTCACCAAGACCTGGTTAAGAGGAAAACAGATATCATTTTGATCTAGTCCAAAAAGGATTTCAATGGCAGATGTTCATCTCTCCACTGTTTTTTGCAGTGTGGTCCACCTGATAGATCTGCCTCATTTTAGTCTCAGCCCTTAAGACGAGCTTGCCAATTGAATGGACGGCTTGGATGTAAAACATACATCAGGAGACCCCATAGTACTGCCGACATCATGGGGCCCACTGAGGGACGATATGGATGAAACATACATCATGGTGGGCCACAAATGGATAGATATAACATATACCTCATGGGTGGGTCCACATGCGTGGCCCACCAAAGATTTGAATCTGCTTCATTTATGGATGGACGATGTGGATCAAAACCCATACGTCAGCGGGTCGCATCGTCCCTGATGGATGGTGTAGATCAAAACACTGAAGTTGAAATGAAGATGGACGACGTAGAATATAAAACAATTACATCACAGGTGAGTATCACCGTCCCTGTTGGATGGCTAGACACAGCACATGCAGTGCAATAAAGGTGGGTCCCACGTGAGACCACCATATTAAAATATTATTATATATATTATAATATTATAATTTATATTATATTATATTATATTATATTATATTATCTTAACATAGATGAATTGGGAATGCATCCAGCGTCCATCATCCAGATATGGACGGATAGCCTGGATGAAAAATACATATATGCGAGGTGGGTCCATCCCACACGTGCCGCATGTGTGGGTGGGCCCACACGCACCAAAAGGATGGACGGTTTGAATATAATATATGCATCAAAGTGGAGTTCACAGCACCGTCCATCACCTTCGAGGTGCAGATAAAACATATCCATCAAGGTGGGTCCCACCACCTGCATGTGTGACACGTGCAGGGTTGGCCGTACATGGATGGACGGTTTTGATATAACAATGTACTTCATGATTAGAACCACTGATCTTGCTGATGTAAAATACAGCAGTTAGATGGCTGGTGTACACCATGCTATCCAACGTCCAAGTAGGTGGGTCCCATGTGGGGCCCACCATAACGTTAATTTTCCTTCCAAACTGTTTATAAGGTTACAAATACCTGCAT
This sequence comes from Magnolia changhungtana, assembly GCA_030180095.1. Classification (NCBI taxonomy): domain Eukaryota; kingdom Viridiplantae; phylum Streptophyta; class Magnoliopsida; order Magnoliales; family Magnoliaceae; genus Magnolia; species Magnolia changhungtana. The sequence goes on from JASAUF010000106.1 coordinate 63,296, forward strand.
AAAGAGAAAAAAAATAAATTTCATATCGATCCAAAACTTCCATGACCCAAAAACAGGGGTTTCAATGGTAGACGTTTAATCTCCTGCCGGTAGGTGGTGTGGACCACTTGAACACCGTGAACGGCTGGTTTTTGGGATGCCCCAATAATTAAAGGGGACCCATCAAGTGCGTGGTGTTGATGTTTAACATACATCATGGTGGGGCCCGTGGTGGAGGCCACTGTCCCTGCCTATGTCCAAAGCAGCAGAGATGCAGCGTCCTCAGGACACTGGACGTCAGCAGCAGGGGCATCAGCCCCTGTCAACATATATATATATATATATATATATATATATATATAGATATATATATATATATATATATATATATATATTATATATATATATATATTTGTAGTTTATCATAGGTGGGGCCCACATTAAGGAGATCTAATGCGTCAGTTGGATTCACATGCTCGAGACAGTTCAAATGAGTCCAATATTGGACATGATCTGATGCATAGGATATCACAACAGCCCCTAACAATTTATATCCCCCAAACTACTATTTCTTTCAATAAGGCCCGCAAGAAATCCAGATTGACTTCATTTTTCTGGCTCAACGGTTAAAACGAGCAGGAAATAGGGTGAATGGTGTAGATTAAATACATGTATCATGTATGGGGCCTATTGTGGGTCCCACACTTCCCCCTTTGAAAGATATGGGACGCTGCAGCCTTTGGACGCTGGCAGCAGCGTCCCTTGCCTACACACTCACGCACGTAGTGGAATTTCACCACCTATGTGGGCCGTTTAGTGGATGGCCCAGGCAAAATACATACTTTATGGTGGGAGTTCCTTCTGGTGGGCCACAAGGCCTCATCATCGCCATGAAATAAAGATGGAGAGAGAGAAAGATGTGTAAAGGGGAGGGACCCCGCCACTGTGGGCCCTCCCTACACCCAATACAAGGCATACATCAAGTGGGTCCCACCATAAGTGGGCCCTATAACAAAAATCATGATCTAAGGTTAAGAACACCCACCTTTCTTACTTCTTCTTAGATCAATGACAAGTTAAGCTCCTCGGCTACCACTTGGATGGAGAATGATGGTAATTGGATGGTGGAGATTGAAGATAGGGAGGTGGGCCACACCAAGCTCTCCTCTCTTGGAGATAGTTTGGACGTGGGTTGCTCTCATGGAGCTTGGGAGAGAATGAGAGAGAGAGAGAGAGAGAGAGAGAGAGAGAGAGAGAGAGAGAGATGAAAGAGAGGTGATGTGAGTGATGAAGTGATGGGGAGAGAGATGGGTGAGGTGATGGGAAAGTTGACTTTTGGGGATGGGTAGTTGTACTTGGGGATGGGGGAGTGATGGGAGAGTAATGTGTACTTGATTGATGGAATTGATGGGATTGATGTGATAGATTCTCTTGAGTTTGTAGCTCGCAACATTTTTCTCGAACTGAACGTGGGCCTATATCTCATGGCCTAGGTATCGTCTCGGCACGCGAGATGCGGCATTGAAACCGCGACGACGGCGCGGTCGTACTGGTACAAGTCTCGGGTCGAGTCGAATCAGATATGCAGGACTCGGCTTAGGATCGCATGCAAACATTGGTAACAGATCGCGGGTTACCGAAATTCGACCGGAGGACCGCGGAAGCCTACGAAATGGTATGGGCTAGGATACGGGTCTTACACCGTGGGTGCTGTCGTCCGTCCGTCCTCTAGCTGGTGCAGGCAGCGCCTGCTTCCTTCTGACAGAAGCAGCGCTGCTGCTGCTGCCCATCTCTTTTTTTATTTTTCTACGAAAAATTGCATGTGGGGCCCGCTATCTGAGAATCCACTCTGCCCAATGGATTCTAGGGCTTGAAATACACCAAACGAGTCCAATATTCGGCATGTTTGGCGTGTAGAAACAGAAAGGTGGGTCCTAATAGCCTTGAACGGTATGAAACCTAGTTTTCTATGGTATGGCCCGCCTAATTATCAGATCAGCCTCATTTTTTGACTTAACGCCTAAAATGAGTTGGGAAAAAGGATGAATGGTGTGGATTTCCTGTACACATCAAGGTGGGGCCTGTACACGTGACCCACCCCAAAAGCCAAAGACCCGCTATGCGCTGATGGTCCGCACCCAGTACACATACTCCATATTAGCCACATTCACAGGGAGGATACCAAGACCTCCAGTGTTCAAATGAGGTATCTTTCACTCGGTCAACCACTTGAGCCGTGGAGTTGGGTGGGTCCAGCGTTGAAATGGGGTATCTTTCACTCGGCCTACCACGTGAGCCATGGAGTTGGGGCCCACTTCAGATCACACTCCACTGGCAGCCACACCCACTAATAGCCACCTCAAAGATGGGCCCCCAATGGGTGGTTGGGATGACACATAAACATCATGGTGTGTCCCACATGGATGGGGCTCATCGGTATGTGGAATGGATGAAATACATACATCCTAGGTGGACCATGATCAAAGCGAGAGAGGGAGATCGGCAAATACAGCGGGGCCCTGCCACTATGGGTCGCTCTTACATACAACATACATCAAGGTGGGTCCCACATATATGGACCCTTAAATCTACAAAATGAAGGAAAAATAAAATCTAAGATCATCCACCGGCTTTTACTTGCACCCTAGGCTTCCTTAGCTCCTTAGCTTCAATTCTAACGGAGGAGATGAGGTTTGGATGGTTGAGATAGGAGATGAAAGGGTAGGAGAGGTGGGCCACATTTGTTGCTTGAGAGAGTTGGAGGAAAGGCTTGGACGTGTGATGATTTTTGGGTTTGCTTGGAATGAGATTTGAAAATGAAGGAGAGAGAGACTTGTAAAGGGAGAGAGAGATGGGTGATAGATGTTTGATGTGGTGGTGATGGATGTAAGAGCCTTTTTTGACTTTTGATGTAATTGTGTAAGAAAGGCATGGGTGTGTAAGAAACTTTTTGACTTTGGGGTTGCTTGGGAATGGGTGAAAGGTGATGTGTACTTGACATGATGGGATTGATTGATGTGACATATCATAGAGATTCTCTCAAAATTCGCATGCGCTACATTTTTCTCGCACAGAACGCTGGCCCACATCTCCTGGCTAGAGTATCGAATCGGCGTGCGAGTCGCGGCATCGGAATCGTGGTGACAGTGCGGTCGTAAGAGCACTAGTCTCGAGTTGAGTCGACTCGGGTTGACGGCATGTAAATTAGGGTCACGCGTAACTACCGGTTAAGGGTCGAAGGTTGTCGAAATTCGACCGAGAAGAACGCGAAAGGCTACGGAATGGTACGGTCTAAGGTACGGGGCTTACAATTTAGGTTTAGGTTTTAAGTTATAGATTAAGGTTATAGGTTTAGGTTAGGTTTAGGTTTAGGTTATAGGTTATAGCTTTAGGGAATGGAGAATCATAAGTGCTATGATCTCATGCTCCTTTGATTGTCAAATTTTATGGTGCTAAAACCTCTTGTGTGCCAAAACTTCTATCTATATGGTTCAAGACATGTACGGTGCTCGATTTTAAGAAATGCAAGTGTATGTATTGTGTCCTCTTCCATATGCATCAATGCTCAGAACTACATCAATAAGAAGAGTGTTTGTTCAAGACTCAAGACTCAAGTACAACTCAAGTTGAAGCTTATATTCAAGCTGTAGAAGATCTCAATCTCAAGCTACATCAAGTAGAGGTCTCAAACTTCAAAGGTTAAACCATCATCTGAAAGAATGATGTTCAATGTTCATACTTCATGTTCTAGGTATGATAAACCTTAGTTTGACCTTAGGATACGTCGTTTTGGATACATAAGTTAAGATAAATCTTTTTACATGAAGTTGGTCTGTTCTAAGACTAGTCCTAGACCTTGTTCAACCAGTCCTAGACCTAGTTCGACCAGTCCAAGAAATTCCATGACCAGTCCAAAGTTGTTGAAGATTTTTAGAATTTTTTGGTTATTCTTCGACTAGTCGTGGAAATTGTTCGACCGGTCGTAGAGGTGTCATGACTCGTCCTTCGACTAGTCCTAGAACTACGACTCAAACTCCAGCAACCAAATCTGGTTTCCTATGACCAGTCCTGGGTCTGCTTCGACTAATCGTAGGTGGTCTACGACCAGTCGTAGAACTGATTTTTCAGATCACGCTTAAACTTTCAAAATGCCGTTAGAGCTACGACCAGTCGAAGGTTCCTAAGACTAGTCGTAGACGCGATCTTTGCTTCTATAAATTGAGCACGAATTTTAGAGTTTTACATCGATTAATTTGAGAAATTCAAGCCTTCACTCTGAGATAAGTTGTGTTCATTTTAAGCTAATTTGTTCATATTTATATTCTTTTTGTTAGCTTTTCATATTTGATTTTATTTCTAAATTCCGATCTTATTTGAAAAAGAGGAATTGCTGTATTCCTTCTCCATTGGACTCAAAATCAAATAGAGCTACGCCCAATTTGGTTTAATTTAAAATCAATTAGAACCTATAACTATTTCTTAAGTGAGTATTGGATATTGAACGTTGATTCGAACTTCTACTCTCATTGGTTCTACCGGGCTGCTACAAAAGAAGAAATCTAGGTATTTTACATTTGTTATAAATTCCGTTATTTTGGTTTTGTTTGAGATTCGCCAGAAAAATCTCATTATGTGGTTATTTAAGGAGAGCCAGAAAACTCAGAAAGTGTGGGTTTTTGGATTGTGTAAGCCCAAGTTAAAAAGACACAATTGTGAAGGTTTTAGGTGAACCTGTAAAACCTGTTTAATAGTGAACACTAATATCCCCTGTGCGAGGATATTATGAGTGGAGTAGCAAGTTGTGTGGCTGTTGTTTAACAGTTGGTGAACACACAGGCGAACCACTATATATCGGTGTATTTTATGATTTGAATGTTCTTTTAATTTTCATATCTTTAATCATTCAGATTTGTGGAATATATATGTGGATGTGAATGTTGTAATCTTTACATTTCAAGCAAAGTGGGGAATGTTGTAATAGTTTAGAATTTGTTTCTTGCTATTTCCTTTATTTTCTTTCTGTTTGAGTTTTGATATTTAATTTGTTCTAGTAAGGTTGTCCTGCCATAAACCCTTGGTTTTTATGGTGCAAAGGTTATCCTTAGAACGACATTAGTATTAAGCTCTTTATTTAAGATTGCTTTACATTTCAATTCTTTGATTTATTTAAAGTACTGTTCTTTATTTTATAAGGCTATCGTATTTCAATTCCGCTGTTAAATTTTAATTTGGCACAGTCCTATTTACCCCCCCCCCCCTCCCTCCTCTAGGACATATAGCTTGGCCTTTTCAAGTGGTATTAAAGCCTAATAGCTCGTTTTTTACTTCTTTATTCTTGGATTCATTTCCTGAGCTAACGATCTAAGCTATATATAAGATGTCAAATTTTGATAGCCTTTCAGGCACTAGGCCTCCACCCTTTGATGGCTCTAACTATGCTTATTAGAAAGACAGGATGAGGATTTTCTTCAAATCAATGGATTTTCCTTTGGCAGGGTCCTATTCACCCCCCCCAGGTCATATAGCTTGGCCTTTTCAAGAATAGGTTAAGGTTTAAGTTTAGGAAATCGAGTTCAGGTTTGGGATTGGGTTAAGTTTGGGTTTTCAAGTTTAGGTTTAGGTTTAGGTTATGGAGTTGTGATTAGGATTAGGTGTAGGTTTAGATTTATGGATTTGAGAATACATTTAGGTTTTAGGTTTAGGTTTAGGGATTTGAGAATTCATTTAGGTTTTAAGTTTAGGTTTAGGTTTTAGGTTATAGGTTTAGGTTTAGGTTAAGGTTAGCTTATAGGTTATAAGTTTAGGTTATAGGTTATAGGTTAAGGTTTAGGTTATAGGTTTTGGTTTAGGTCAAGGTTATAGGTTTAGTTTTAGGTTAAGGTTTAGGTTTAGGTTATAGGTTTAAGTTAAGGTTCAGGTTTAGGTTATAAGTTATATGCTATAGGTTATAGCTCTTGGGAACTTGATTATAGGTTATGGTTTAGGTTTAGGAAATCGGGTTCGGGTTCGGGATCGGGTTTAGGTGTGGGTTTTCAAGTTTAGGTTTAGGTTTAGGAGTTGAGATTAGGATTAGGTGTAGGTTTAGGTTTAAGGATTTGAGAATACATTTAGGTTTTAAGTAGAGGTTTAGGTTTTAGGTTATAGATTAAGGTTATAAGTTTAGGTTATAGGTTATAGGTTATAGCTTTAGGGAATTGAGAATAATTGAGGTTTAAGTTTAGGAAATCGAGTTTTAAGTTTGGGTTTTCAAGTTTAGGTTTAGGTTTAGGTTAGGGAGTTGAGATTAGGATTATGTGTAGGTTTAGGTTTAGGGATTTGAGAATACATTTAGGTTTTAGGTTTAGGTTTTAGGTTTTAGGTTTAGGTTATAGGTTTTGGTTTTGGTTTAGGTTAAAGTTATAGGTTTAGGTTTAGGTTAAGGTTTAAGTTTAGGTTATAGGTTTAGGTTAAGGTTTAGGTTTAGGTTATAGGTTATAGCTTTTGGGACTTGATTATAGGTTAAGGTTTAGTTTTAAGAAATCGGGTTTAGGTTCGGGATTAGGTTTAGGTTTGGGTTTTCAAGTTTAGGTTTAGGTTTAAGTTTGGGAGTTGAGATTAGGATTAGGTGTAGGTTTAGGTTTATGGATTTGAGAATACATTTAGGTTTTAGGTTTAGGTTTAGGTTTTAGGTTATAGATTAAGGTTTAGGTTTTAGGTTTAGGTTAAGGTTAAGGTCGGGTTATAGGTTATAAGTTTAGGTTGTAGGTTATAGGTTATAGGTTAAGGTTTAACTCATAGGTTTTGGTTTAGGTTAAGGTTATAGGTTTAGGTTTAGGTTAAGGTTTAGGTTTAGGAAATCGAGTTCGGGTTCGGGATCGGGTTTAGGTTTGGGTTTTCAAGTTTAGGTTTAGGTTTAGGTTTAGGTTAGGGAGTTGAGATTAGGATTAGGTGGAGGTTTAGGTTTATGGATTTGTCAATACATTTAGGTTTTAGGTTTAGGCTTAGGTTTTAAGTTATAGATTAAGGTTTAGGTATTAAGTTAAGGTCATGTTATAGGTTATAAGTTTAAGTTATAGGTTATACGTTATAGGTTAAGGTTTAGGTCATAGGTTTTGGTTTAGGTTAAGGTTATAGGTTTAGGTTTAGGTTAAGGTTTAGGTTTAGGAAATTGGGTTCGGGTTCGGGATCGGGTTTAGGTTTGGGTTTTCAAGTTTAGGTTTAGGTATAGGTTTGGGAGTTGAGATTAGGATTAGGTGTAGGTTTAGTTATAGGTTAGGGAGTTGAATTAGGTGTAGGTTTAGGTTTATGGATTTGAGAATACATTTAGGTTTTAGTTTAGGTTTAGGTTAAGGTTAAGGTCAGGTTATAGGTTATAAGTTTAGATTATAGGTTATAGGTTATAGGTTAAGGTTTAGGTCATAGGTTTTGATTTAGGTTAAGGTTATAGGTTTACGTTTAGGTTTAGGTTAAGGTTTAAGTTTAGGTTATAAGTTATAGCTCTAGGGAATTAAGAATAGGTTAAGGTTTAGGTTTAGAAAATTGGGTTCGGGTTCGGGTTTAGGTTTGGGTTTTCAAGTTTAGGTTTAGGTTTAGGTTAGGGAGTTGAGATTAGAATTATGTATAGGTTTGGGTTTAGGGATTTGAGAATACATTCAGGTTTTATGTTTAGGTTTAGGTTTTAGGTTTTAGGTTTATGTTTAGGTTATAAGTGTAGGTTATAGGTTTAGGTTTAGGTTAGGTTATAGGTTAAGGTTTAGGGAATTGAGTTTAGGTTATAGGTTATTGGTTATAGGTTATAGGTTTAGGTTATAAGTTATAGGTTAAGGTTTAGGTTATAGGTTAAGGTTATACGTTAACGTTTAAGGCCTATTTGGCTAGGTAACTTGGATGGGATTGGAAGGGATTGGTAGATAGATCCCAGGAATGGGCCAGGTGTGCCAAACAGACACGGGATCCTGATCCCGGGATATAGCAATCCCATGGATCTTAAGAAAATCCACTGACATCACCATCATTACCTTTAAATCCCATCCAATCCACCCTAATTCCTTCAAAATTGCCTGGGACATGTTTAGTTTGAGGGATTGAAAGGGATTGGAAGGTTTAATCCCGGGATTGGCCGGGCGTGCCAAACAGACCGGATGTAGCAATCCTGGGATATAGCAATCCCACAGATCTTGCACCAATCCACTAACACAACTATCATTACCTTGAAATCTGTGCAATCCAATCTAATACCATCCAATGCCATCCAATCTGCCCGGCCAAACAGGCCCTTAGGTTATAGGTTAAGGTTTAGGTTTAGGTTATAGGTTTTGGGATTTGAGAATAGGTTTAGGTTAAGGTTATAAGTTTAGGTTTAGGAAATCGGGTTCGGGTTCGGGATCGGGTTTAGGTTTGGGTTTTCAAGTTTAGGTTTAGGTTTAGGTTTAGGGAGTTGAGATTAAGAGTAGGTGTAGGTTTAGGTTTAGGGATTTGAGAATATGCTAAGGTTTAGGTTTAGGAAATTGGGTTCGGGTTTGAGATCGGGTTTACGTTTGGGTTTTAGGTTTAGGTTTAGGTTATAGATTTAGGTTTAGGTTATAAGTGTAGGTTTAGGTTTATATTTTAGGTTTAGGTTATAGGTTATAGGTTTAGGTTAAGGTTTAGGTTTAGGTTATTGGATTTGGGATTTGAGAATAGGTTTAGGTTAAGGTTATAAGTTTAGGTTTAAGAAATCAGGTTCGGGTTCGAGATCGGGTTTACGTTTGGGTTTTAGGTTTAGGTTTAGGTTATAGGTTATAAGTGTAGGTTTAAGTTTAGGTTTTAGGTTTAGGTTTAGGTTTATGTTATAGGTTTTGGGATTTGAGAATAGGTTTAGGTTATAAGTATATGTTTAGGTTATAAGAATAGGTTTAGGTTATAAGTATAGGTTTAGGGATATGTTTTATGTTTAAGTTAAGGTTATAGGTTTAGGTTATAAGTGTAGGTTATAGGTTTAGGTTTAGCTTAGGTTATAGGTTAAGGTTTAGGGAATTGAGTTTAGGTTATAGGTTAAGGTTTAGGTTTTGGTTTAGGTTTAGGAAATCGGATTCGGGTCGGGATCGGGTTTTAGGTTTGGATTTTCAAGTTTAGGTTTAGGTTTAGGTTAGGGAGTTGAGATTAGGATTAGGTGTAGGTTTAGGTTTAGGGATTTGAGAATACGTCAAGGTTTAGGTTAAGGGTGTAGTCCCTACAAATGCAGATATAAACACGGCCTGTCCAAATGTTCAGGCCACTCCAATGCTGTCCATAGGAAATGAAGAACTTTATCATGGTCATAACAGCGTTTTTCACCTTCCAGAGACCCCCGGTCAACATCCGGATAGCTCCGACGCACATCCGGGTCTGCTCCATCAATTTCAAGCAAATATATAAACACGACCTATCCAAATGGTCAGGCCATTCCAATGTTGTCCATAGGAAATTGACAGCTTCATCATGGTCATAACAGCGCTTCCCACCTTCCAGGGACCCCCGCTCAACATCCGGATATCATGCACATGATATCACGAACATATATATTGTTGCAACAAATAAATGTAATTATAATCACATAATGTATTGTTTGATGAACTACACATGTGTATTCTTAACAAGAGACGTACCAGATGCTTGAATCTGAAATATGCAGCTCCAATCCTCCCACATGCAACATCCACTTGAAAGAATGCGCATAGCCATCATGCTTGAGTAATCATAATGACAAATGCATAGAGCATGATGATCCTAAAGCTCCAATCTTCCAATCTTCCAATCTTCCAAAGATACCCATTAGAAAAGTAATATAGTGAAGAGTAGAATCCTTTTTTTTTTCTCTCTCTTTTTGTTGAATCTTAAAGGGAAATTGATCGAATGTTACATGCGGCACATGGTTACATTTGAACCTGTTAGCATTCGCATTAACATGGTTACATTTGAACTTATTAGCATTCGCATCAACAGTCAATCCATTTTTCTAGCTAATTGTCAAAAAATGAGGTAGATTCAAATCTCAAGTAGACCACCAAAGGAAAGATGGTAATTGAACACCCATCGTTAAAAACTTATTAGGGCAAGATGATATTTATGTTTTCCCTTCATCTAGATCTGTCTAACATAAATCAACATGTTGGATAGCAAATAAACATTGCACTGGCCCTTTTTTTTTAATCCAAAACTTATATAACATGCCATAATGCAAATTATGTTGATTCATGCATTGGTTAGCATGGCTTGTTTCACCACAATTTTTAAGGGTGCAGACCACAACATAAACAATAGACCTCGCTACAGATGAAAGCACCTCCCAAGGTTGACTTTAATCTCGCAATGCAAACGACTAGAGACATACACAAACGATATTGTGTATATGACAACAGATCCAAAAACACACCTTAAAAAAAATCATAAATCATAAAACGAGGGATTCTTATGACCTTAGGAAGTATTTAAGGGCCTGTTTGGCAAGGAAGCTTGGATGGGATTGGAAGGCATTGGAAGATAGATCCCGGATTGACCAGGCGTGCCAAACAGACATGGGATCTTGATCCCAGGATGTTGCAATCCCATGGATCTTAAGACAATCCACTGGCATCACCATCATTACCTTTAAATCCCATCCAATCCACCCTAATCCCTTCAAAGTTGCTTGGGACGTGTTTGGTTTAAGGGATTAAAAGGGATTGGAAGGTTTAATCTCGGGATTGGTCGGGCATCCCAAACAGACCGGAAATAGCAATCCCGAGATATAGCAATCCCATAGATCTTGCACCAATTCACTGACGCAACTATCATTACCTTAAAATCCGTGCAATCCACTCTAATACCATCCAATCCATCCAATCTGCTCAGCCAAACAGGCCTTAATGGTGGGCGTTCAATCACCACAGTTTCCTATGGTGTGGTCCACCTGAGAGTTGGCCCTAAAATGAGCCGGGAAAAATGAATGGCCCACATACACATATTATGGTGGAGCCCACAAAGCATTTTTAGATTTCAGAAACAGAGAGAGGGGAATGCAGATTGAAGGATTGAGCATCCAAACGCAATAGATTTGAGAAACAAATAAAGAGAGAGAAAGAGAGAAACTAACCGTGCTCCTTCTTCTTCTCCTTCTTGCAGCGAAAGGGGTTTTTGAAAACAGAGAGGGGAATGCGGCCAAGAGACAAGGAAAGAGGGTGAGGGAGAGCGGGAGATCGAGAGAGGGCAAGGGAAAGAGAGAGATTGAGTGCAAGAGAGAGAGAGAGATGGAGAGATGATTTTCGTCTGCGCACGGGAGAAAATGGCGGACGGGAAGGGTTTTGTTTTTTTAGAGGGGGTCTGGATTTTGGAGGGGCACGTAACGGACGGCTCCTTGGGGATGTTGGGTTTTAGGACCGTGGGGCCCATTGTGATGTAGTTCATATATCCACTCCACCCATTAATTTTAAATATTATTTTAAGTGCTGATACAAAAAATGAGTTAGATTGAATCTGTAAGGAGACCACACAACATATTAACAGTAGAAATTTAATTTTTATTATTTCTTATGGTGTGGTCCACTTAGACATTTAATCTACATAATTTTTGGGCTCATGCACTAAAATTATATATCAGAATTGTTGGACAGCTTAGATTAAACACATATATTCCAATGGACCCCATGGATCCCCTTAAGCACTATCTATGTTTAATATGGTTTAGGTGAGGAGGTACACTTTAGCTACAGATCACTTAGGCTTTAACTATGGATTAAATCCGTAGCTATATTGCTACAGATTTAATCCGTGGCTAAAAGCTTTCAAAGTCCATAGCCTTTGCTCGATTTTTTGGTAGTGTTTGTATGATTGAGTATACAGGCTGATCTTGTGGTCAATTGAATGAATTGCCAACTCTATAGATTGAAGGATTGTACATATTAGTTTAGGATAAAAATTAAGGATTTGTTCCTCTTTGTAATTGATTGATTTGAAGTGTTTACGTATGATCTCACAAGTTTTAAATCTTACTAGTACGTGTGGGTTGCCATAGCAAAAAATTAGATGGTTAAGATGGCGAGATTGTTAATCATTGAGTGATGGTATGTAATGTAGGTTGTGTGTGCTTTCACCGTATATATACTAATTAATGTTCATGGTAACACTCAAGTACTAAAAAGTATGGGGTGTTATATAGTTGTTAGCTTTTTACGTGAACATACTTTTGAAAGAGAGGAATTTAAGGTTATATTTAGATTCGAGGAGTTGGTCAAATATTCTTAATATTAATTTTAAAATCTTTCGTTCAAAGTTACTATTTATTTATATGATAAAATTATACTACCAAATATTTTATATAATATAAAGGAGACATGCTCCCGTGCTCTCAGAACACTGTAAGTTATAGTGTTACTAGTTGAATTTGGATACTTAGACTATTCAGTCCATTAATCTAGATTGTTCATTGGGTCCAACGTGTGTTTCATGACATTTCATTGGCTATCATGGAATTCATTCATTGGTTCTCATGAAATTCATCATCCTAATGTAATATATATTAACCATTTGATCAATGGCCTTAAATATGGGCAATCAATATTATGTACATAAAATAAGGTCTAAATAATAATTTCATCCATTTATTTGTTAGGAATATCGATTTTTTATTTGTCATCGTCCAAATGATGGTGTTGCAATGTGGATCATTGTTTCTAAACAACCTTTGTGTTGATGATATGTCTCTCTCTCTCTATATATATATAATGTGTGTGTATATATATATATATATATATATATATATATATATATATATATATATATATATATATATATATATCTTTGATTGGTGGGATTCTTGTTATGTAGCACATCCATTGTGTCACAGATTTAGATGAACAGCCAAAATGCAAGGAAACTTATTAAGTTATTAAAATTTGTAATAATAGTGTGGGTTGGAGACTATGTTTACATTATAACTCTCATGAAATGAACATACAAAATCAATGGTTGTGATCTCTCTAGATTCTTTTAGAGAGGAATTAAATGCACTATTTTCTAACATATAGAATTCCATACAAATGAGGACATGGCTCAGACTACTAATTGTGGTTCTATGATCCAGACAATAGGTCTGATGGGCCCCACTAATTATGGATGATAAACCAAAATTCTCTTAAATTGAAAATAGCACACTTTTCAATTAGTAGCCAACAAATAGACAGTTAAGGAAAAGAAATGCATCCATCTAGCTAACAAGGCAGGAGTGAGGTCCATTTATAGTATAAGTTAACAATACAAAGTTGTAGCAACAAAAAAGTGCTTTGAGTGCTTTGATATTATCCTATAGTTGTGATTCATAATACAAAAGAGCTAATGAATTAGGGTTAGGGCTTACACACACAAGAGAGAGAGAGAGAGAGAGAGAGAGAGAGAGGGGGGGGGGGGGGAGACAGAAGGAGGGGTGAGACGGTTAAGGCAACTCTCTTACCCAATTTTTCTTTTTATACCAAAATTTAAAAGATCGACGATATTTAACATCAATTAACTAAAATTGCATTTGACGGCAAATGCCATCGAATTTTCTCATTGTTTTTTGCCTGTTTTATGTGGTGTGCACACCGTATTTCACATTGGTATGAATGAGTCCATGCTAGCATCCCAACTAGCTTGATATGTGACTTCAATGGTTAAAAAACTCAGTGACTTGAACTGACTTGTTCAGTCTCGAATAAAAATCTTCCTCTGAGATCTTCGGAAGATAATCTCCAACCCCGAGAATCCAGGGAATCGAGGATATCGGGATCGTTCAAGATAATGATCTATCCTATTTAGGGAAGATCCCGAAGTTATATGGGATGGCTTCTCCTTTATAAGTAAGAAACGCCTAATGGTGAAAGGTACACACATATTCTCACACCCCTAAGCTATTATTATACTCTTAGACCTAGAATTCAAGATTGACTTAGGCATCGGATGGTCCCTTGAATAAGCCAGGGTCTCCTTTGTTCTCTTCTTGTGTAGGTATCTAAGTAGCAAAAAGGGGGTGAGCTAGGGGTGAGCAAAAAATAGCATTAACAAATGACATCGACAAGACGCACATCACCGTGGGCCCCACAGAGTTTACTTAGTACGCAATCCCTTTTGGCCTCGTTCTAGTATTCAAAGGGCTAGGTGAACAAATAAATAAATAAACAAACCCAATGAATGGACAGAATCTTGTATTAGTTTTAACGATCGATGATCGCTATGTATGATGAGAGATGCGCTGATGCCATGGAACTTTGGTTTAGCTATCCATGCTGTTGATCTGATGGTCCTCACGAATTCTCCCATTCAACAACCCTAGTGACACCATCCGTGGCATCAGCACAGATGGCTCCGCAAGAAAAGTCAATGGTCCAAATCAAACATCCAAAAACATAGATTGGATGACTGAGATTTGTTAGGGACGCTCCTTCGACCGAACCCTGCATGAGAAGAAAAGGCTTAACAGAAAAAACGCTGACTGACCGTTGACATATTCAACGTACATGCATGAACAATTCAAGACAAGTTAGCTGACGTCCCAGACCTTGCATATATGGGCTGTCGGGCGCGTGCAGATGGGTCCACCTGCAAATAGCAGTTCTTCACGTAAAGGTGCGTTAGCATACGAGAATAAGATAAGCAACTGAGAATAGGAACTCAGGGAATAGTGGGTTCTGTTCATCCATAACCGGACAGGTAAGAGATGGACAGTCGTCTATACATTTATGACCATGGTCTCATGATCTACACCGTCAATCTGATGGGTCCTCATTGTTGATGGAGAATCTCCTGAAGTTTTCTAAAATTGGAAAAATCCCAACATTTGCGTCCATTGTCTGATGATCTACACCGTCAATTTGCACTGTATACATCCAATAAGAAATGCCCAGTACACTAAATCGAGATGAGGAACATGCATGGATGATTGGAACCGCACATTAGGCAATTCCCACTTTATAAATACCATGTCTCAAAGTTGGGGCGGATCTGAACAAAAGGTGGGCCACATGTGTGGATAGAATTTGAACAGTGGTCAAATTTTCTTGACCATTTGCACGTGTGCCGCACCTGGTGATGACCGTTTCAGTTTCACTTTTAAGACAGATCTAATCACTGGGGATCGCCAGATATATGAACGGATTTGATCTGGCAAACACGCTTCTCTTTTCCACGTGTAGGGCACAGATCTCCCCTCCTCCTCATGCTCGTGTCCCAGGCAAGAATTGTGGGGGTATATATATATATATATATATATATATATATATATATATATATATATATATATATATATATATAACGTTGAATTGCTCATTCTCCGTTGATATTCAAAATCCTTTTGACTACGCCAAAACCTACCTTCTTCACATAACACCCACTATCCATCAATGGCTGCTCAAATAATTATCCAATCCCTCCATCATCTATCCCTTTATCGAATAGCCGTCCATCGTTCATGACACACCAACGAAGATGAACGGCACCAACACCTCTGATGGATTGATGAACAATGACATGATGAGCAGTAGCGGGTTCAGCTACGGCCTTGGCTTCACCATTGCCATTTTCTTTCTGCTCGTCACCACCATCACCGTTGTTTCCTACCTCTGTACCCGGCCCTCCTCATCCCCAACCCACCAGTCTCGAGAGCTCCACGGGCCCACTCAACATCAACCGCCCGTAGCTGACAATGAAGTGGGCCTTGATGAAGCCACCCTCTTGAGCTACCCCATGTTACTTTACTCGCACGCCAAGATCCACAACGAGGACACCACTTCATCTTGCTGTCCCATCTGCCTCGAGGATTACAAGGACACAGACATGCTGCGGCTACTGCCTGACTGCAAGCACCTATTCCATGTTAAGTGCGTGGACGCCTGGCTGCTGCTGCACCCAACATGCCCTGTTTGCCGAACGTCGCCTCTGCCGACCCCTCTTGCAGAGGTTGTCCCGTTAGCAAGACAGGTATGAAGCGGCCATTCGTGTTGGATCTGCTTCCTTTATGTAGAATGTAAAACAAATAGCATCACTACAGAGTTTGTGTTTGAAGCTCATAGCCTTTGAAAATTCGGTGAGTTTGCATTCAGAAAAGTTGTACATGTAAAATAGAATCTGATTGCCACAAGGATTAGAGAGAGTGTCCATTTGTTTTTAGCTCCTCTAAATAATGGGGGACATGTGAGAGAGGTCTGAACCATTCATCAGTTGGGCCTCTGGACTCGGATGGAGTAGTGTAGCATACAGCAAACACGTCCTTACCTTATGCTACTGAAAAGTTCTGTGGGTCCATCATGGTGTATTTGTTTTATCCATGCTATCCATTCATTTTTTTCAGCTCATTTTATAGGGAATGCACCAAATGAAGCAGAGCCAAATCCCAAGTGACCCACACCACAGGAAACAGTAGTGAATGAACGGCCACCATTAGAAACATCGCTGGTCCCTGTAATGTTTATTTGCGAGCCAATATGTTGATAGGGCCATCGAGACCTAGATAAAGAGAAAATACAAATATCAGCTTTATAGAAAACTTATGTAGCTCCAAGGAAATTGTTAACGGTGCTGGTCGTTCAATCACAACTGCTTCCTAAGGTGTGGTCCACCTGAGATTTGGATCTGCCTCACTTTTGGGCTCATGTCATAAAATGAGCTGGAAAATTGGATGTACCGAATAGATAAAAACACATACACCGTGGTGGGGCTTACAGAGCTTTTCCAGCAGTACACAGTACAGACGCGAGTGCTGTGTGCGGCACTACACTATCCCAGTCCGTCACCACATGGATGATCTGGCCCAAAAATGAGGCCGACCCATTCATCCAGCGGGTGCTATGTGCAAAACAAATGGGCGGCTAAATCATTTTCTTTCGTA
Source organism: Magnolia changhungtana (assembly GCA_030180095.1). Taxonomy (NCBI): domain Eukaryota; kingdom Viridiplantae; phylum Streptophyta; class Magnoliopsida; order Magnoliales; family Magnoliaceae; genus Magnolia; species Magnolia changhungtana. The sequence goes on from JASAUF010000106.1 coordinate 80,106, forward strand.
TTCCCCTTTTGTGCACTTTGGCCCACCTTGATGAGTGGAGCAGCGATTTTTCATCATTATTGCATCTTTATGGTTGAGGCTACCTGATGGTGCCGATAGACTTGTGTGGGATTAGTAAATCTTGCACATATATAGAAAATTATCACTGCCTCTTGCTAGCTTTAATGAAAAATGTTGAAGTCCATAGTACAATCACTGTCTATAAGTCCTCGTTAATCAGATTTAGGAATTTCATCTTATAGATTGTCAGATTAAAAAATAAAAGCAGTGTTTTATAATTGTGGGGCCCAACACTAACAGATATCTATATCCAATAGTCCATCCTCCTCTGATGTGGCATGGGACAGTTTTGTCTATACCACATCAGAGTGTGTGGCCCACCTGATCAGATTTTAAGGAGGTGTGGACGTCCATACCTCTACCCTAGAGATAAGGTATAACAAATCTTTCCCCTTCATGTGTAGGGTCCAATCATATAGACCCTTTATTCTAACTCTGATCTTGATCAGATGGATGCCTAGCCACAATCACTATGAGGTCCACCAATCTTATTAATATTATATTACACTAGCTTAAAAATTTCAGAATTTGGAACATACCTCTACTGGATTGAAGGAGAGCAATTTAACGGTCTGGTTTTGGAGTTGGGATGTGGGATTCACCTATATGTAGGTTTGTCTACAAATTGATAGTTGGTGCAAGCTTAAGGGAGGTGCGTCATTCCTTTTTAAACGTTTCCATATTTGAAATGTACCTGACATTTCAATTTTCTTCCGTTACTGCAATCAAGAAGAGAAAAGATCTCTCTACTTGGGTGTTTTTTAAGGTGTGAACAGGTACCACCAACGTGGGCCCCACATTCATAGATTATGCAACCCGCTCCATCCAATCACTTCACATGATAGTTTTATGGTTCTTAAAATTACTCTCTGTCCGGGGATGATCAGATTACATTAAATAGATCTTGGCCCTTTACATGTCTAAGGGCGTATCTAGGTTGGGTACTCTACAATTATCCAGGATGGGGGTGCACACATGTGTGTATATGTGCCATGCATGCATGTCACAAATGGCTATGAAATATTGAATTCTAACCATATAGTCATAGACTATAATTTACATGTATAGGAAAAATAGTATCGATGTGCATGATCTAACAAGATCTAAGTATATATAATACGATCAAATTAGATAATATAATAGATCTACTCAAAATGAATCATATAAATGCAGTTTGACATAAATAAGGTTGGTAGATTGGTCAATATCTTCCATAAACCATAATCATCCTTTCATTTGGCCTCATATTTAAAGTTCTACTCAAGGAAAACTCATTATATTTATACTATTCTAAAGGTTATAACATGATTAACAAGATGATCGGCACACATTGGATGAATCATTTTCTAAGATGATTGAATTGGAGGATTTAAGCCATCCATCCATTGATTGAACCATTTATAGCATTTGACTAGAAATCCGAAGGTAAGTTTACATTTAATATGGCATGGACATATGATCCATAGTTCAAATAGGTGTTTCATCAGACAAATTGACTTATATTCATAGTCAAGAGTCATATGATCCACTCAATGGTCAAATTTTATTTCAATTTGTGGAAAATAAAATAAAATTATACCTCCAAAATTTGTTTAAAGTATTACATGAGTTCTGAAATTAAGTGTTCTAGCAGATTTTAAAAGATTTAAACAATAATTAAAATGCAACTAAGGATTCAAGAATCCCCCATTAACAAATTCTCAAGCAAATCGTCTCATTCAAGTTGATATCTTAATTAAAATCAAATAAAGATATGTTATAGTCGGAGGATGATTTAATTAATTCAAATACAATACCCAAATAACATAAATGAATCGACATAGGTCGATCCCTCATAAAGATTTAGGAAATTGATCATTGGGAATCAAAGGCAGCTATTGTACTCAAAGTTAAGAATAAATCAATCGATTTTACAGATCAATCCCTTCTCCAAACTTGGAATTCAATAAATACAATCACAATTCAATATTAAAAATACATGGAATTGAATTTAAAATGAATTAAGTAAAAGAATTCATCAAGAGGTTCATCTCTTAGCCTTAGCTAACAGATTAGCCTAGCATGACTAACATATTAAACAAAAATAAAAGCAGAAAATCGAACTAGAACCGAAGGATTAAGGAAGAGGAACAACAAGAGGGAGTTTTTGAGTTTCCCGTAGGAAGACGACATTAGAGAGTTGTGGGATAGATCTCAAGTAACTAGAATGTCCCTGACTACTTTTGTGGGATTGACAGCCCATCATCGTCTTGGGTAATGGCAGCCCAGTGGACCTGACCATTTAAAACCGTTCTGGTTCCTTTCTCGGACAAAGTCTAATAATCAGGTTAGGACATCAAGACGAAATTTTGGAGAGGGGGTTCATGGATAGGTATTCGAGGTGTATGGAGGTCCGCCGTAAGAAACCTCCTTTCACCCCATCCTCTCTTTTCATTGCTAAGATCTCCTCGAAAACATCCATTAAAGATCTACAGAGAATCTTCGATAAGTATGTGAGGATCATCGACATCTACCAGCCGTGGAACCATAATCTTCGTAGACCAAGACGATTCGCTTTCATCTGGTTCGTCAATGAGAAGGAAGCTTCAGAAGCAAAATCCTAATGGTGAAAATGGCTAGGGAGCGGCCAAAGGATACGGCTAGGGAGTACCCGATTACGAGACCCACTCTCAAACATGAATCGAATCAAGGGGTAGCGCAGAGTAACATTCATAGAGCTCCCCCAATGGATCTACCTTATAAGGTTATTCCACTTGACATCAGCTTAGATGGAATTAACCCATCATTTGTTGAGGTAGCGAGGAGATGGGGACAGAAACGCCCACCCGATTTTTGAAGAGATGCCCCACTCAAAAGAGGGTTAACGTTAACAGCTCCAGCACTCCACATGCTTGGGAAAATGCTACGAACAAACTTCACATCCAGGAAACTCTAGAAAGTTGCTGAACAAATCAAACGCTTTAATCTGGCTCTTGTGGGCCAGGCAGACTCACTAATAGTTACTCTGATATGCCTAATTTGAACCATTGCAAAATCCAGGTACATTTCCTCCGCTATAGATATATCCCATTTGGACCAAGATCATTTCCTCCTTGTCTTCAAGACTGATGAAAATGGCATCATTCTTCTCTAAGGAAAATTTGCAAAGGGACATGGGTCTTTCTACTGTTAAAGCCTAGTCGAAGGAACTTGACACTCTTAGGCAGGGCGTATGGTTTCGTCTTTACGGCATCCCGACCCATTCATGGGTTGAATCAGTGTTTCGTGCACTGGGTAGCTCAGTTGGCTAGGTTCTTGAAGTCGACAAGTGCTCCTTACTGGGACTAGATCGAGAGTACGCCAGAGTGAAAATTTTGCTACAGTCAGCTTCAGACATTCACAGTTCCAGAATATTGGAAGTTGTAGGCAAAGACTTTCTGGTCAGGTCATTGCTGGAGCTCCACAGGAATGAAATGCTCATAACCCGTGTTGGTAAATCCGTGCTGAGGACATCCTCGCAGCCCTCAATCGGGGGATCCACTTGATAATGGGTGGAGCAAGTGTTCCATCTCCAAGACCCTACCCATATTATCTCCAATAGGTCCAGCGATATACAACCCCCACCAATATCTATTCCCCCCATTGTAGCTCCCCCCATTGTAGCTCCTCCCATTATCTAGCTAATGCCCACCCTTAGTATGCAACCTACACTTCGGTCAAACCCCCGGAACCAAACTGATTTTCCCCAGCTTAATCCTAGCTTAGAAGCCCTGGATGTTGTTCTTCCCCTACCAACCCCATGCCCAAACTCACCCCAATTAGCTTCCCCCAACCTAATTATGCTCCTAGCCCTACCCACATCCACAGTTCTCCTGTCAGCTCATTAACCCAGCCCTGCCCACATCCACATCTCTCCCTCTAAACACTTGATTGCAGGGTGTAGCGGACCCAAGTACCCTAGGACAACCTCCCCCTACCCCCCAGCCTCACTACTGGATCCTCCCTTCAGAGATCATTTTCCTCCATCCAGAAAAGCCCTCTCAGAAGGCCACACCCCCCGCAGACTTGGATCCAACTCGGACCAGGGTTCGGAGGATTCCCAAGATGAGTGTTGGGACTCTTATTCTCAACCCAACAAGAGTAGAAGGCAGTCCTTTGAGGAGGGGGAGATTGTTGTGGCCCTTATTTCATTCCAGCCACCATCTCTCCTCCCCCTAATAGGTCATTATCGAGATGCATCTCCCCAAGATCAACCCGTAAACTCCTAGCATCCCTGCTTCTTTCATCCAAGTCCTTGTCTCCTCTTCAGGATGAACCCTGTCAGCCCCAGCACTTTGTTCTCTATAGGATAGACAGCGTGCAAGATCTGGAAGTGGATGAGAATGCCTCTTCAGCTGAAAAGATATGGCGGTTGGAAGATAGTAACATCAAACCCCTGGATATTATACAAAATCCGGCACAATGGGTGGCTTCCAAGAAGAGCATTGATAACCTGGTGACTAAAGAAGGTAAATGAATGACAACCAGTAGAAGGACAACTAATGCTAAAGCCAGACGGATTAGGAAGAGCCGAGAACTTCTGTCGGAGGTCAATTGGTTCGGGAGATTGAGAAAATTAAAATGTCGAGGCGAGATACTAGCTACCAAATCCCATGGATAGTATTCTTAAATGGAACACGCGCGGGGTGGGAAATGCTCGTACAATTCGTACTCTAAAGAGTATCGTGAGACAGTCTAAACTAGCCATGGTTGCCATTTTGGAACCGATGCTTAAGGATGAGAAAAGGATCCGTACTGGCTTGAAACTGGGCTTCCATTCTTCTTTCTCGAATGCGGATCAAGGAGGTAAGATTTGGGTGTTCGTTTCATCCTTCCTATCCATTCAAGTGATGGGGGCTACAGACTAAATGTTGTCCATGACTGTGGAATTTTGTGGGAATAGTTTGAAGGTACAAATTTCCTTCGTTTATGCCAAATGCTCAAGACTGCTGAGAAGAAACCTGTGGAATGACCTAGCTATGTTAGGGGATCGGATGGCTGCCCCTTGGGCTGTGTGTGGGGACTTCAACGCAGTCCTATCCTAGCATCCTTGCTTCTTTCATCCAAGCCCTTGTCTCCTCTTCAGGATTAACCTTGTCAGCCCCAGCACTCTGTTCTTTGCAGGACAGACAGCGTGCAAGATCTAGAAGTGGATGAGAATGGCTCTTCAGTTGAAAAGATATGGTGGTTGGAAGATAGTAACATCGGACCCTCGTATATGATACAAAACCCACCACAATGGGTGGCTTCCAAGATGAGCATTGATAACCTGACGACTAAGGAAGGTAAAGGAATGACAACCAGTAGAAGGACAGCTAATGCTAAAGCCAAACGGAATAGGAAGAGCCGGGAACTTCTGTCGAAGGTCAATTGGTTCAGGAGATTGAGAAAATTAAAACGTTGAGGTGAGATACTAGCTACCAAATCCCATGGATAATATTCTTATATGGAATGTGCACGGGGTGGAAAATGCTCCCACAATTCGTACTCTAAAGAGTATCATGAGACAGTCTAAACCAGCCATGGTTGCCATTTTGGAACCGATGCTTAGGGATGAGAAAAGGATCCGTACTGGTTTGAAACTGGGCTTCCATTCTTCTTTCTCGATTGCGGATCAGGGCGGTAAGATTTGGGTGTTCGCTTCGTCCATCCTATCCATTCAAGTGATGTGGGCTTCAGACCAAATGTTGTCCATGGCTGTGGGAATCTGTGGGAACAGTTTGAAGGTATAAATTTCCTTCGTTTATGCCACATGCTCAAGACTACTGAGAAGAAACCTGTGGAATGACCAAGCTATGTTAAGGGATCGGATGGCTGCCCTTTGGGCTGTGTGTGGGGACTTCAACGCAGTTCTATCCTAACATCCTTGCTTCTTTAATCCAAGTCCTCGTCTCCTCTTCAGGATGAACCCTGTCAGCCCTAGCACTCTGTTCTCTGCAGGATAGATAGTGTGCAAGATCTGGAAGTGGATGAGAATGCCTCTTCAGCTGAAAAGATATGGCGGTTGGAAGATAGTAACATCGGACCCCCAGAGATGATACAAAACCCGCCACAGTGGGTGGCTTCCAGGAAGAGCATTGATAACCTGGTGACTAAGGAAGGTAAAGGAATGGCAACCAGTAGAAGGACAACTAATGCTAAAGCCAGACGGAATAGGAAGAGCTGGGAACTTCTGTCGGAGGTCAATTGGTTCGGGAGATTGAGAAAATTAAAACGTCGAGGCGAGATACCAGCTACCAAATCCCATGGATAGTATTCTTATATGGAACGCTCGCAGGGTGGGAAATGCTCCCACAATTCGTACTCTAAAGAGTATCATGAGACAGTCTAAACCAACCATGATTGCCATTTTGGAACTGATGCTTAGGGATGAGAAAAGGATCCGTACTGGCTTAAAACTACGTTTCCATTCTTCTTTCTCGAATGCGGATAAGGGCGATAAGGTTTGGGTGTTCGCTTCGTCCTTCCTATCCATTCAAGTGATGGGGGCTTCAGACCAAATGTTGTCCATGGCTGTGGGAATCTGTGGGAACAGTTTGAAGGTACAGATTTCCTTCGTTTATGCTAAGTGCTCAAGAGTGCTGAGAGGAAACCTGTGGAATGACCTAGCTATGTTAAGGGATTGGATGGCTACCCCTTGGGCTGTGTGTAGGGACTTCAACGCAGTCCTATCCCCATCGAAAAGACGTGGCTCATCCAATTTTGACACTCGTAGTGCTGTGGAATTTGCTGAGGCTTTGAATAGGGCGGGTCTCCAACATTCTATTTTTATAGGGAATAGGTTCACGTGGGTGAACAGCTAAGTGGGGCAGCCTTGTCGGTGGGCAAGATTGGACAGAGCGTGTTGTAATTCGTTGTGGTTTCAAAAGTTCTATGATAGCCACGTCAAACATCTTCCCAGACAGAATTCAGATCATGCCCCCTACTTCTTGTTTTTCCTCAGCCGAGACCTTCTACCCCAAAAGCTTTCAGGTTCCAGCACATGTGGACCAAAGACAACAGCTTCAGAGGCCTAATCTGTAGGTTGTGGTCTTTAAATGTTGATGGAGATCCTTTCTAAGCTCTCATCAGCAAACTCGGGAACATTAAGAGGGCCCTAAAGTTTTCGAATGCGAATGTGTTTGGTAACATTTTCAAGAATCTTAAATCGGCTGCAGAAGACTTGAACAAGGCGGAATTGGAAGTGCAAGATTCGGATGATCCATCCTGGCTGGATTCCTTGAGATCAGCGTCTAATAGGCTAATGCAGCTGGAACTGTGTGAGGAGATTTTATGGAAACAAAAATCTCGAACACACTGGTTGTAGGAAGGAGATTGTAACACTTAATTCGTTCATACGGCTGCCACGGGCCGAGCTAGAAGTGCTTCGATTCTAGAAATTAAGACAGATGATGGGGTGCGTCTATCTGACAACAATAAGATTAAGTTAGAGGCAGTTGAGTTCTTCTGAAAGCTTATGCAAGATGAAGGCGACATTCATGGGGGAGATTTAACTTTTGCCATCCCTTCCTTGGTTTCTGAAGAGGATAACAATTTTTTTATGATGGAACCGTCTTGGGAGGAAGTTAGAGATGTGTTCGATTCCTCCTGATAGTGCCCCGAGTCCTAACGATTTTTCTAGGGCATCCTTCTAAGAGTGTTGGGACACAGTTTGCGAAGACATTGTATTAGTGAATAGATTCTTCTTCAAAGGAAGAATCCTTCCTAGAGTTCTAACTTCGTCCCTATAAGTTCCCCTTCTAAATTTTCAGACTTCAGGTCAATCAGCCTATGTAATTGCATACATAAGATATTCTCTAAAGTTATGTCTGCTTGGCTAGGTAAAATTCTGCCATAAATCATTTCCCCCGAGCAAGGGGCTTTTGTGCAGGGTAGATCGATAGCAGAAAGCGGAGCGCTTGTTTAAGAAATCCTTCAAGACATCGACAAAGCTTTAAGAGGAGGCAACATCTTGTTGAAGCTGAACATGGAAAAGGCCTATAACAAGCTCGACCAGAACTTCTTGAAAAAAATTCCTATCCAGATTCGGGTTTGCTTTAGGCTGGATTGACATAGTGGAAAGATGTTGGGGTAATTCTTGGTTCTCCATCCTGATTAATGGAGAAGCGGCTGGCTTTTTCAAATCAGCTAGAGGGCTTCGCTAGGGTGACCTGATTTCCCCGGGCCTATTCATCATAGTGGTGGAGGTTCTGAGCATGGGTGTCAATTGGCTTATGTCTGGAGGAACGTGCCTGCCGTTCAAGACCTATAGAGATTGCCCTCCAGTTTCTCACCTCCTATTCGCAGACGATACAATCCTGTTTGTTAATAGTAGCGGGGCCTCTTTGAAGGCGATGACTAAATTCCTCAGGGACTACGAGAGGGAATTAGGCCAAAAAATCAACAAGGACAAGAGCTTCTTCATCCCTTTGTCATCGATTTCTGAGGCTCGTATCAGATCATCCTATCGAATCCTTGGCTTTTGTAAGGCTGAAGACCCTTTCATGTGTCTCGGCATCCTGATTTTCGAAGGTAGAGAAAAGAAAGTGTATTTCCAAAGCTTGGTTGAAAAAATTCAACAAAAGATCGCTGGTTGGAAGAGCAGAATTATTTCCTAGGCTGGTAGGCTGACTTTAATTAATCATGTCCTATCTAGTGTGCCAGTTCATACCATAGTAGCTATGGATGTTCCTGCTAGCATCTTTTGAGGGTAAAATATTGCATATTGGACCCCATTTATTATTTGGTTTTTGAACATGATAATGGTTAATATTCTATTTTAATAATATTTATGTTATAAGGTGAATTTAAGAGCTTGGATTGAAAAAGATGCTAAAAGCATGGATTTAACGCTCAAGAATCACCAAGCCAAGGATTAGATCTTAGAAGACTAAGAATGAAGAATTCACATGCTAAATATCCAAGAAAATCAAGTCAAGAATGAAGAGAATTTAAGTTTTGAAGTAAATTTCTGTGATCCTCGACTAGCCATGGCTTCCACAGGACTAGTCCTGACTTCTACTCGACTAGTCCTGACTTCCGCAGGACTAGTCCTTGCTTTCGCAGACTCCTGGCTTCCACAGGACTAGTCCTGACTTCTACTCGACTAGTCCTGACTTCCGCAGGACTAGTCCTTGCTTCCGCAGGACTAGTCCTTGCTTTCGCAGGACTAGTCCTGGCTTCTGCAGGACTAGTTCTTGGTTCCGCTCAACTAGTCCTCGCTCCTGCAAGACTAGTCGAGGAAATTTCGACTCGAACTCCCGCAACATCAGATTCTAAATTCGCGTGATCTTAATTCAACAAGACGAGGGAGGTCCATGACCAGTCAAAGGTGGCCCTTGACCAGTCGAGGATGGTCCACGACTAGTCGAGGGTTACGTAGATTTTATGCGGACTCCGTAGTTTTGAGGCAATTTTTGGAAATTTCCAACTCGGTACGAAAAGAGGTGATGCACAACTATAAATAGGAGTCCTTAGGATGTTCTTAGGTATCTTCTAGGGTTTGAAGAGTAGAGCAAAAGGGTGGAGCCACCGTTCAGGAGTTTTTCTTCTTCTTCTTCCTTAGTTGATCTTTTTGTTTTGTTAAGAGTTCTTAGTTAAATCATGTCTATGGTTGGCTAAACCTCTTAGCTAGGGCTAAGAGGTGAAGCTTGTAGCATGATTGGGATGTTTTCTTTATTTTGATTCATGTCTTGTTGAACCTTATGGATTCTAGTTTGATTATTAAGGAATTTTTTTAGTGTTTAACAGTCTGTTGTGACTCAAATTACAATAGATCTACGATTGCTTTCAATATCTTCTTTCCTTGTATTGAGATTGTGAAATTAGTAAGTCCTGTGGCTCACCAACGTCCCTTGGGCATGGTAGGGTAATGGAATCCTTCCTTACTTTCACAATTCTCTCATAATTGGTTGTGAGATTCGTAAATCGTGTTGTTTGCGATGTCTCCTGGGCATGGTTAGGTGAGAGAATCACTTCCAATTCTTCACCAATCTCATCCATTGATGATTAGATCCATGAGAAGTTCAGAGAACTGACAAATCTCTTCTTGCCAATTGGATAAGATAGGACTCTGATTCCAGTTGTGTCCTTGAATCATAAAAGGTAGTTTCCCAATTTCTACAAGTGGATCCTTGGCACCCTAGTTACCACCTTTAAATTTATAAGTTTTAATTACCTCATTCAAAATCACTCTATCAAATATTCCATATTTAGGTTTACATCTTCTTCTAGTTCTAGTTCCGGTTGCTTTCAGAAACGTACGAGACTAGTCCCTGTGGATTTGACCTCGTTCTTACCAAGATTATTACTACATTGTGACCCTACATTTGGGGTTATGAACAATTTTTGGTGCCATTGCCGGGAAGTAACAGTTGCGTTTTTCCGAGATTAGCTACTTTTGGAATTAGTTTAAGATTAGGGTTTTTTTAGTTTCTATTTTTAGGATTAGGGTTTTTTGAATTATTTTAGAAAGTAACTTAGCTTTCTATTTCTAGGTTTAAAAACTTTCCTAATTGTTTTTAGAAACTAACTTTTCTCTTTTTTAGTAAGTTTCTATTTTCTATTTTTAGAAACTTTCCTTTTTTCATTTTTAGAAACTAGGTTGCTTTTTTTTTTTAAATTTTTAGAAACTTTCCTTTTTAGAAACTAACTCATCTTTCTATTTTTAATTTAAGAATTTTATTTTTTATGATTTTTCCTATATTTTTTTTAGAAACTAAAATTGTTTTCTGTTTTGTATGATTCTAACATAGAACTCTCCAATTCGGTAACTTCTTTCTAACTTCTTCCCTCTACTTACTTTCCATATTGTTGTAGGATTTTATTTTTTAGGATTAGATTCAAAGTTAGGGTTTCACCATGTAGGAGTGGGTACGTCGGTATGCTGAAATGGATAAGAGATATTGGGAAGGGATGTATGATAATTATAAAAGAAATCAAACTATGTCTCAAAATTTTTCTGAAACTATCATCGAGAACCAACCGGAATATAATGCTCCACCAGTTAAGAAGTCCTTATGCGATCATATAACGAAGAATAATTACACCCCATGAATTAAGAAGACAGTGCGTGATTGTTAGGGTTATCATAACTATGGGAGTGAGAATTATTATCACCCATTAGATAAGAAGAAAACAATGAGAGATTATATTATGGGTTATAATATGTATTAACAACCATCAAATTCTCCAACCTATGATCCGTATGACTATAATCAGTTGAAACATCAATATTGAGAAGATGAACCAGTAATACATCATAGTGACAATTTTCTTGGGTCCTCTACCTGTGAAATCCAACCAGAAATGATCCAAGAGGATTCACTTTAGGGTTACACAAATGATTTTACTGACATTAGAAAAATGATAGAAGCGCTTGCATTGTGCATCACTAAAATAGTGGAGGCTCGTTCGTCCCAGCCACAACTCAATCAAGAAATACAATGCAAGAAAAGTGATCTTAACTCGTTTTTGGAGAACTCTGGAATTTGGAATGAAGAGTTGGATTGTATAAATGAGCATATGGTTCAATTTCTCGATGATTCGATCTCGATGACGGTCCAAAGGAATGATCAAGAGACGTGGGTGTCTTTTAAATATAATGATAATGACACACTTCACACACATGACATACTTAGCTTCAATGATGAGGGAGAGGTTAGTTTATTCGAACCTCAAACCAATTTAGGAATAAATGTGAGGAAAGTGATCCCATCCCAAGTGTGTATTGCACTGAATTGGAAAATGATGAGTATTGGGATGAGGATCATGAATGTGAAGGCCAAATTCCCCTGGAATTAATCTCAAGTTTGGTCCAGGTCAGTGATCAAGAAGTACATGAAGTGATCGATCATAATGATCTACTCCACTCATCTGACATGTTTGATTTAAATGTGGAGGATGAGCCCCTTTCAACCGACCTTTCTAACTCTTGTGAGACATGTTTAGACCCTCCCCTGAATTGAATGATGATATGATTAGAGAGATGGACGAGTTGCCCGATATGATTCTGGAATTTGAAACCACCCAGTTGAGGCCACCATCTAAGCCGTACACCTTTGACAATTTAATGCCTCTATTGAGAAGCTTCAATGAACATAGTCTTCACATCAATGCTTCGCCTATTGATCCTCAATCTATTTGTACAGGGCAAGAGCAAGAGTGCATCCATCCACTTTCAGAGATGATGGAATCCTTGGGCAGATCATCACAAACTTTAATGTGGAAAATGAGTCACTCTCAGCTGAATTTTTCAACTATTTGGATGATTGCTTGACACACTTTACAAATTTAAATGATCCCATGATACAAGACATAGTGAATACCTTGCATGACAACACCTCGGTAGTTGTTACTGGCCAAGAGAACCCTTATTCTGAAACCTTTCCCTCCACAGATCCAGAATGTCTACTATCACAGAAGGGAGAGCTGACAAGGGAACTGTCACGCCCCCAACCCAGAAATCGGATTCATAGGAATCCCGATCGCCGAATCCGGTGCCGACAGCCTCCATAGTACCCCATTCTCGGCTCCTAGCGTCCATATGCCAAATTCCGATCCTAGGATCCTATAAGGAGGATTTTTTTTTCACCTTAAGCAAAACCACAAGATTACCCAATTCACAAAGGTAACATCATCATCACATATCGACTAACACAATTATTTGAGTACAATGTTGAAAGGGAAATACATAAATAAAAAATTAAGCTCCAGAAGACCGCTGCACACTCTAAGCTCAACATTGCTGCAACCTAGCATCACCTGCATGCATCTATCGTGCATAAGCTTATAGAAAGCTTAGAGGGCGGTGTAAGTGTGTGCACAAGGTAGGTGTCAAGTATTCAATACAATATCATCATCATACCATACCAGAATTACTGGTATTCCATAAATCGTACAATATCGGAATAAGCTGAAATATTAACAAGATCATGAATTATCAAAGTAAGCGTAAATACTGACAAGATCATTATATGAAACAGAGTAAGCAGAAATACAGATAAGTCCATGAGGCAACCAATATCAGAATATGCAATATAGGGTAGCTATGCAAATGAGGAGTCATAAAGAGCCATATATCAGATGCCGAGGATGCGATGTAATATACAATTCCTGATGAGTTCACGGATAGCGTCAACTGTATCTAGACCATATAAATGCAGAAACACAGTAATTCAAAATGCCATATGTCGTGGATGTAATATAATATGCGGTGTGAATGGAATGACCATGCTGGAGTGTGAAGTCAGGATGATAGTACGTAGTATCACATGCTATGGGGTCTATCACAAGAGACTTCTATCCAAACCAGTCCCATACTTAAATTTGGATAGTCAGACTCAATGTGGTAAACTCCTGATCTCAGGTTAGTCATGCGCCCTAACTGAAATCCTGGACATGCGAGGGTATACATAACAAATGGTTGCGCACCACTGACCCGAGTGGATAGTGAATGAATGAATATGAAATCCCTGCTTAATAAGTCCACATATCTGTACGGTTCTTCTTTGGGAAAAATCACCAGGGTCTATTACACTCCAAACCAGATTGCCGCCCCATCTTGCGCAACAAGGTGAGTGGAAGAGACCTCACTATCCGCCTGCCAATATTGGGCCCGACTCGTCGATAGCGGACCCATTCCTCGAGCTGGTCAGAATCAGCCTAGCATTGCCCCCTCCTCTCAGGCAGGTAAGGTTGTACCCCCTTCTAACCGACTACGACATAGTGAGAGACGCGGCCTAACGGTATACGACCCTTATGCACTCATGGATCCACTCAGTCTAGACGTTGGAGCAACTTCTGAAACCAAGAGGGTTTAGGAACTTTCACCCAGGGATATCTATAGCACCCCATGTAGAACAGATTTTCGGTGTCCCATCTGGCCATCCACGAAATACCTGTGGAGGCTATGGCCTTGATGTCGCTAGGGCGTACGGTGGTCATGTTACACAAATGCGAGATGCATGAGTCACATAGTCCAATCATGCATTAATCCTGTGCATGCCATGCTCTCATGTGATGCAACTCCGTCGGTCAGGGATCCCCATGAACAACCTGCCCTATGGCACATGCAATGGTCAATCACATCTCATAACAAACATGCAGATGATGCGTATGGGCATGTATTATGATGCTATGCCGTCACATACTCATGATCGGTATCAATAACCTACATCATCAATCGACCTCGACAATGTGGACATTTAACCAACATCGCCCCCAAGGAATGACCCACATAGAGTCTAACATATAGTGGACCCATGGCCTCACTCAAGAGTTTAATATACATCACGATGGGCCCCTCACATGGGCCTAACATACATCACAATGGGATCAATCGCCTGGCCTTCAAAAGCATCACAATGGGCCTCATCACATAGGCCTCATATACATCACATTGGGCTATAAACACGGGTGGATTACACATCACAACAGGCCTCAAATACGAGCCGCATATACATCACATTGGGTCTCGACAATCGGCCACGATAATTTGCCTCCATCGATAATCGGTTGATTGACCACGACAATCATAATCAGCCTATATAATCAGCCTCAACAATCAGAATCGACTCCGATACACAACCTCGACAATCAGAATCGGTAAATCGGTCACGTCAATCGGAATCGGTAATCGGTCACGACAATCGGAATCGATCAATAATCAGAATCGACAAATCGGTCACGTCAATCGGAGTCGGTAATCAGTCACGACAATCGAAATCGATCGATAATTAGAATCGGCAAATCGGTCACCGATCGGAGTCGATAATCGGTCACGATGATCGGAATCGATCGATAATCAGAATCGACAAATCGGTCACCGATCGGAGTTGGTAATCGGAATCAATCGATAATCAGAATTGACAAATCGGTCACGATAATCGGAATCGACACTCAGAATTGGCCTTGATACTCGGCCTCAACAAATCGGTACTGACGATCAGCATTAATAATCGGCATCGACAACCAGCATATATAAACAAGGCTGAGTCCATAGATGGACAACTAATCAACATAATGTAAAGTTCAGCTTTTAGTAGTGGTTATATCAAATCTAATAGCATAGAGCCATCTGTCAATGGAGAATGGGGCCCACTTATTTGGGTTGACCCACGAAGAGAATGGGCCCAACAAGGCCTAAGGGAAGGTCACCATGAGGACATCTAACTGTCATTGCCCATCAATGTGGACATTTAACCAACACCGCACCAAGCAGTGGCCCACATAGAGCCAAACGTATAATGGGCCCACGACCTCACATAGAGGCCTAATATACAACACAATGGGTCTTACTCTAGGGCCACATGTACACAACATGTGGACCTTGCACCTGGGCCTCAAATATATCATATGAGCATCATCGCACTGGCCTCAATACTAGGTTTCATATATCGAGTGGGCCTCATTACATGGGCTTAACAATACAAATGGGCGGGCCCCGCCCATGGGCCAAAATACATCATGATGGGTCGCACCAATGGGCTTCATGTATATTAAATCGGGCCTAGAATACAACTCAATGGGTCATTCTAAAAAGGGCCACAAATACATAACGGTGGGCCCTGCACATGGGCCTAATATACGTAACAGGTGGGCTCTGCACATGGGCCTCATCATATCAAGTTGGGCCGTGTTAAAGGGCCGCACCAATGGGCCTCATGTACAACAAGTGGGCCGCATCATTGGGTCGTACTAATGAGCCCCATAAATATATCAAGGTAGGCCTCATAGAAGGGTCATAAGTATATCAAGGTGGGTACCTCGAATGGACCACAAAATACATTAAAGTGGGGCTTGGTGGATGGGTCATAAAGTACATCAAAATGGGCCCGACAAATGGGCCACAAAATATATTCAGGTGGGCCTCGACATCGGGCCTCATATATCACATTGGCCTAATCAAATGGGCCGAAGTATCTGGGCTAAGTCGAATGGGCCGAGTCCAATACATCATGCATTCATTGTAAAGGATCATTATGGTGCATAAAAATGAATTGTATCCAAAGGATCATATGGACCATACCGCAATGATAATGGTGACAATGATTTCCACCGTTAAATTTCTAGTGGGCCCACCATAGAATTTGTTTTCCATCCATACTGTTCATAAGGTCACAAGGACCATTTTCCACTATCAAATTCCAGTGGGCCCACCATAACATTTAATATCCATTTAGTCCGTGCATAGGTTCACAAGACTTGGATATAGAGGGAAAAACAAATATCACTCTGATCCAGAACCCTGCAACCCAAAGGGGTTTTCAATGGTGGACGTTCATCCCACTGTCATCTGCAATGTGGCCCACTTGATATTATATCTACCTTATGTGTAGTCTCAAGCCTTGAGACAAGCTAGGCAAATGGATGGACGGCTGGATGCAGCACATCCATTAGTGGTGGGTCCCACGTGGGAGTGATCCCACCACAATATTATATATATATATATATATATATATATATATATATATATATATATATATATACATACAGTGAGGTGGGCTCCCATGTGGATGTGGTCCCACCACAATATATTAAATATATATCATATACGTACAGTGAGGTGGGCTCCCACGTGGATGTGGTCCCACCACAATATATTAAATATATATCATATATATACAGTGAGGTGGGCTCCCACGTGGATGTGGTCCCACCACAATATATTAAATATATATATCATATACATACAGTGAGGTGGGCTCCCACGTGGATGTGGTCCCACCATAATATATTATTTAAATATAAAATGTTATATAATATAATAATATATATAGGGAAAAGTTACTATGCGCTCGAGCTGATTTTAACGTTCCATGAGTTCGAGCTATGTGGGCCCCACAATGATGCATTTCGACCATCTACCCCATCAGTCAGATGCACCATTACATCGTGGGCCTAGGTCTTAAAAATCAAGTCAATCGGTGACATACGTGGGCCACACCACATTCAAAAGTTGAGAGGGGCTACCCTCTATTAAAACATTTATAATCATTTGTTGGGCCCACCGAGATGTGGTTCGTAAATCCACCCCATCCATTATGTGTGTCCCACTTCGATGAGGGTTCGGACCAAGTTTTAGCTGCATCCAAAACTTAGGTGGACATTAGTAAATGCTTTCATATGGTTTAACATATCGTCACATGATTGAAGATGGTGTGGACCACCTGAGATCTGTATATGGCTGATTTTTGGGGTAACCCGCTGGTTAAAGGGGACCCAACAAATGCATGGTATAGATGTCCTACACACATCACGGTAGGGTCCATGGCTGGGGGCCCACGGTCCCAGCATGTGCATCGGTGGAGCTTGTCGCATAGCTTGGCGGCCTTCTTTATGCGCATCGATGTGACAGGTAATCTTGCTTAATATATATATATATATATATATATATATATATATATATATATATATATATATATATTTAAGGAAAAGGGGTTTTTCCACACTTTTTCCTATGTGGGGCCCGCATTATGGAAATCTGGCCCAGCCACTGGTTCCCATGGCTCAATACAAACCCATCAAGCCCAATATTCAATAGATTTTGGTGTACAAAAGTATCAGGGTGTATTTCAACAGTAACAATATTATTCTCCATGTTATGGCTCGCCAGAAGGTTGGATTGATTTCATTTTTCGGCTCAATGCCTAGAATGATCTAAGAAATGGGATGGACGGCGTGGATTCGATCAGTACATTAAGGTGGGGCCTGCATGAGTGGCCCACCTAAAAAGGCTAAAGAATGGCATTTGTTTTTTTTTTTTTTTTTTTTTTTTTTTTTTTTTTTGTTGCAGTGAGTACAACCCACTACCTATTCACGCTCAAGGCCACGTCCAGCGTCTAGGGACGCTGGACTATACCTTTCATCAAGATGGGTCCCACGTGTGAGGACCACGGCTGGTGGGTCCCACGTGGACGTGGCCCACTTGACTTGGATCAATTTAATATTTGTGTTTTCTCATCATCAAAGGGTATAGTCCACATGACTTGGACGGTTTGGATATGGCATACATCAAGGTGGGGTCCATCTGACTGGGCCACACATCACACACAATGAAAGAGAGAGAGAGAGAGAGAGAGAGAGAGAGAGAGAGAGAGAGAGAGAGAGAGAGAGAGAGAGAGAGAGAGAGAGAGAGAGAGAGAGAGAGAGAAGCACCCACCTTAGATCTTGGACTTCTTCTTCCACCAATGTGATCTAGAGCTCCAAGGGAACAAGATTCAATGGTCGGGATTGAATTTGGAGGGTTGGATTTGGGGGTGGAGAGCTTGTAAAGGGTTGAAAATGGAGAGCTCTCATGGACATTGGGAGCTCTCTCTCTTGCTAGGAAATAAGAAAGAAAGAGGGAGGGAGAGAAATAAGAGAGAGAGAGAGAGTTGATGGTTTCTAGGTAATTAATGAGTTTGACTTATGGGGAAAAGGGAAGGGGTGGTTACTTGTAGGGAGTTATGGCTAAGGGTAGGGTAGGGTGATGTCACTCCTAGGGTGACATCATTGTAATAATGGTTTTCTAGGGAAATACAACAACAAGGATAGGTGGGTTCCGTGATCAAGTTATCAATGGCCGGGATGATGCACGGGCCGGATCTCATAATCTGAGCGTCGCATTTACGCACGAGACGTGGCGTCAGAATCGCAGCGATGACGAGGTCGAAATGACACAGGTCTCGGGATGAGTCGGCTCGGGTTTATAGGATGTAACTCAAGAGCATGCGCAAATGCTATCTACGAGTCGCAGGTCATCTAAATTCGACAGGGAGAACTGCGGGATGCTACGGAATGGAATGGTCACTAGGATACGGGCCTGACAGCTCTCCCCTCCTAATAAAAATTTCGTCCTCGAAATTTACTATCTCGCAGGACAAAGCGAGGGAAGAGGATGCTTTGACATAAACATATACAAGGCATAATCAATCCCTAAACAAATGGAGATAACGTTCTCTAATCTTAGTCTTGCTCTCCCAAGACACCTCTTTAACAGAATGGTGAACCATACAAATCCTCAGACCTTGGATCAGAAACGATCGAAACAGGAATATCATGTAGCCTCATAATCCCAACGGTAGGGAGATATATCAGAAAATCTCTAAGTTATTTGAACTTGGGGATCTAATCATTCTAAGTTCTCAACAATCATAGTGTAGGGTAACTATCAGTAAATATGTGATGTTATCTTCAGGTACTCCCAAGTTATGCTCTGATACCAACTTCTGTCACACCCCAAACCCAGAAATTGGATTCACAAGAATTCCGATCGCCGAATCCGGTGCCGACAACCTCCGTAGTACCCCATTCTCGAATCCTAGCGTCCATACGCCAAATTCCGATCATGGGATCCTACAAGGAGGATTTTTTTTCACCTTAAGCATAACCACAAGATTACCTAATTCACAAAGGCAACATCATCATCACATATCCACTAATACAATCATTTGAGTACAATGCTAAAAGGGAAATACATAAATTAAAAATTAAGCTCCAGAAGACCACTGCACGCTACAAGCTCAACATTACTACAACCTAACATCACCTACACACATCTATCATGCATAAGCTTATAGAAAGCTTAGAGGGTGGTGTAAGTGTGTGCACAAGGTAAGTGTCAAGTATTCAATACAATATCATCATCATACCATACCAGAATTACTGGTATTCCATAAATCATACAATATTGGAATAAGCTGAAATACTGACAAGATCATGAATTATCAAAGTAAGCATAAATACTGACAAGATCATTATACGATAACAGAGTAAGCAAAAATACGGACAAGTCCATGAGGCAACCAATATCAGAATATGCAATATAGGGTAGCTATGCAAATGAGGAGTCATAAAGAGCCAAATATCAGATGCCGAGGATACGATGTAATATGCAATTCCTGATGAGTTCACGGATAGCGTCAGCCGTATCTAGACCATATAAATGTAGAAACACAGTAACCCAAAATATCATATGTCGTGGATGTAATGCAATATGCGGTATGAATGGAATGACCATGCTGGAGTGTGAAGTCGGGATGATAGTACGTAGTATCACAGGCTATGGGATCCATTACAAGGGACTTCTATCCAAACTAGTCCCGTACCTAAATCTGGATAGTCAGACTCAATGTGGTAAACTCCTGATCTCAGGTTAGTTGTGCGTCCCAACCGAAATCCTGGACATGTGAGGCTACACGTAACAAATGGTTGCGCACCACCGACCCAAGTGGATAGTGAATGAATGAATATGAAATCCCTGCTCAATAAGTCCACATATCTGTACGGTTCCTCTCTAAGAAAAATCATCGGGGTCTATTACACTCCAAACCAGATTGCCGCCCCATCGCGCGCAACAAGGTGAGTGGAAGAGACCTCACTATCCGCTTGCCAATATCGGGCCCGGCTCGTCGATAGCGGACCCATTCCTCAAGCTAGTCAAACTCAGCATAGCATTGCCCCCTCCTCTCGGGCAGGTAAGGCCGTACCCCCTTTCCAACCGACCACGACACAGTGGGAGACACGGCGTAATGTTATACGGCCCATATGGGCTCATGGATCCACTCAGTCTAGACGTTGGAGCAACCTCTGGAACCAAGAGGGTTTAGAGACTTTCACCCATGGATATCTATAGCACCCAATGTAGAACAGATTTTCGGTGTCCCAGCTGGCCATCCACGAAATACCTATGAAGGCTACGGTCTTGATGTCGCTAGGGCGTACGATAGTTATATCACACAAATGCGAGATGCATGAGTCACACAGTCTAATCATGCATCAATCCTGCGCATGTCGTGCTCTCATGTGAGGAAATTCTCCCTGTCAGGGAGCTCCATGAACAACTTGCCCTATGGCATATGCAATGGTCAATCACATCTCATAACAAACATGTAAATGATGCATATGGGCATGTATTATGATGCTATGTTGTCACATACTCATGATCGGTATTAATAACCTACATCATCAATCGACCTCGATAATGTGGACATTTAACCAACATCGCCCCCAAGGAATGACCCACATAGAGTCTAACATATAGTGGACCCATGGCCTCACTCAAGAGTTTAATATACATCACGATGGGCCCCTCACATGGGCCTAACATACATCATAATGGGCTCAATCGCCTGGCCCTCAAAAGCATCACAATGGGCCTCATCACATAGGCCTCATATACATCACATTGGGCATTAAACACGGGTGGATTACACATCACAACAGGCCTCAAATACGAGCCGCATATACAACACATTGGGTCTCGACAATCGGCCACGATAATTGGCCTCCATCGATAATCGGTTAATCGATCACGACAATCATAATCGACTTATACAATCAGCCTCAACAATCAGAATCGACTCCGATACACGGCCTCGATAATCGAAATCGGTAAATCGGTCAACGGTCACGACAATCAGAATCGATCAATAATCAAAATCGGCAAATCGGTCACGTCAATCAGAGTCAGTAATCACTCACGACAATTGGAATTGAACGATAATTAGAATCGGCAAATCGGTCACCGATCAGAGTCGCTAATCGGTCACGACGATCGGAATCGATTAATAATCAGAATCGGTAAATCGATCACCGATCGGAGTCGGTAATCGGTCACGACAATCGGAATCGATCGATAATCAGAATCGACAAATCGGTCATAATAATCGGAATCGACACTTAGAATTAGCCTCGATACTCGGCCTCGACATATCGGTACCGACGATCATCGGCACCGACAACCAACATATATAAACAAGGCGGGGTCCATAGATGGACAACTAATCAACATAATGTAAAGATCGACTTTCAGCAGTGGTTATATCAAATCTAATAGCACAGAGCCATCTGTTAATGGCGAATGGGGCCCACTTATTTGGGTTGACCCACGAAGAGAATGGGCCTAACAAGGCCTAAGGGAAGGTCACCATGAGGATATCTAACCGTCATTGCCCATCAATGTGGACATTTAACCAACATCACACCAAGCAATGGCCCACATAGAGCCAAACGTATAATGGGCCCATAACCTCACATAGAGGCCTAATATACAACACAATGGGTCTTACTCTAGGGCCACATGTACACAACAGGTGGGCCTTGCATCTGGGCCTCAAATATATCATATGAGCATCATTGCACTGGCCCCAATACTAAGCTTCATATATCGAGTGGGCCTCATTACATGGGCTTAACAATACAAATGGGTGGGCCCCGCCCATGGGCCCAAATACATCATGATGGGTCGCACCAATGGGCTTCATGTATATTAAATCGGGCTTAGAATACAACTTAATGGGTCATTCCAAAAAGGGCCATAAATACATAACAGGCGGGCCCTGCACATGGGCCTAATATACGTAACAGGTGGGCTCTGCACATGGGCCTCATCATATCAAGTTGGGCATTGTTAATGGGCCGCACCAATGGGCCTCATGTACAACAAGTGGGTCACATCATTGGGTCGTACTAATGAGCCCCATAAATATATCAAGGTAGGCCTCATAGAAGGGTCACAAGTATATCAAGGTGGGCACCTCGAATGGACCACAAAATACATTAAAGTGGGCTTGACGGATGTGTCATAAAGTACATCAAAGTGGGCCCAACAAATGGGCCACAAAATATATTCAGGTGGGCCTCGACATCGGGCCTCATATAGCACACCGGCCTAATCAAATGGGCCGAAGTAACTGGGCCAAGTCGAATGGGCCGAGTTGAATAGGCCGAGTCCAATACATCATGCATTCATTGTAAAGGATCATTATGGTGCATAAAAATGAATCGTATCCAAAGGATCATATGGACCATACTGCAATGACAATGGCAACAATGATTTCCACCGTTAAATTTCTAGTGGGCCCACTATAGAATTTTTTTTCCATCCATACTGTTCATAAGGTCACAAGGACCATTTTCCACTATCAAATTCCAGTGGACCCACCATAACATTTAATTTCCATCCAGTCCGTGCATAGGGTCACAAGGACTTGGATATAGAGGGAAAAACAATTCTCACTCTGATCCAGAACCCTGCAACCCAAAGGGGTTTTCAATGGTGGATGTTCATCCAACTGTCATCTGCAATGTGGCCCACTTAATATTATATCTGCCTTATGTGTAGTCTCAAGCCTTGAGACAAGCTAGGCAAATGGATGGACGGCTGGATGCAGCACATCCATTAGTGGTGGGTCCCATGTGGGAGTGATCCCACCACAATATATTAAATATATATATATATATATATATATATATATATATATATATATATATATATATATATATATATATATACATACAGTGAGGTGGGCTCCAACGTGGATGTGGTCCCACCACAATATATTAAATATATATCATATACGTACAATGAGGTGAGCTCCCACATGGATGTGGTCCCACCACAATATATTAAATATCTATATCATATACATACAGTGAGGTGGGCTCCCACGTGGATGTGGTCCCACCATAATATATTATTTAAATATAAAATATTATATAATATAATAATATATATAGGGAAAAGTTACTATGCACTCGAGTTGATTTTAACGTCCCATGAGGTCGAGCTGTGTGGGCCCAACAGTGATGCGTTTCGACCATCTACCCCATCAGTCAGATGCACCATTACATCGTGGGCCTAGGTCTTAAAAATCAAGTCAATCAGTGACATACGTGGGCCACACCACATTCAGAAGTTGAGAGGGGCTACCCTCTATTAAAACATTTATAATCATTTGTTGGGCCCACCAAGATGTGGTTCACAAATCCACCCCATCCATTATGTGTGTCCCACTTCGATGAGCGTTCAGACTAAGTTTTAGCTGCATCCAAAACTCAGGTGGACATTAGCAAATGCTTTCATATGGTTTAACATATCGTCACATGATTGAAGATGGTGTGGATCACCTGAGATCTGTATATGGCTGATTTTTGGGGTAACCCGCTAGTTAAAGGGGACCCAACAAATGCATAGTATAGATGTCCTACACACATCACGGTGGGGTCCACGGCTGGGGGCCCACAGTCCCAGCATGTGCATCGGTGGGGCTTGCCGCACAGCGCAGCAGCGCTTGCTGCACGCGTCAGCGGCAGCAGATGATACTGCTTAATATATATATATATATATTTAAGGAAAAGGGGTTTTTCCACACTTTTTCCTATGTGGGGTCCGCCTCAGGGAAATCTGGCCCAGCCACTGGTTCCCATGGCTCAATACAAACCCATCAAGCCCAATATTCAATGGGTTTTGGTGTATAAAAGTATTAGGGTGTATTTCAACGGTAACAATATTATTCTCCATGTTATGGACCGCTAGAAGGTCATATTGTTTTCATTTTTCGGCTCAACACCTAGAATGACCTAAGAAATGGGATGGACGGCGTGGATTTGATCAGTACATCAAGGTGGGACCTGCATGAGTGGCCCACCCAAAAAGGCTAAAGAATGGCATTTATTATTTTTTTTTTTTTTTGTTGCAGTGAGTAGAACCCACTGCTTATTCACGCTCAAGGCCACGTCCAGCATCTAGGGACGCTGGACTATACCTTTCATCAAGATGGGTCCCACGTGTGAGGACCACGGCTGGTGGGTCCCACGTGGACGTGGCCCACTTGACTTGGATCAATTTAATATTTATGTTTTATCATCACCAAAGGGGTATAGTCCATATGATTTGGACAGTTTGGATATGGCATACATCAAGGTGGGGTCCATCCGACTGGGCCACACATCACACAGAATGAGAGAGAGAGAGAGAGAAGCACCCACCTTAAATATTGGACTTCTTCTTCCACCAATGTGATCTAGAGCTCCAAGGGAACAAGATTCAATAGTCAGGATTGATTTTGGAGGGTTGGATTTGGGGGTGGAGAGCTTGCAAAGGGTTGGAAATGGAGAGCTCTCATGGACGTTGGGAGCTCTCTCTCTTGCTAGGAAATAAGAAAGAAAGAGGGAGGGAGAGAAATAAGAGAGAGAGAGAGAGAGATGTGATGGTTTTTAGGTAATTAATGAGTTTGACTTATGGGGAAAAGGGAAGGGGTGGTTGCTTGTAGGGAGTTATGGCTAGGGGTAGGGTAGGGTGATGTCACTCCTAGGGTGACATCATCATAATAATGGTTTTCTAGGGAAATACAACAATAGGGATAGGTGGGTCCCGTGATCAAGCGATCAATGGTCGGGATGATGCATGGGTCGGATCTCATAATCTGAGCATCACATTGACGCACGAGACGTGACATCAGAATCGCAGCGACGACGCGGTCGAAATGACACAGGTCATGGGTTGAGTCAGCTAGGGTTTACAGGATGTGACTCAAGAGCATGCGCAAATGCTATCAACGAGTCACGGGTCGTCGAAATTCGACAGGGAGAACTGCGGGATCCTACGCAATAGAATGGTCATAGAATACAGGCCTGACAGGAACCGAAGTCTGAAACTTCGGAATGTGTTGAGACTACATCATCTGCTGAGATTTTGTAAGTGTTATGGTCTCATGCTTCTTCGGTTGTCAAATTTGTGATGTGTCAAACATCTATCTATGTCCTGTGCTTGTATGATGATTTATATGAATTCAAGACACTGCATAAATACTTTTCAAGAAGCTACAAGTTGAACTTTTCAAGAAGCTACATATTGAAGTTCAAGAAGCTACATGTTGAAGTCTCAAGAAGCTACAATGTTGATGTTCAAGTCTCATGACTTCAAGACTAATAAGCAATGCATGAAGTAGTTGTTATGCTGATGAAGATCTTAAGTTTGAAGCTACAACAAGTTCAAGATCTCAAGCCTGATATGGTTCAAACAAACTACATTCGTTGAATGGTTGAAGTTCAATGTCCATACGACATGATTCAGGTTTGAATGACCTTAGGTTGACCCTTTAAGTAGGTCACTTTGGATACATAAATCAAATATTTATTTTACATAAGTTTGGTCTATTCTACGACCAGTCCTAGCTCTTGTTCGACCAGTCCTGGCATTGGTTCGACTAGTCCAAGAAATTCCACGACCGGTCCTAAGTTGTTGAAGATTTTTTGGAATTTTTGGTACGCCCACGACCAGTCCTGGAGGTCCTTCGACCGGTCGTAGGTGTGGCTTCGACTCGTCCACGACCAGTCGTGGATCTACAACTCAAAATCCAGCAACTTTATCATGGTCCTACGACCAGTCGTAGGGATCTACGACCAGTCGTAGGTGACCCACGACCAGTCGTAGGGTACTCACGACCAGTCATGGAACGACTTTCGAAGATCGCGCTCAATATTTCAAAAATCTGTTAGAGCTACGACCAGTCCAAGGTTTCTAAGACCAGTCGTAGGAACGATTTTTGCTTCTATAAATTGAACACGAAATTCAGAGTTTTTACACTTCAACTCTATTCTATTCAAGAATTTTCAAGTGATCACTCTGGGATAAGTCTGTGTTTATTTTAAGCTACATTGTGCATATTTAATATTCCTTTTTGCTAGCTTATTTAATTTGATTTTGTTTCTGTATTCCAATCTTATTTGAAAAGAGGAATTATCTTATTCCTTCTTCTTGGAATCAAAATCAAATATAGCTACGCCCAACAAGTTAAATCTAAAATCTATTAGAATTTAGAACCTTATAAATGTGAGTATTGGAAATTGAACTTTGACATTCAATCATCTACTCCAATTGGTTCTACCGGGCTGCTAAGAAAAGGAGAAATCCAGGTATTTTACAATTCTGTAAAATTTATTTACTTTTGGTTTTGTTTGAGGTTAAGCCAGAAAAATCTCATTGTACTGGTTTTGTTTGAGGTTGAGCAAGAAAAATCTCATTGTTTTGGTTGTCTGAGGAAAACCAGAAAACTCAGAAAAGAGGGGTTTTTGAATTGTGTAAGCCCAAGTGAAAAAGACACAATTGTAAAGGTTTTTGGTGAACTTGTGAAAACCTATTTGATAGTGAACGCTAATATCCCCTGTGTGAGGATATTAGGAGTGGAGTAGCATTCTGTGTGGCTGTTGGAAAACAGTTGGTGTACACACAGGCGAACCACTATAACTCTTTGTCTTGTGGATTGAATGCTTGCTTAATTTTCATATCTTTTATCATTCGATTGTGTAGAATGTACAAGTGGATGTGAATGTTGTAATTATTTACATTTCAAGCAAGTGTGGGGATTGTTGTAATAATTTAGATTTATACTTCTGCATTTAATTTCAATTCCTTGCTATTTCATTTACTTATATTAAAATTGAGTCCTTGATCCAAAAGAGGTTATAGAAATAAGGTTGTCCTACCATAAGCCCTTGTTTATTATGGTGTAAGGTTGTCCTTAGAACTAAATTTGTATCAATCTCTCAATACTTATTTATCAAGGTGATTTAAAATTTAGCATTGTGAATTGATTTATATTGTAAGGCTATTGGTTTACTTTATTTCCGCTGATTTTATTTTAAATTTGGCATTGTCCTATTCACCCCCCCCCCTCTAGGACATTTAGCTTGGCCTTTTCAAGTGGTATCAAAGCTTAATAGCTCATTTTTGTTGCTTTTTATTTGGATTTATTTCCTGAGCTAACGTTCTAAGCTATATAAAAAGATGTCAAATTTTGATAGCCTTTCAGTTACTAGGCCTCCACCTTTTGATGGATCCAACTATGCCTATTGAAAAGCCAGAATGAGGATCTTCCTCAAATCAATGGATGAAAGTGTGTGGCAAGCCACAGTGACTGAATGGAATCCTCCTACCATGGAAGTAACTGGTGTTGATGGTTCAAAATCTATGAAAATTACACCGTATTACCAATGGACCACACTTCAGAAAAATGAGAGTAGTGCTAATGCTAAAGCACTAAATGCAATCACTTGCACACTATCACCGGATGAGTTCAAAAGAATCATATCTGTGATACTTTGCAAAGCAAGCACTGGGATATTTTAGAAATGACACACGAAGGTACATCAATTGTCAAGAAATCTAAAGTCCAACTCCTCATAACTAAATTTGAAGAAATTCATATGGAGGAAAATGAAATGTTTATGGACTTTTTCACTAGATTGAATGACAGTGTTAACTCAATGTGGGGTTTTGGCGATAAGATCCCAGAAAGTAAAGTGTGTGCAAAAATACTACGCTCTCTTCCTGAACGGTTCAATTCTAAGGTAACCGCAATCCAGGAACTTCGTGATACGGACAATATGAAGGTAGAAGAATTAGTTGGTTCTTTACAAACCTATGAATTAAGTTTTAAAGCTCCTAAAGGTAAATCTATTGCTTTGAAGTCATCTAAAAGTATTACTCAAGAAAATTGATTGAGAAAAGTCTGAAGATGATATGGCCCTTTTGGCGAAAAAGTTTTATAAGATTTTCAAAAGTAAGAAAAGAGTCGACTTTCAAAAGGCAAATGAAAAGAAACGTACTAAACCTAAGTCTAAAACTTGGAAATCATTGAAAGATAGTCAATGCTACAACTGTCAAGAATATGGGCATTTAGCAAACAAATGTCCTAAAAAGGACAGATCCAAAAGGAAGGGTATGTTGGCTACTTGGGATGAATCGTCTGATTCTGAAGCCTCTTCTGAATCAGAAAATTCAGAAACCGAGTCGGGCAGTGAACTTAAGGCCCTTATGACTCTAGCCAAGTTTACCTTTTCCGATCACGATGATTCAACAAGTGAAGAAAATTTGGATAGTGATCATGAAAATGATGAAGATCTTCAAGATGCTTACAATGCCTTATATAAGGAAAGTTGTAAAATTCTTTGTCAAACTTAAACTTCAAAAAGAAAAGTTTTTAAACTTAAAGAATGTTTTGAAACCCTTGTTTTAGAAAAATCTCAAATTTCAGATTGTTTTGAAAAATCAAAGTGTGATCTAGAATTCAAAACCTCCCTAATTGAAAATTTGAAATCTGAAAATGAGAAACTTAAAAATGAAGTATCTTCTCTTCTGAGTTTGAAGGACACATGGAGATATGCCCAAGGTGATCCAAAATTAGAAAAATTATTATCCGGATCAAGAAAATGTGGCGATCGATCCGGGTTGGGCTTTGATAAAAACACATCTCCTAAACAGAAGAATACTCCTTCCAATTTTGTGAAAGGAGAGACTTCTAACTCAAAAGGAAAAGGTACTAGTCAAGTTTTTTCTAAAAATACAAAAACTTTTCAAAAACACAAAAGCAGCTATATAAATTTCAAAAATCAGATTCGAAACCCACTAGCTGAAAAAATTGTTGATTTACTTAAGGAGCTATTAAAATCTAACTCAGTAGGTCACTCTTATAACTATAAACAAAAGAAGACCAATTATTCTCCTAAACCCAAAACAGTACTGAAATGGGTTCCTAAGGTTACTGTTTGGTTGCTCTGCTTTGCTTTCAAAGCTACAAGCCATTCAAAATGGTACCTAGGCAGTGGATGCTCGGACATATGACGAGGCGACAAAGCTCTATTCACCGATCTTAAAGATATGGTGATGGGTCAGTCACATTTGGTGATGGTAGCAAGCTGCAAGATAATTGGCAAAGGTACGGTTCAACTCTATAACCTTCCCTTATTTAAAAATGTTTTATATGTTGAGAGTTTAAAACACAACCTGTTGAGCATATCTCAAATATGCGATAACAACCATAATGTTAAATTTTCTAATCAAGGTTGTGAAATTATAAATGAAAAAGGTTCGTAATATTAGCTGGTCATGAGAACTTAAAAACTGCTATATAGTAAGCAATGGTAGCTCATCTGAACAAACGTGCTACATGGTCCATACCGATGAGACATAATTATGGCATAAACGCCTTGGACATGTACACTACCGAAATTTATACAGATTGAGCAAAAGTGAACTAATTAGAGGACTACCTAAGATGCAAAAAGTAGACAAGATTTGTGGTGAATGCCAGTATGGTAAACAGACTAGGAGCTCTCACAATAAAGTGAACTCCAATATCACCACAAGACCACTCGAGCTTCTCCACATGGATTTTATAGGACCAACAAGAACGGAAAGTTGAGGTGGCAAAAAGTACATCTTAGTTATTGTAGATGATTACACAAGATACACTTGGGTTTCATTCTTGAGAGATAAATCAGAAACCCTTGATGAAGTGAAAAAGATTATAAAACGGATTCAAACCGAAAAATGTTCTCAAGTCAGCAAGATCCGTAGTGATCATGGATCCGAGTTCGAAAATAGCGGTTTTGAGAAATTTTGTAGCGATCAGGGAATATCGCATGAATTCTCTGCACCTAAAACTCCTCAACAAAATGGAATTGTCGAGAGGAAGAATAGAGTGCTTCAAGAAATGGGAAATGTTATGTTAAATAGCATGAAGCTCCCTAGGAATCTCTGGGCTGAAGCAGTGAATACAGCCTGCTACATTATTAACCGTGTTTATATTTGTAAATCTAATAATAAAACGGCTTATGAAATGTGGTTTGAGAAAAAGCCTTTTGTCAAATACTTTCGAGTTTTTGGCAGCAAGTGCTATATTTTGTGTGACTGTGAAAATTTGGGAAAGTTCGACACTAAAAGTGATGAAGGGATCTTTTTAGGATATTCTTTAAACAGTCGTGCATATCGGGTTGAACAACAGGACCGGTGTGATTCAAGAGTCAATAAATGTTGTGATTGACGATCTTTTGAATACACTGTCCCTAGTTGAGATAATGATGAAGTTCTTATACTTGAAAAATAAGAAATTTCATCAAGTGAAACTAATCGAGAATTAATTTGTTAAAGATCATCCAACTTCTCAAATACTTGGAAACCCTCTCTTTGGTGTGCGCACTCGTAGACAATTAGAGGACATATGTAACTACGTATGCTTTACATCCCAGATTGAACCGGTTAATGTAAAAGAAGCACTTTCGGATGGCGGATTCTTGCGATGCAAGAAGAACTTAATCGGATTTGTCGAAATGATGTCGGCACCTTGTTCCTAGACCTAAAGATAAATATATTATTGGAACAAAATGGATTTTCAAAAACAAATCGATGAACTTGGAAATGTTATTGAAATAAAGCAAGACTAGTTGTACAGGGGTATACACAAATTGAAGGTATTGACTATAATGAAACATTTACTCTGTGTAGCTCGTCTTGAATCAATCAGACTTTTTATCTCCATTGCATGTTTTAGGAAGATTAAAATTTACCAAATGGATGTAAAGAGTGCCTTTCTGAATGGTGATTTACATGAAGAGGTATATGTTGAACAACCTACAGGGTTTGAAGATCCTAAATTTACTGATCATGTGTATCGTCTTAAGAAGGCTCTCTATGGTCTGAAACAAGCTCCCAGAGCATGGTACGAAAAACTGACTAATTTTTCTTGAGTCATAATTTTCAGATGGGGTGTGTTGATAAGACGCTCTTTGTTAAGAAACATAACGATGATATTCTAATGGTTCAAATATATGTTGTGATATTATTTATGGATCAACTGTACTAACATATTTGTTGAGTTTGCAGATTTAATGAAGTCTAAATTGAAATGAGCATGGTTGGAGAATTAAACTATTTTCTAGGGTTGCAAGTAAAACAACAACCTGATGGAATTTTATCTCATAAACCAAATATGCTCAGAGTTTAATTAAGAAATTTGGATTTGAGAAAGGTAAAAATTATGATACTCCTATGAGTACAACTTTGAGACTCTCAAAAGACTCTACAGGTAATGATGTGGATCCTAAATTGTATCGTAGTTTGATTGGTAGTTTGCTTTATCTGACTGCTAGTAGACCAGATATTGCTTTGAGTGTTGGTATTTGTGCTCGTTATCAATCAAATCCTAAAGAATCTTACTTAGCCGTTTGTTAAGCGGATTATGCGATATGTCGCAAGTTCTACTAAAGCTGGGTCTCTGGTATCCACATGAGACTAATGTTCAATTAACGCAGATGCCTTGATCTTGGAAATTTGGAAACATTGATGATAGGAAATCAACCGGTGGTGGTTGTTTCTACATTGGAAATTGTCTTGTTTCTTGGTTTAGCAAGAAGCAAAGTTCTATATCGCTATCAACGGTGAAATTTGAATACATTCTTCTTTGGAAATGCATGTACTCAACTTGTTTGGATGAAACGAATGTTAAGCGATTATGGAATTACTCTGGATTCTATGATTTTATTTTGTGATAATTCCAGTGCAATAAATATCTCTAAAAATCCAGTTCAGCATTCACGTACTAAGCATATTGACATTAGATTTCATTACATTTGTGAATTAGTGGAAGAAAAATTAATATATTTGGATTACATTTCAACCGAGACTCAACTTGCGGACATTTTCACTAAACCGCTCGACAAAAGCAGGTTTAATAAATTAAAGTTTGATCTCGGTATGTGCAATTTAAATTGAATTTGCATGATTTGGTGTATCATAATGTACATAAATTTGATGTTTTATTTTCTTAAATTTGAAAATTAATTAAAAAATTACAAATTTTATGTCGTACTCGACCAGTCGTGAGTGTACACGACCGGTCGTGCCACGACCGGTCGAGCACTTACACGACCAGTCGTGAAACTCGGGATTTCACTTTAATTTGGAGATTTTGACTCTTCTTCTTCATTTCTTTTTACCCTCCAACGGTTCTAGCTACGACCGGTCGAACCCACCTTTATAGTACTTCAAGGTTAGTGGTTCTTTTGCATTTTCTTTGTAGATTCTTGCTATTAGTGTTTCAAATCTCATTCGTGTGGAATCTATTTGGTCGTTCATTGCAAGTTTGGGGTTTTATCTTAAAAAATCTATTCTATCTAAACCTCATTTCTTCTATCTTGCATCTTGTTGTTTCCTTGAAATCCTTCTTTGAAAATGGATGCTAGAGGTAAAAAGAAAACTACTCGAGGTCCCTCTTCATCTAGATCAGCTTCTATTGTACAACGTCATCTTCTCTCTCCCGAAAATGATCCTTCTGATGCTCGGGACTTGCGTATGCGCAATGTTATTGTTGAGCATCATGTTAATATTAATCACATTGCTTCATTTGGTATCCTTCCTCTGTTGGAATCTGTGGGATGGGAGAACATCTTACATTGGGGTGGAGCTGCATACCAGTCCATTGCCCAATCCATGTTTGCATGTATCTGTGATTTTTCTCTTGAGGATTTTACTTTTAAAGTTGATACTCAAGAAGGATTGTTTTTAGTGGATCGACATTTAATTGCTGACATTATGGAAATACCTGTCAATGATGAGAGCATTCCAATTAATATTTTACATGACAGTCTCTCAGAATCTGAACGAAAAATGCTTACTAGAGATTTATGTAATTTGGATGTTCATTGGACTCATAAAGGTCATGTACTTCCCTCAAGGTATTTGTTACCCAGACACAGAGTACTTCATAGGATATTCATCTCAAATCTTTATCCACGATCTGGTAATAAAACCGAACTCACTACTTTCATGGTTCGTGTTTTGCATTCTGTAGTCTCTGGTGCAAAAATATGTCTACCGTCTTTAATTTGTCATTCCATTATTCTGTCTCGTCACCATCCTGGACATAGTGATATACCCTTTGGTTATTTATTGACTATGCTGGCAAATCATATGCTCGTGGGTATGCCTACTAGAGAAAAACCCATCCATAATCTCCCTTTTAATAATTCCAATCTTAACAAGATGAATTTAGAATTGGCTGAAGGCTAAGTGGATGCTGGTAGCAGTGGTGCTGAAGCAGGAAATGCTGAGGCTAGTGATCTTCCTGAAGACGTGAATATGGATGATTTATTTGAAGAACTTGAATCAGACTCGGCTGATGATCCTGATTTTCAGCCTTCTGATTTTGATGAAAGATTGAATTCACTTCAAGAGCAGGTGGCTCAAATTCGTGTTACCCAAGACACACAATTTTCATATTTACGCAAATATATGAGGCGGATTGCTAAGGGTTTACATAAAATTGATCCATCTAATCCTGCACCCTCTTCTGGTTCTGACTGAATTTTTAATGGGTCTGTAATATTTTTTTTGAACTTTACATGCTTACTGACTTTTTGGATTATGCACTATGTTTTCTTGAATCAACTCCTATTTTCTTTATTATTGATGCTCTTCTTCCTTTGTCATTTTGTGTCAAAAAGGGGGAGAAGTTTTGGTCTTTGATGATTTATTTGTGATGTGCTCCTATTACTCAGGCTATTACTCAGGGGGAGTTAAGCTTCTCAGGGGTAGTTATGGGAGAATGATGCTAGTTATTACTTAACATATCTATGCATGCTTCTCTATTGTGAACCTGTTTGTACTTCTCTTATGTCTATTGGAAGTATTATTATTACTTGGGTGTTTTGTCACAAATTTGACAAAGGGGGAGATTGTAAGTGTTATGGTCTCATGCTTCTTTGGTTGTCAAATTTGTGATGTGTCAAAACATCTATCTATGTCCTGTGCTTGTATGATGATTTATATGAATTCAAGACACTGCATAAATACTTTTCAAGAAGTTACAAGTTGAACTTTTCAAAAAGCTACATATTGAAGTTCAAGAAGCTACATGTTGAAGTCTCAAGAAGCTACAATGTTGATGTTCAAGTCTCATGACTTCAAGACTAATAAGCAATGCATGAAGTAGTTGTTATGCTGATGAAGATCTCAAGTTTGAAGCTACAACAAGTTCAAGATCTCAAGCCTGAATTTGTTCAAACAAACTTACTTCGGTGGAATGGTTGAAGTTCAATGTCCATACGACATGATTCAGGTTTAAATGACCATAGGTTGACCCTTTAAGTAGGTCACTTTGGATACATAAATCAAATATTTATTTTACATAAGTTTGGTCTATTCTACGACCAGTCCTAGCTCTTGTTCGACCAGTCCTGACATTGGTTCGACTAGTCCAAGAAATTCCACGACCAGTCCTAAGTTGTTGAAGATTTTTCAGAATTTTTGGTACGCCCACGACCAGTCCTGGAGGTCCTTCGACCGGTCGTAGGTGTGGCTTCGACTCGTCCACGACCAGTCGTGGATCTACGACTCAAAATCCAGCAACTTTATCTATGGTCCTACGACCAGTCGTAGGGATCTACGACCAGTCGTAGGTGACCCACGACCAGTCGTAGGGTACTCACGACCAGTCGTGGAATGACTTTCAAAGATCGCGCTCAATATTTCAAAAATCTGTTAGAGCTACGACCAGTCCAAGGTTTCTAAGACCAGTCGTAGGAACGATTTTTGCTTCTATAAATTGAACACGAAATTCAGGGTTTTTACACTTCAACTCTATTCTATTCAAGAATTTTCAAGTGATCACTCTGAGATAAGTCTGTGTTTATTTTAAGCTACATTGTGCTTATTTAATATTCCTTTTTGCTAGCTTATTTAATTTGATTTTGTTTCTGTATTCCAATCTTATTTGA
The DNA here is from genome assembly GCA_030180095.1 of Magnolia changhungtana. NCBI lineage: Eukaryota > Viridiplantae > Streptophyta > Magnoliopsida > Magnoliales > Magnoliaceae > Magnolia > Magnolia changhungtana. Next base: position 115,479 of record JASAUF010000106.1, read on the forward strand.
AAAGAGGAATTATCTTATTCCTTCTTCTTGGAATCAAAATCAAATATAGCTACGCCCAACAAGTTAAATCTAAAATCTATTAGAATTTAGAACCTTATGAATGTGAGTATTGGAAATTGAACTTTGACATTCAATCATCTACTCCAATTGGTTCTCTGAAATTTGCTAAGAAAAGGAGAAATCAGGTATTTTACAATTCTGTAAAATTTATTTACTTTTGGTTTTGTTTGAGGTTAAGCAGAAAAATCTCATTGTCTTGGTTTTGTTTGAGGTTGAGCGGAAAAATCTCATTGTTTTGGTTGTCTGCGAGGAAAACCGAAAACTCGAGAAAAGAGGGTTTTTGAATTGTGTAAGCCCAAGTGAAAAAGACACAATTGTAAAGGTTTTGGTGAACTGTGAAAACCTATTTGATAGTGAACGCTAATATCCCTGTGTGAGGATATTAGGAGTGGAGTAACATTCTGTGGTCTGTTGGAAAACAGTTGGTGTACACACAGGCGAACCACTATAACTCTTTGTCTTGTGGATTGAATGCTTGCTTAATTTTCATATCTTTTATCATTCGATTGTGTGGAATGTACAAGTGGATGTGAATGTTGTAATTATTTACATTTCAAGCAAGTGTGGGGATTGTTGTAATAATTTAGATTTATACTTCTGCATTTAATTTCAATTCCTTGCTATTTCATTTACTTATATTAAAATTGAGTCCTTGATCCAAAAGAGGTTCTAGAAATAAGGTTGTCCTACCATAAGCCCTTGTTTATTATGGTGTAAGGTTGTCCTTAGAACTAAATTTGTATCAATCTCTCAATACTTATTTATCAAGGTGATTTAAAATTTAGCATTGTGAATTGATTTATATTGTAAGGCTATTGGTTTACTTTATTTCCGCTGATTTTATTTTAAATTTGGCATTGTCCTATTCACCCCCCCTCTAGGACATTTAGCTTGGCCTTTTCAGATTTTTTCTGAATTTTATTTACTTGTAGTCTCTCATTCACCATGGAGTACTAACATTGAAACTTTTTCTGTCATAGGTGAATTACATATACTTTGGATACCTCAAGCGATTAACGACAATTTTTTACTGAGGTCCATAAATTTCTCTGGAAATTCATGCTCCAGGGCATCCAAGCCTATTGCAAAAAAGGGCTTTTGGATGATCTTGTTGGGAAACCTACTTAGAAATTTATCAAGATATTGGCCGGTGGAGGAACCATGCGGCATGACTGAGTAGCTTTTTCCCTACTTTCCTAGTTTAGGATTAGTTATTGCTTTCAAAGAATATACGACTTGGGTAGATTGCTTCCACTATTTTAGGATAGTTTGTTTATCGTCTATTGAGTCTTTTGTGCTAACCCATCTTCACACTGAGATCATTGGAAAAGCTTTAAAATTTCTCCTTCAGGAATTATCTTTCTATCACTTCCCTTTTCTTTTCATTGCCACTTTTCCATTACATGCTTATTCTTTTACATCAAGGACAATGTAGATTTTTCGTTTGGGGACGGGGGATAATTAGGTAACCTAATCAGTGTTTTCTCTGTTTGAGCAAAAATTTTGAAAATTTTCAATGTTTCAAGTTAAAATTTGTTTGCGAATAGATGAATTGTGTACTTAAGAATTTTGGTATGATAAGATAGAGATTGAATTTTGAAGTGCTGAAGTCTAATCATCTAACTAATTTATCATCTAAGTACTTGCGCTCGATTGATTAAGAGGAAGTTTGAATATCATGTTAAATCACAAGGCACATTCAATCTACCTTCTGTAAGATGTACTAGAATTTCTGATTGTTAGTATGTAAATCATTGATAGATGGTGAGAATCGAGTCTGGTGAATTTTATCCACCTTAAAAGAAGAAAAGAACCAGTTAAAAAATAGGAGATCGACAGAGAGGTCATGAAAAAGAATGAAAAATTTGGAAAAGAATGCAACAATAAAAAGAATGAATAAAATCTGACCATCGATATAAAATAAAAAACTGGAAAAAAAAAGAAAGAAAAGGGGATAAGTTCGGAATCAGTACTTGAGTTTCAAATTGATCTTGAAATGATGAGCATAGCTAATTAACATGATGAATTGATAGTATTCGTAAGGGAAGTAAATTGACTTTCACTGAGCACATTGAAAAACTTGATATACAAATTATGCTTCAACTTAGTGGATGAAGAACTTATTTAATCGGTTGCTTATGTGATTGGGCTCTAGGTTTTCGAAATCTCACTTTCGTATCTTAATTCTACCCATTCATCCTTGAGTGCACAAAAGAGTATTTCTTGAAAAAGATTTCCGACATTAAGCATTGAGATTTATTTTTGCCATACTTTGCTGGGGACTAGTAAAATGCTGGTTGGGAGTTGTGTTGAGGGTCAAATATTGCATATTGGACCCCATTTTATTACTTAGTTTTATGAACATGATAATGCTTAATGTTCTATTTTAATAATGTTTGTGATGCAAGGTGAATTTAAGAGCTTAGATTTTTTTATTTTTTATTTTTAGGATTAGATTCAGAGTTAGGGTTTCACCATGCAGGAGTGAGTACGACAGTATGCTGAAATGGATAAGAGATATTAGGAAGGGATGTATGATGATTATAAAAGAAATCAACCTATGTCTCAAAATTTTTCTGAAACCATCATCGAGAACTGACAGGAATATAATGCTCCACAGGTTAAGAAGTCCTTATGCAATCATATGTAGGAGAATAATTACACCCCATGGATTAAGAAGACAGTATGTTTGTGTTGGGGTTATCATAATTATGGGAGTGAGAATTATTATCACCCATCAGACAAGAAGAAAACAATGAGAGATTATATTATGGGTTATAATATGTATTAACAACAATCAGATTCTCCCACCTATGATCCATATGACTATAATCAGTGGAAACATCAATAATGGGAAGATGAACCAGCAATACATCATAATGACAATTCTCTTGGGTCCTCTACCTATGAAATCCAACCAGAAACGATCCAAGAGGATTCACTTTAGGGTTACACAAATGATTTTGGTAGCATTAGAAAAACGATAAAAGTGCTTACATTGTGCATCGATAAAATAGTGGAGGCTCATTCGTCCCAGCCACAACTCAATCTAGAAACACAATGTCATTTTTGGAGAACTCTAGAATTTGGAATGAAGAGTTGGATTGTGTTAATGATCATATGGTTCAATTTCATGATGAGTCAATCTCGATGACAGTTTAAAGGAATGATCAAGATATGTGGGTGTCTTTCAAATATAATGATAATGAAACACTTTACTCACATGACACACTTAGCTTCAATACTGAGGGAAAGATTAGTTTATTCGAACCTCAAACCAATTTAGGAATATATGTGAGGAAAGCGATCCCATCCCAAGTCTGTATTGTACTGAATTGGAAAATGATGAGTATTGGGATGACGATCATGAATGTGCAGCCCAAATTCCCTTGGAATCAATCTCAAGTTTGGTCCAGGTTAGTGATCAAGAAATACACGAAGTGATCGGTCATAATGATCTACTCCACTCATCTGACATGTTTAATTTAAATGTGGAGGATGAGCTCCTTTCAACCGACCTTTTTAACTCTTATGCGACATGTTTAGACCACTTCCCTGAATTGAATGATGATATGATTATAGGGAGATGGACGAGTTACCCGATATGATTCTGGAATTTGAAACCACCCAATTGAGGTCGTCATCTAAGCTGTACACTTTTGATGATTCAATGCCTCTACTGAGAAGCTTTAATGAACAGAGTCTTTACATCAATGCTTCGCCTATTAATCCTCAATCTGTCTGTGCAAGGCAAGAGCAAGAGAGCATGCGTCCATCCACTTCCAGAGACAATTGAATCCTTGGGTAGATCATCACAAACTTCAATGTGAAAAATGAGTCACTCTTAGCTGAATTTCTCAACTCTTTGGACGATTATTTGGCATACTTTGCAGATTCAAATGATCCCATGATACAAGACATAGTGAATACCTTGCATGACAACACCTCAATAGTTGTTACTGACCGAGAGAACTCTTATTCTGAAACATTTTCCTCCATAGATCCTGAATGTCTATTATCACAGGAGGGAGAGCTGACAAGTGAACCGAAGTTTGAAACTTCAGAATGTGTTGAGACTACATCATCTGTTGAGAATTTTTCTGAATTTTATCTACTTGTAGTATCTGATTCACCATGGAGTACTAATATTGAAACCTTTTCTGTCACAGGTGAATTACATATACTTTGGATACCTCAAGTGATTCAACGACAATTTTTTGCTGAGGTCCATAAATTTCTCTGGAAATTCATGCACCAGGGCATCCAAGCCTATTGCAAAAAAGGGCTTTTAGATGATCTTGTTGAGAAACCTAATGAGAAATTTATCAAGATATTGGTCGGAGGAGGAACCTTGTGGCTTGACTGAGTAGCTTTTTCCCTGCTTTTCTAGTTTAGGATTAGTTTATTGCTTTCAAAGAATATAGGACTAGGGTAGTTCGCTTCCGCTATTTTAGGATAGTTTGTTTGTCATCTATTTAGTCTTTTGTGCTAACCCATCTTCACACTGAGATCATTGGAAAAGCCTTAAAATTTCTCCTTTAGGAATTATCTTTCCATCACTTCCCTTCTTTTTTTTTTCATTGCCTATTTTACATTACATGCATATTCTTTTACATTGAGGACAATGTAGATTTTTCGTTTGGGGATGGGGGATTATGCAACCTAATCAATGTTTTCTCTATTTTGAACAAAAATCTTGAAAATTTTCAATGTTTCAAGTTGAAATTTGTTTGGGAATAGATGAATTGTGTACTTAAGAATGCTTTGAGTATGATAAGATAGATATTAAATTTTGAAGTGTCGAAGTCTAATCATCTAAGTAATTTATTATCTAAATACTTGCGCTCAATTGATTAAGAGGAAGTTTAAATATCATGTTAAATCACAAGACACATTCAATCTACCTTCTATAAGATGTACTAGAATTTCTGATTATTAGTATGTAAATCATTGATAGATGGTGAGAATTGAGTCATCCACCTTAAAAGAAGAAAAGAACTAGTTAAAAAAAAAAGGAGATCGACAGAGAGGTCATGAAAAAGAATGAAAAATCTGGAAAAGAATGAATAAAAACTGACCGTCGATATAAAATCAAAAACTGGAAAAAGAAGGAAAAGGGGATAAGTTCGTAAATAGTACTTGAGTTTCAAACTGATCTTGAAATGATGAGCATAGCTAACATGATGAATTGATAGTATTCGTAAGGGAAATAAATTGACTTTCACTGAGCACATTGAAAAACTTGATATATAATTATGCTTCAACTTAGTGGATAAAGAACTTATTTGATCGGTTGTTTATGTGATTGGGCTCTAGGTTTTCGAAATCTCGCTTTCATATCTTAATTTTACCCATTCATCCTTGAGTGCACAAAAGAGTGTTTCCTGAAAAATATTTCTGACATTAAGCATTGAGATTTATTTTTCACATACTTTGCTTGGGACTAGCACAATGCTGGTTGGGAATTGTGTTGAGTGTCAAATATTACATATTGGACCCCATTTATTACTCGGTTTTATGAACATGATAATGCTTAATGTTCTATTTTAATCATGTTTGTGTTGCAAGGTGAATTTAAGAGCTTGGATTGAAAAGGATTCTAAAAGCATGAATTTAACGCTCAAGAATCACTAAGCTAAGGATTGGATCTTAGAAGACTAAAAATGAAGAATTCACATGCTAAAGATCCAAGAAAAACAAGTCAAGAATGAAAAGAATTGAAGTTTTGAAGTAAATTTCTGTGATCCCTGACTAGTCCTAGCTCCTGCTCGACTAGTCCTGACTTCTGCTCGACTAGTCCTGGCTTCCACAAGACTAGTCCTGACTTTCGCAGGACTAGTCTTGGCTTTCGTTCGACTACCCCTGACTCCTGCAGAACTAGTCGAGGAAACTTCGACTCGAACTCTAGCAACATCAGATTCTAAATTTGTGCGATCTATGACTAGTCGAGGGAGGTCCACGACCGGTCGAAGGTGGCCCTCGACCGGTTGAGGATGGTCCACGACTAGTCGAGGGTTACGCAAATTTTACGCGGACTGCATAAATTTGAGGTGATTTTCAAAAATTTCCAACTCGGTGCGAAAGGAGGTAATGCACAACTATAAATAGGAGTCCCTAATATGTTCTTAGGCATCTTCTAAGGTTTGAGGAGTGGAGCAAAAGGGTGGAGCCGCTGTCCGAGAGTTTTTCTTCTTCTTCCTTAATTGATCTTTTTGTTTTGTTAAGAGTTCTTAGTTCAATCGTGTCTATGGTTGGCTAAACCTCTTAGCTAAGGCTAAGAGGTGAAGCTTGTAGCATGATTGAGATTTTGCCTTGTTTTGATTCATGTCTTGTTTAACCTTATGGATTATAGTTTGATTATTAAGGAATATTTTTAGTATTTAATGGTTTATTATGACTCAAATTACAATGGATCTGAGATTGCTTTGAATATTTTCTTTCCATGTATTGAGATTGTGAAATTAGTAAGTCCTGTTATTCACCATCGTCCCTTGGGCATGGTAGGGTGATGGAATCTTTCCTAATTTTCACAATTCTCTTATGATTGGTTGTGGGATTAGTAAATCCTATTGTTTGCCTTGTCTCCTAAGCATGGTTAGGTGATGGAATCACTTCCAATTCTTCACCACTCTCATCCATTGATGATTTGATCCATGAAAAGTTCAGAGATCTGACAAATCTCTTCTTGCCAATTGGATAAGATAAGACTCTGATTCCAGTTATGTCCTTGACTTATACAAGGTAGTTTCCCAATTAATACAAGTGGATCCTTGGCACCCTAGTTACCACGTTTAAATTTATAAGTTTTAATTACCTCATTCAAAATGACTCTGTCAAATATTCCGTATTTAGGTTTACATCTTCTTCTAGTTTTAGTTCTAGTTGCTTTCAGAAACGTACGAGATTAGTCCTTGTGATTTGACCTCGGTCTTACCGAGATTATTACTACATCGCAAACCTACACTTGGGGTTATGAACAAGTTTTTGGCGTCATTGCCGGGGACTAATGATTGCATTTTTCTAAGATTAGCAAGTTTTGGAATTAGTTTAAGATTAGGGTTTTTCTAGTTTCTATTTTTAGGATTAGAGTTTTCTGAATTATTTTAGAAACTAACTTATCTCACTATTTTTGGGTTTAGAAACTTTCCTTATTGTTTTTAGAAACCAACTTTTTCTCTTTTTTTAGAAACTTTGTATTTTCTGTGTTTAGAAACTTTCCTTTTTCATTTTTAGAAACTAGGTTACTTTTTTTTTTTTTAAGAAACTTTCCTTTTTTAAAACTAACTCATCTTTGTATTTTTATTTTTAGAACTTTCTAATTTTAGAATTTTGTTTTTTAGGATTTTTCCTGTATTTTTTTTAGAAACTAACATTGTTTCTGTTTTGTAGGATCCTAACATAGAACTCTCCAATCCGGTAACTTCTTTCTAACTTCTTCCCTCTACTTACTTTCCATATTGCTGTAGGATTTTTTTTTTTTAAGGATTAGATTCAGAGTTAGGGTTTCACCATGCAAGAGTGGGTACGTCAATATATTGAGATGGATAAGAGATATTGGGAAGGGATGTATGATGATTATGATAGAAATTAACATGTCTCAAATTTTTTTTGAAACCATCATCGAGAACCGACCAAAATATAATGCTCCACCAGTTAAGAAGTCCTTATGCAATCATATGCAGGAGAATAATTACACCCCACAATTAAGAAGGTAGTACGTGAGTATTGGGGTTATCATAAATATGGGAGTGAGAATTATTATCACTCATCAGACAAGAAGAAAACAATGAGAGATTATATTATGGGTGATAATATGTATCAACAACCATCAGATTCTCCCACCTATGATCCGTATGACTATAATCAATGAAAACATCAATATTGAGAAGATGAACCAGTAATACATCATAGTGACATTTCTCTTGGGTCCTCTACCTATGAAATCCAAACAGAAACGATTTAAGAGGATTCACTTCAGTGTTACACAAATGATTTTTCTGGCATTAGAAAAATGATAGAAGCGCTTGCATTGCGCATCGATAAAGTGGTGGAGGCTCGGTCGTCTCAGCCATGACTCAATTGAGAAACACAATGCGAGAAAAGTGATCCTAACTCGTTTTTGAAGAACTATGGAATTTGGAATGAAGAGTTGGATTGTGTTAATGAGTATATGGTTCAATTTGCCGATGAGTCGATCTTGATGACGGTCCAAAGGAATGATTAAGAAATGTGGGTGTCTTTCAAATATAATGATAATGACACACTTCACTCACATGACACACTTAGCTTCAATGATGAGGGAGAGGTTAGTTTATTCGAACCTTAAAACAATTTAAGAATAGAATGTGAGGAAAGAGATCCCATCTCAAGTGTGTATTGCATTGAATTAGAAAATGATGAGTATTTGGATGACAATCATGAAGGTGCAGCCCAAATTCCCCTGGAATCAATCTCAAGTTTGGTCTAAGTTTACGATCAAGAAGTACACGAAGTGATTGGTCATAATGATATACTCCACTCATCTGACATGTTTGATTTAAATGTGGAGGATGAGCTCCTTTCAATCGACCTTTCTAACTCTTGTGCGACATGTTTAGACCACTCCCCTGAATTGAATGATGATATGATTAGGGAGATGGACGAGTTCTCGAATATGACTCTGGAATTTGAAACCACCAAGTTGAGGCCACCATCTAAGCTATACACTTTTGACAATTCAATGCCTCTACTGAGAAGCTTCAATGAATAGAGTCTTCACTTCAATGCTTCACCTTGATCCTCAATCTGTCTGTGTAGGGTAAGAGCAAGAGAGCATGCGTCCATCCGCTTTTAGAGACAATGAAATCCTTAGGTAGATCATCACAAACTTCAATGTGAAAAATGAGTCACACTCAACTGAATTTTCCAACTCTTTAGACAATTGTATAACACACTTTGCAGATTCAAATGACCCTATGATATAAGACATAGTGTGTGAGGCCTATATCCTAGATTGTATCATTTCGTAGGCTTTCGTGATCCTCCCGGTCAAATTCTGGCGACCCGTGATGCGTAGATAGCAGTTGCGCATGATCCTAAGTTACATCCTGTCAATCTGAGTAGGGTTTGACCGAGACTTGTACCCTTACGACCGCACTATCGCCGCAGTTCCGACACCACGTCTCGCGCACCGAGGCGATACCCAAGCGAGGAGATGTGGGCACGCGTTCAGTTTGAAGAAAATACCGTGCAATTGCAAACCCAAGAGAACATCACATTAATCCCATCAATTACATCAATCAAGTACATATCACTCCCATCACTCACAATCCATCCCCAAGTACAACTACCCTCCCCAAAGTCAACTCTCTCTCTTACACATCCCTTACATGTCAAGTACATCCATCACCTTTCACCCATTCCTCACTCATCACACTCATCTCTTACAACCCTCTCTCTCATTTCTCCCTCATTCTCCAAGCAAGCAACCGTCCATGCTTCCATGAGAGAAGCTACTGTGGCCCACCTTCCTACCTCCCATCTCCACTATCCAAAGATCATCTCAACCATTGAAATCGTTCCCTTGGAGCTCTAGAGGCTATAAGCGGAAGAAGGAAGAGGAGATCAACGGTGAGTGTTCATCATTTTGATTTTTATGATTTGAGGGCCCACATATGGTGGGACCCATTTGATGTATGGTTTGTATCGCCTAGAGAGGGGTCTATAGTGGCAGGGTCCCTCCCCTTCGCATGTTTATCTCTCTCTCTCTCTCCTTTATGATGGAGTGGGCCCCACTAATATATGTGTTATATCTACTCTGTCCATCTGACGGTGTGGCCCACCGCACTTCATGGGATGTTCCTCATCGTTCACTGTTGGGACGGTGGGAATCCACCTAAACGCTGGTTAGTTTGCAATATATATATATATATATATATATATATATATATATATGAAATATAATATATATATATATATATACATATATATGATATGTATTAGAGATGGGCCCCATGTGTGAAATATAATACATATATATATACACACACACACACACACAAACACACACACATATGTGATATGTATTGGAGATGGGCCCCACATGTGAAATATAATATATATATATATATACACACACACACACATACATATATGTGACATGTATTGGAGATGGCCCCATGTGGGACCCACTCGTCTGGATTAGGATTGGCTGGTGTATGTGTACAACAGCTATATAGCTGCTGTATTACGTCACCAAGCTGTGTGGGACTCCACCATTGATGTATGCACTTACATCCACACTGTCCGCTGGATTAGGACGGTGGGACCCACCTTGAAGGTATGTGTTTCAGCACCGTCCAACAGCTGCTGGACGGTGGGGCCCACATTGATGTGTGTTTTATCCATGCTGTCCAAACACGTGGACCCCACTTTAATATATGTATTGTATATTGCACCGTCCATTTCTGGACCATGTAGGCCGACCTTTGATGTATATGCTGGAAATCCAGCGTCCACCTGTTTTACCAATGGGACCCACCCTTGATGTATTTATTTTATATCCATGCTGTCTATCAGGTGGACCACACTACAACCAGTGAGGGATTGAACGTCTACCATTGAAACCCCTTTTGGGAGTGCAGAAGTTTTGGATCAGTATGAAATTTGTTCTTCCTCTTGATTCAGGTCTTTGTGACCGTATGAGCAGATTTGGATGGAAAATAAACATTGTGGTGGGCCTTGATAATTTTAACGGTGATAAATCATTATCACCACTATTATTTATGGTATGGTCCAGATGATCTCCCATTATGATCCATTTGGGTAGCACTCTAAAATGATCTCTAAATAAAGATGTATGGTGTAGATAGCTTACCTAGAACGGTGGGTCCGATTTGTTGTATTTGAGGCCCACCTGTTGTATATATTTGAGGCCCATGTGTAGGGCCCACCTATTGTGTATTTGAAGCCCGTGGGTTGTGGCCCATTGTGATGTATTTGAGGCCCATGGGTGAGGCCCATTGTGATGTATTCGAGGCCCATGGGTAAGGCCTGATGTGATGTATAAGGCCCATATGATGAGGCCCATTGTGAGGTATTTTCGGCCCATTTGGTAAGGCCCAATGAGATGTACTTCCAGCCCATATGTCATGGCCCATTGTGATGTATTTCCGGCCCATATGATGAGGCCCATTTTAATGTATTTCCGGCCCATATGATAAGGCTCATTGTGATGTATTTTCGGCTCATATGATGAGGCCCATTGTGATCTATTTCCAGCTCATTTGGTAAGGTCCATTGTGATGTATTTCTGGCCCATTTGGTAAGGCCCAATGAGATGTATTTTTTAGCCCATATATTACGGCCCATTTGACATATATGGGGCCTATGTATTGCGGCCCATTTGATATATATGGGGCCCATGTATTGCAACCCATTTGACATATATGGGGCCCATGTATTGCGGCCCATTGTGATGTACATGAGGTCCATGAGCGAGGCCTAATGTGATGCATATGTAGCCCATAAGTGAGGCCCATCATGATGTGTATTAGGCCCTTGAGAGAGGCCCATGGTGATGTATATTGGGCCATTATGTGAGGTCATGGGCCCACTATATGTTTAGCTCTATGTGGACCACTCCTTGGGAGCAATGTTGGTTAAATGTCCACATTGTGACCTTTCTTAGGCCGATTGTCCAGGCCGATTCCGATTGTCGAGGCCGATTGTCGAGGCTGATTGTCGATACCGATTATGAGTATGTGACAGCATAACATCATGATACCAACACCTTAGATCCCACCTTGTGTATATATTGGACCCATAGGAAAATCCAGTTTATTGCGTAATAGAGAGGGTAAGGAAGGCCACTTATTGTACTTAGACTCAGATCTGCCCTCGGTGTGGGATATTGTGATGCTCCATCACTGTGATCACATGTGGGAGAGCACACATGGGCGGACACTGAGTGGGCGGGGCATGAGGACCTAAGTGAGCTACCAATGATTGGCAGGCTATTGTGCTAGCAGGCTACTGTGCACATAGTGAAGGCAAAACTTTATCTCACATCGGGAGCATCGTTCGATGTTGGGGTGGCTATAAGTTGAATTCTTTCCTTAACTATCATGACACATTTTAAATCAGTGAGCTTATCTTGATATTTGGACTAGATCTGCCGTCCTTCTGTGGACCCCCATCATTCGTATGCATGTTATGATGGATGATTGATTAAAGAAGATGCCATTGGGCTGAGATGTTTATGAGACTCCTTGTGAGACGGAGTTATCCCCACATGATTGCGCGATACGCACAGGTTTAATGCATGACCTGGATATGGCTTACGGTATTCGTGGCTCTTCAGGATTTGCATATTGCATGGCATCATCGACATCTGATATTTAGCTCTCTATGATTCCATATTTGCATAATCAATCCACATTACATATTTTGATATTGTACGAATTATAAACTTGTAGTATTTCCGCTTACTCTGATATTTATGTGCTTGACACTTATCTTGCACACACACTTTCACCACTCTCTAAGCTTTTTATAAGCTTATGCACGATAGATGCGTGCAGGTGACGTTAGGTTGGAGAAGTGTTGAGCTTAGAGCATGCAGCGGTATTCTGGAGTTTTGATTTTCGATATATGTATTTCCCTTTCTGCATTATATTCAAATATTTATATTAGTGGATATGTGATGATGATGTTGTCTTTGTGATCTGGGTAAACTTGTGGTTATGCTTATTACGAGTTAAATGTACATTGAAAAATCCTCCTTGTAGGATCCCAGGATCGGAATCCGGCGTATAGACGCTGGGAGTACTAAGGAGGCTGTCGGCACCGGATTCGTCAATAGGGAATTTTGTAAGCCCGGTTTCTGGGTTTGGGGCATGACATAGTGAATGCCTTGCATGACAACACCTCGATAGTTGTTACTGACTGAGAGAACCCTTATTCTAAAACATTTCCCTTCACATATCAGGAATGTCTATTATCACAGGAGGGAGAGTTGACAAGTGAACCAAAGTATGAAACTTCGGAATGTGTTGAGTCTACATCATCTGCTGAGAATTTTTCTAAAATTTATCTACTTGTAGTCTCTGATTCACAATGGAGTACTAAAATTGAAACTTTTTCTGTCACAGGTGAATTATATATACTTTGGATACCTCAAGCAATTCAACAACAATTTTTTGCGGAGGTCCATAAATTTCTCTGGAAATTCATGCTCTAGGGCATCCAAGCCTATTACAAAAAGGGCTTTTGGATGATCTTGTTGAGAAACCTACTAAGAAATTTATCAAGATATTGGCCAGAGGAGGAACCTTGCATCATGACTGAGTAGCTTTTTCTTGCTTTCCTAGTTTAGGATTAGTTTATTGCTTTTAAAGAATATAAAGCATATAGGACTAGGGTAGTTTGCTTCTGCTATTTTAGGATAGTTTGTTTATTGTCTATTTAGTCTTTTGTGCTAACCCATCTTCACACTGAGATCATTGGAAAAGCCTCAAAATTTCTCCTTCAAGTATTATCTTTCCATCACTTGCCTTTTCGTTTCATTGCCTCTTTTGCATTACATGCTTGCTCTTTTACATTGCGGACAATGTAGATTTTTCATTTAGGGATGGAGGATTAGGTAACCTAATCAGTGTTTTCTTAGTTTTGAGCAAAATTTTTAAAAATTTTTAGTGTTTTAAGTTGAAATCTATTTGGGAATCGATGAATTATGTACTTAGAATGCTTTGGGTATGATAAGATAGAGATTGAATTTTGAAGTGTTGAAGTCTAATCATCTAAGTAATTTATCATCTAAGTACTTGTGCTCAATTGATTAAGAGGAAGTTTGAATATCATGTTAAATCACAAGACACATTCAATATACCTTGTCACACCCCAAACTAGGAAAACAGGCTCACAGAATTTCCGATCGCCGAATCTGACGCCAACAGCTTCCATAGTGCCCCATTCTCGGCTCCCGGCATTCAAATGTCAGATTTCGATCCTAGGATCCTACAAGGAGGATTTTCAGTATGATTTTTTTTTTGTAATGGAGCATAACTACAAGTATAACCAAGTCACAAAACAACATCACCACATATCCACTATATCAAAAACTTTAAGTACAATGTGGAAAGGGAAATACAAGGTGATCAAAGGCTAAAAAATGATCTGATGTGTGCTCCTGCCTCAGCGCTGCTGCGATCCAATGCCACCTGCATGCAACGGTAGTGCATAAGCTTACAAAACCTTAGAGGGTGGTGTAAGTGTGTGCGCAAGATGACTGCCAAGTGTATAATATCAGAGTAATGTGGAAATATATGGATAAGTCCATGAATACTATCAGTTGTACCAAAGCTATATGATGCAAGGCATGAATGTTATCAACCATACCAAGACCATAAAATACGAGGCCTATGTAGCCAAATGTATATGCGAGATGCAAAGTAAGCATGCCAGTCCTCATCAAGTACACATATCAGTACAGTTGCTCTTTGGGATATCACCGGGGTCTAATACACTTTACATTGACTGCCGCCTCCCTAACCGTACAGCCCAACAAGTAGAAGAGACCACACTATCCGCCTGACCAGTAGTATACCAATACCTACCCGGCTCATCGATAGTTGACTCATTTGCTAGTTGGTTAAACTCAGCCTAGCTTACAACCCCCTCACTCGGGCAGATAAGGTCACACCCCCTTCCAACCGACTATGACACAGTGGGAGGCGCGGCCTACTGGTATTCAGCACTCGGGCACTCGTGTATCCACTTGGTCTAGATGTTGGAGCATCTCCTGGTACCAAAAAGGTCCTGGGACTCTCACCTAAGGACATCCTAAGTGATCAGTGCTAGAACCAAGTATTTATAGTATCCGATACGGCCATCCACGATGTGCCTGTGGAACCACGACCCTGATGTCGTTAGGGCGTACAATGATCAAGACATACATATGCAAGATGCATGAAGCACACTATCTAGTCATGTAACAATCTTGCATATACCATGCGCTCATGTAACTCCTATCAGTGTAAATAATCTACCCAATGGCATATGCAATGATTAGTCACTACTCATATCAAACATACATATGATGCGTATGGGCTTGAGTCATGGGGTTACACTAAGCATATTATAAGGTGATGAACTATCTTCACAATGAAGATGGGCTTAGATGGCCTACACATAATAAGTATGGGCCTATCAATGGGCCCTAGGGAGAGTTACAAAGTGGACATTTAACCAACATTATCCTTACAATATGGACGTCAAACTAACATTGCTCCTAAGGCATGGCCCGCCATAAACATCTTTACACAAACCATGGTGGAATCGCACATTGCAATGGGCCTTAGTACCTCCCATTAGGCCTCGACCCATGGCCTTAAATATATCAAATGGGTCACATCACATGGGCCTCAACAATGGGCCACAAATACATCAATATGGGGCTCATCACATAGGCCTTATATATATATTAAGGTGGGCCTCAACAACGGGCCTTGTATATCACATCGAGCCTTATCAAATGGGCCGAATCAATGGGCCTTATATACAGTGCAATGGGTCATAACCCATGTAAAGATCATTCTAGAGCATTTCATAAGGAATGAATCATATCGAAGGATTATCTGGACCACACTCTAGATAATAGTGGTGACAATGATCTCCACCATTAAAATCCTCAAGGTCCACCATAACGTTTATTTTTTCCATCCAACAGTTGATAAGGTCACACAGACCTAATAAGAATAAATAAATAAATTTTATGTTTATTCAAAACCTCTAGGCCAGAGGAGTTTCAATGGTAGACGTTCAACCCACCACTATTATCAGTGGCCCACCAGATAAATAGATTTGTCTCCTTTTGGCCTCAAGCCATAAGACAAGCTTACCAAATGGTGGATGGTTTGGATGCAACACATGCATCATGGTGGGTCCCATAGGGATGGATAGCATGAATAAAGCACATACCTCATGGTGGGTGTCCACACGTGTGGAATGTAATACATACATTAGTGGATCCCACGTGGGGCCCACCATAATGTTTATTTTCCACCTAACCGTTGGTGAGGTCACACACACCGAAGTGAAGAGGAAAAATAAATTTCATAATGATTCAAAGCTTCTGTTACCCCAAAAAGGGTTTCAATGGCAGACATTCAATCACACTGTTTCCTGCCGTGTGGGCCACTTAAGTCCCACACGCGGCTGATTTTTGGGGTGGTCCACAGCTAGAAGGGGGCCCACCCAATGCACGGTGTGGATGAACATCACACATCATGGTGGGGCCAGTGGATGGGACCCATGGTCCCTTCCTTCCATGTCTTAGTGCAGAGGATGCTGCTGCGCCATCCTCTGGACGTGCAGCAGCAGTGTCAGCTGCTGTTTTGCTTGTTTTTTTTTTTAAAACTTAGTTTTTTTACAGTTTTTCATATGTGGGGCCCGCATCAGGTGAATCTAACCCAACCACTGGATTCTAGGACCCAAGACGGCCAAACAAGCCCAATATTCGATGTGTTTTGGCATATAAAAATATTAGAGTAGATTTTAATGGTAAAAACCTTTGTTTTCTAGGAAATGGCCTGCCAGAAAATCGGATTGGCTTCATTTTTTGGTTCAATGCCTAAAATGAAATGGGGAATGGGATGGACGGTGTGAATTAAAACCATACATTAAGTGGAGCCTATATGAGTGGCCCACCTAAAAGTTTGAAATCAAACTGACATATATATTTTATTATTTCTTTTCCTATTGCTGTTAGTACACCCACTGCCTGTTCACGCTTACGGAACATGTCCAGCATCCCTGGACGCTGCATGGACAGCATGTATATACCATTCATCAAGGTGGGTCCCACGTGTGGGGACCACAGTTGGTGGGTCCCACGTGGACGTGACCCATTGGATTTGAATCAATATGATACTTGTGTTTTCCCATCGTCCCAAGGTAGGGCCCACATGGCTTGAACGGTCATGGGGTCCATTTGATGGACGGTCTGGACATCATATACACCCATTAAGTGGGTCACAAAATAAAGGAAGGAGAGAGAGAGAGAGAGAGAGAGAGAGAGAGAGAGAGACGTGATGATGGAGGGACCCTGGCACTATAGGCCCTCCCTTCCGTGATTTACAACGTACATCAAGTGGGTCGCAATACATATGGGCCCACCGATCAAAATCAATGGTGGAGATCCTTTCTCCACTGAAATGCAAGGTCTAGATGACCCTATCCATGCAAGGAAAGTAAACATCATGATGGGGTCCATGGAGAATGGCATCATCATGGAATGATCATGAGAATTAAGGTGGGCCATCGGCCACACCTTGGATCCAAAGTGAGATCCATACCATCAATCGGTAGGCCTCACTTGGCCTATCATAAAACATGAAATCTAGGCTTATAGAAGCACCCACCGTTCGATCTTCTTAGTCAGATGGAACGCCGACCTCCTTATGTCTCACTTTGATGGAAGGTGATGAGGGTTGAAGGGTTAAGATGAAGGATTTTTGGGTGGGAAGTGGCCCACACACATGCACTTTCTCTCCTTAGAAATGCATGGACGTTCACCACTTCTTTTGGTTTCTTTGTTGCTTGGAAAGTGTTGAGAAGAGAGAGAGAGAGAGAGAGAGAGAGAGAGAGAGAGAGAGAGAGAAGGGATAGTTGTAAGAGAGGTGATGGGTGTGAGTGATGGATGTGAGGTGATAGTTGTACTTGACATGTATGGGTGTGTAAGAGAGAGAGAGAGGGAGAGAGTTAACTTGGTGGTTGCTTGACTTGGGGAGAAAGAAAGTATGGGTGTGTACTTTGATTGATTGATTGATTGATGGGATGGGTTGTAGAGATTCTCTTGGGTTTGTAAAAGTGCGGCGTTTCTTCGAAATAAACGTCGGCCCACATCTCCTAGCCATGGTATCGGATCAGTGTGTAAGATGTGGCGTTGGAACCACGGCGATGGTGTGGTCACAATGGTATAGGTCTCGGATGAAGCCGACTCAAATCTACGGGATACGACTTCGGGTCGCGTGCAAATGTCGATCATAGGTTGTGGGTTGCCGGAATTCGACGGGAAGGATCGCTTAAGTCAACAAAATAGTATGGATTAGGATACGGGCCTTACATACCTTCTGTAACATGTACTAGAATTTCTGATTATTAGTATGTAAATCATTGATAAATGGTGAGAGTAGAGTCTAGAGAATTTTATCCACCTTAAAAGAAGAAAAGAACCAGTTAAAAAACAGAAGATCGATAGAGAGGTCATGAAAAATCTAGAAAAGGATGCAAAAATAAAAAGAATTAATAAAAACTGACCGTCGATATAAAATAAAAAAAATTGGAAAAAGAAGGAAAAGGGGATAAGTTCGGAATCAGTACTTGAGTTCCAAATTGATCTTGAATTGATGAGCATAGCTAACATGATGAATTAATAGTATTCGTAAGGGATGTAAATTGACTTTCACTGAGCACATTGAAAAACTTGATATATAAATTATGCTTCAACTTAGTGGATGAAGAACTTATTTGATCAGTTGCTTATATGATTGGGCTCTAGGTTTTTGAAATCTCACTTTCGTATCTTAATTCTACCCATTCATCCTTGATGCACAAAAGATTGTTTCCTGAAAAAGATTTCTGACATTAAGCATTGAGATTTATTTTTCACATACTTTGCTCGGGACTAGCAAAATGCTGGTTGGGAATTGTGTTAAGTGTCAAATAGTACATATTGGACCCCATTTATTACTCGGTTTTATGAACATGATAATGCTTAATGTTTTATTTTAATCATGTTTATGTTGCAAGGTGAATTTAAGAGCTTGGATTGAAAAGGATGCTAAAATCATGGATTTAACGCTCAAGAATCACCAAGCCAAGGATTGGATCTTAGAAGACTAAGAATGAAGAATTCACATGTTAAACATCAAAGAAAACTAAGTCAAGAATGAAGAGAACTGAAGTTTTAAAGTAAATTTCTGTGAACCTCGACTAGTCTTAGCTCTTGCAAGATTAGTCTTGGCTTCCACAAGACTAGTCCTGACTTCTACTTGACTAGTCCTGCCTTCTGTAGGACTATTCCTGGCTTCTGCAGGAGTAGTCCTGGATTCCGCTCGACTAGTCCTGGCTCTTGTAGGACTAGTCGAGGAAACTTCGACTCGAACTCCAGTAACATGAGATTCTAAATTCGCCCGATCTTTGACCAGTCGAGGGAGGTCTACAACCCGTCGAAAGTGGCCCTCGACCAGTCGAGGATGGTCCACAACTAGTCTAGGGTTACGCGGATTTTACACGGACTGCGTAAATTTGAGGCGATTTCCAGAAATTTCCAACTCGGTGCAAAAGGAGGTGATGCACAACTATAAATAGCAGTCCCTAAGATGTTCCTAGGCATCTTCTAGGGTTTGAGGAGTGGAGGAAAAGGGTGGTGCCACCGTCCGATAGTTTTTCTTCTTCTTCCTTAGTTGATCTTTTTGTTTTGTTATGAGTTCTTAGTTCAATCATGTCTATGGTTGGCTAAACCTCTTAGCTAGGGCTAAGAGGTGAAGCTTGTAGCATGATTGAGATGTTTGCTTTATTTTGATTCATGTCTTGTTGAACCTTATGGATTCTAGTTTGATTATTAAGGAATATTTTTAGTATTTAATGGTTTGTTGTGACTCAAATTATAATGGATTTGTGATTGCTTTAAATATATTCTTTCCTTATACTGTGATTGTAGAATTAGTAAGTCATGTTGTTCACCATCGTCCCTTAGGCATGGTAGGGTGATTGAATCCTTCATAACTTTCACAATTCTCTTATGATTGGTCATGGGATTGGTAAATCCTGTTATTTGCCTTGTCTCCTGGGCATAGTTAGGTGATGGAATCACTTCCAATTCTTCACCACTCTCATCCATTGATGATTAGATCCATGAGAAGTTCAGAGATCTGATAAATCTCTTCTTGTCAATTGGATAAGATAGGACTCTGATTCCAATTGTGTCCTTGAATCATACAAGGTAGTTTCCCAATTGCTACAAGTGGATCCTTGGCACCCTAGTTACCACCTTTAAATTTATAAGTTTTAATTACCTCATTCAAAATCACTCTATCAAATATTCCATATTTATGTCTACATCTTCTTCTAGTTCTAGTTTAGTTGCTTTCAGAAACGTATGAGATTAGTCCCTGTAGATTCGACCTCAGTCTTACTGAGATTATTAATACATCGCGACCCTACACTTGGGGTTGTGAACAGCATCCTCGGTGACCTAGAGAAAGCATTTTTCGGATTTCTTCTGGGGATGGGAAGGAAATAGAAAAAAATTCCATTAGAATAACTGGAGAAAGTTGTCTCTTCCGAAATTAGAAGGGGGCCTGGGTATTAGAAACCTAAAATCTATTATTCACGCCTTTCGCATGAAGTTTGGCTGGATGGTTAGGTTTCAGGGCACTCACAGCTCCTGCTGTAGATTTGTGAGAGCCAAGTACCATGTGGACAACAACTCTTCCTCCATTGTATCCAGTCAGTCAGTCTCAGCGTCCCCTTTCTGGAAACAAGTGGACAGAGTAGTTTCTGCGGTGGTTGAGCGTACTCGGTGGCTGATTGGCTGAGACAATATCAGATTCTAGGTTGATGATTGGTTGGGGTTAGACCCCCTCGACATGTATAGCCTATGTCCAATTCCTCCAGGGCAAGAAGCAGTTTCTGTCAATGAATTCATCGGGCCGTCAGGTTAGAAGTCCCCAGTTTTAGCTAGTAGTATTCTCCCTTAGCAGGTGGTGGATCTTGTCAGGAAGGGAGGCTTCTGCACCTCTCCAACAGAAGATGGGTACGTCTAAATTGATTCAGAAAATGGGGAACTCGATGTGGGTAAGGCATGACAATCTATTAGGCTAAGATTAGCTGAGGAGCTGGGCCAAATGGGTTTAGCATGCCAAACTTTCACCCAAAGTTTCACTGCTATCCTGTAAGTTCCTCCAAGGAGCTGTTCTAATTGAGGTGGTTGTACAGAGGAAAGGGGCCAACTTAGCTTCAAGGTGCTTCTACTTCCCTCTCTCACCACATCTAGAATCGCTGGATCATCTTTTTATGAATAGTCAAGCGGCGATCCAAGTGTGGGGCTTCTTCATTAGGGCTTACAACGTTTGAGCTTCAGTGGCAACTGCTGCCACCTCCATTGCTGCTAGATGGTGGACATCCTCGCCGAGATCACGTTCCCTTCCCCTTCTTAAAGGACTGATTCCTCCCTTTATTTTCTGGGAGTTGTGGATAGCTAGGAATAAGGTGCTCTTCGACAACCAAGCAATGCGAGTGTCTACGATTATCGGGAGGGCCTTATGCTGGATTAGGCTTACAGCTGAGGGCCTCCCGATGCCTAAATCCCTGCTTCTTTCCATGCGTGTTTCGCTTGAGACACTTGGAATTAGCATCCCTCTGCCCAAACAGTTAGTGCCATTTATCACCAAGTGGTCAAGGCCACATCGGGGCTGGGTCAAAGTGAATGTCGACGGATTAGCGAGGAGAAACCCGGGTTGTTCTGGGGGTGGTGGAATGGGTAGAGATTGTAATGGAGCCTTCATATTTTCTTTTGCATTTGGTATGGGAGAGGTTCTAACACTATGGCGGAGTTTATGGCGATTCTAAATGGCATTGAGAAGTGTGTTGTTTCGGGTAGTCGAGAGTCGAGGTGTCCAACAACTCTAGTTTTGTGGTAACGGCCCTTGCAAAAGAGACATGCAGGTCATGGGCTTTGTGGTACTGGAGGAAAAGAATCGAGGTGCTTCGACGCACTTTGGAGGTTCGTATATCTTACACGCCTCGGGAAGCTAACGTGGTGGTGGACGGTCTAGCCAGGCTGCGGAGTGAGACCCAATTAGAGATGATTTTCAGATCTAAGGAGTCCCTCCCCCCTGCCATCAAGGGTAATATATTCCTGGATATAGTAGGTTTGGGATACCTAAGGGAGGTCCATCCCTCTTAGTTGTTGCCGCTTTCTTTCATTTTCCCACCAGATAGGCGGGCCTTCTCCTTTTGTTGACGGCCTGGCCCGAATTAGTTTTAGGGTTGTATAACCCTGGGTTTTATTCATAATGCAATACAATCTCGCTTAAAAAAAAAGGAAGAGGAATGACATCGTAGAACTCAACCCTAACTTTATCCCTCCAAAACCTAAAACATGTCTAAGAACATCCTAAACAACTCCTTTTATAAAGAGGAGTTTCATAATTTCGCACCAACTTTGGAAATTCATGAACTTGCGTACTTGCCACCACTGTCGATTGAACCACTTGATTGGTCAAACATCCATCGAACTCTTCCGATCGATTGAAACTCACCACTTGATCGCATCGAAGACGTGCAAAACAATCTAGTAACCTTTTTAAAAAATTTGTTACATTGTTGATTAATCTAGCAAACCTCCTTCGATCAATCGAAAGTAACAAAAACAGTTCAGAGAGTTCAGCCAAAAATTCAAATTTTCTCGATATGATGCTCGATCAATTGAGCCTGATCGATGGTTAATTGAATGAATCGAAGCTCTATTTAATCGATCAAAAGTTGATGTTTTCCTTCAATTCTTCTCAGTGCAATTTCCACTTCAATCGTCATCTTTCGTACTTGGTTTCATTGGATCTTTGTCACTTAAATTCTTCAACTTTAACGCTCAATTTTCCAATTATTCAAACATCACTCCTTTCGGGCTTTAAATCATTACTTTATGCACGTATTCACCTTAGACTTTAGAATCCCTTTGTAAGTTGAAAACATACCCATTAGTTTATTTTAACACTTCAATGCAGACAAAAGGATGTGATATAGGGAATAAATATGCAATATTTAGGTCTTATCGGGTACTATAAGAATTAAGATTTAAAAATTGTTGTGCTTGTTTGGATTGTAAGTGAAGTCCTCAAATTTATTAAAAAGCCACCTCATTTCTTGTGTTAAAAAATTATGATCATGGACAAGAGTAATGATTACTATGTGGAATCCACATATTCATACAACCCAATTGTCCAGTCATTGGAAAAAAAATCATTTTCATATGGATTCCATGCATTTGTTAAAAACATGCATCGACAAATTGTAAATTCTAAAAAAGCCGAGCTTAAAGTCCTAGAGGGAGGGGGGTGAATAGACTATGCCAACTTAAAAATAAAATGCAGAATTAAACAGATAAACAAGAATTGATAGCATAAATAAAACGCAACCCCTAAAGCACAAGTAATGAGAGGTTGATACGAATTGAGTTCTAATGACAACCTTACACCAAAAACCAAGGTTTATGGTAGGGCAACATGATTCCTAGAACTTTCGTAAGTATCAAAAACCCATACTCAGATGGAGGCAAAAGAAATAGACTAAACTATTACAATATTTACCACAAACTGCTTAAAAGAGATTACAACATTCACAACCACAAATGCTCAAAGTAAATTACAACATTCACACACATAAGCACATTCAATCATCCACCACAACTCCAGGAATTATAGTGGTTCGTTTGTGTGTACACCAACTGTTAGAAAACAGCCACACAACTACTCCACTCCCAATATCCACACCCACGGGATATTGGCTTTCACTAAACAAAAAGGTTTTCCAAGGTTCACCTTAAAACCTTCACAATTATGTTTTGAATGGGCTTACACAATTACAAACCCCACACACTAAGATTTTTTGGCTGATCTCAGAAAAAACCAAAAATGAGATTTTCTGGCACAACCTCACAAACCACAAAAGATATACAAAATGTAAATGGTACTTATCTGGAAATTCTCTTTCTGAAGAAGCTCGGTAGAACCAATCCGATGTAGACGAAGATGTTCAATGTCCGGTCTTACAGATGAAAAAGGTTCTAGTTCTAAATGATTTTTAATTAAATCAACCTGGGCTAGCTTGATTTGATTTTGATATCAAGAAAAGGTAAAACATAGTTCCCTTCTTAATATAAGATTGGAATAAAGATCACAAAATCAAATTACAAAAGCTATTTAAGATAATTTAAAATGAAGATAATATAGCTTAAGAAATGTAAGAACTTATCTCTCAGAGTGATGGCTTGATATTTCTTGGATTGAATGAATAAACTCTGAAATTCGTGCTCTATTTATAGGTGAAAATATTGTTCACTCGACTGGTCTAAGGGTCGATTTGACTGGTCGAAGGACCAACCACATTTCAAAATTTTTGGATTGATAAGATAAGATCGTTACTCAACTGGTCGAGTGGGACCAGAAAAGCTTGCTGGAATTTGAGTCGAGCACTGTTCATTCGACTGGTCGAGCAGTCACCGGAACTGGTTGAGAGTCCAATAGAAAATTCTGAAAAATTGCAACAAACCTTGGACTAGTCGAGAAAACTCTTAGACTGGTCGAGCCAGTACTTGGACTAGTTGAACAAGGACTAAGACTAGTCAAGAAAATGACTTATAAACTTATGTAATGACCCACATAAAATATGCAATGAATATGACTCAACCTATGGTCAATCTAGGGTCATCCAAACCTTGTTTGTGAGTTGGAACAATTGAAACATCATTTAATTCAGAACCTTAATTTCTTGAGATACGTGAAGCTTGAGTTCGATCTCTTGAACTTGAGCTTGAGTTACGCTTGAGTTCTTGAGTCTTTAGTGTACAATATTTGATCTTCAAACTCGAACTTGAGTTCTTGAGCCTTAGTTCTTAAATTTGAGCTTAAAACCACGATCTTCAACAACTTCTCTTCAGCTTGAAGATGTAGGCAAGTTCGACGAAGATGCAGACAGCTTTAAAAAGCACGAACCTGATCTATTCATTTCATCAAAGCATAATATAGATTCTAAATGGTTTGACACACCAAAATTTGAAAACTCTTCAGGTGCTAGATTTTCAATATAGCATTTACAATCTCCCCCTTTGTCAAATTTATGACAACACCAAATAAAGAATCATGCACTAGTTGTTTAACAAAAAAAAGGATGCACAAAATGTTCAATAAAGAATCATGCACCATATCCAGCTTAATAAAGAATCATGCACCATATGCACAACAAATGATCAAATGATCAACGGTTACTCTCCCCCTCATTCCATTACTCCTCCTCAATTCAGGAGAGGTGAATTACAGAACCTGAAGAAAAACATCCCTACATTCCATATTCCACAAGCACACATCACATAATCATATAACATTAAAATCATTCTTTACAATTTCTCTCCCTTTTTATCACAATATGACAAAGGAAAGACAAAGAAAGATAAGAGATGTTAATGAAATAAGGGAGTAAATAACATCACTATGATAATCAAAATATCAGCTAAAAGCATAGTATCATAAAAATTAAAACATAAGTCCAAGAATTATCCAAACACACAAAAGAGTAGAAAGAGTTTATACATGTCCATAATAAATATAAAACTAGTCAGATCTAGATGGATCATGAACAGATGGATCTATCTGATGTAGTCCCTTGTTAATGCACCTAAGGTATTTGCACAAGTATTTGAATTGATTTTCTTGGGACACATGTAGACCTTCCACTTTTTCCTCAAGAGCTCTCATATGCTCATCAAATTTAGATGGTTGAAAATCTAGATCAGCCACAAAATCTGATTCCATCTTATCAAACAAGTCATCCATATTAACATCATCAGAAGGCAAAACATCTTCCTCTCCATTTTCTTCAGCCGCTTCTCTATCACCCCCATCAACTTGGTCAGGAGCCAACCTTAGATTCATCTTATTAATGTTTGAATTGTTGAAGGGAAGATGGTGAATAGAGGCTTCTCCAACAGGCATAACCACAAGACTATTGGTAGCTAAGGTAGTCATAAGATATGCAAAAGAAATATCACTATGAACAGGATAGAGACGAAACTGAATTATAATATGGCAAATAAGAGACAAAAGACATATTTGAATACCATAAATAACTAAGTGAAGTATGCAAGCCATGAAAGAAGTTAACTCAGTTTTGTTACCAGACCTTAGATACACATTTGAGATAAAAATATGATGGAGAATCCTGTATCTGGGTAACATATATTTGGAACTGAGCGTAATACCAGAATTCCATTCGGCATTCATGTTGCATGACACTTTAGTTAGCATACGTTTTTCAGATTCAGATGGTCTCGCAACTAACGTAGAGATAAGTATTCCTTCATCATTCACAGGAATATCCATCAAAGTAGATATCAAGTGATGGCCAACATCAACTGGACCTTCTCTTATTGTCACAATAAAAGTTAAATTTTTAATAGAGAAATCACTTATACAAGCATACATAGCCTGTGCAATGAACCAGTATGCAAGATCGCCCCAATTTAATATGTTAGCCCATCTTACAGCATGAAAGAGGGGAACCATGCTGAACGGTTCCAAATGATTTGAGTTGACAGTACGCTCAACAATCATATTATGGAGACGGATATCCCGCACATATTCGGGGTCCTCTTCAGGCGAATGAAGATGACGCACCGAAATTGGTGTGGAATGGGAAGAAGAAGGACCACGAGAGGTTCTCTTCTTACTTCTACCTTCCATAGCACAAAGAATACAAGAAATACAAGAAAGGAAAGATGAGTTTCTAAGAAATCAATTTTTTTGCTAGAAAACCCAATAAACCACCAAAAACCTTGAAATAAACGACAAAATCAATGAAATAGAAGTACAAATAATCTAAATTCGAAAAGAAATTAAAAAAGATGAACTAACCAAGTAGGAATTGAACGTGGGTTCGACCGGTCATGGTAGGGATGGTTGGAGAAGAAGATAGAAATAAAAAAGAATGCTTTTCCCCAAATAAAAGACCCAAACCCGAGCCACACGACTGGTCGACCGGTCGAGCCACAACTAATCGAGTGTGTACTCGACTGGTCGTGCACCTCAAAAATTCTGAAATTTTACAGAATTTTTTATTTTTAATCATTTTTAAAAAATAAAAACATGCAATATAGTACAAATACACACAAGCAAGTCAAATCATATTGCACATACCCATATCCAATTTTAATTTAGCAAACCTGTTTCTGTTTAACAATTTTGTGAAAATGTCTGCACGTTGATTTTCAGTCTGAATATAATCTAAAGAAATAATCTTATTTTCTACTAATTCACGAATATAATGATATCTAATGTCAATATACTTAGTTCATGAATGCTAAATTGGATTTTTAGAAATGTTAATTGCGTTAGAATTGTCGCAATACAACACCATAGAATCTTACGCAAATCTGTAATCACTTAACATTCTCTTCATCCACACAAGCTGGGTGCATGTTGTAACATCCCGAATTTTTGCCAACCTGGAATTAGATGTCCTTAGGCAATGGGTTGATCCTAACACCTTATTAACCTGTCAGAACTCAATCCCAAAGTCTAAAACCGCTTTTGAACCCATTTCCTTCACAAATCCCACCCTTCACCACCTTGTTCTTTCAATTTTTCTAAGTACTTTCATCCTAGCCACTATCTTAAACTAGCTAAGTAGTATAATTTGGATCACTTTATATACAAACTACAAAGGCCCAGGTACCACCTCAGACAAAAATTACTTAGGACTAAATCCTTTAGAAATTAAGCGAGAATTAGCCAGTGTTAAACTAGAGTACCTGTGAAATTAGCACCAATCACTTTAAATACGATCTGTAAGACCCAAAACTTGTAGAATCATTGACGCTACATTACCCTAAAATCTAGGATCAATCTCATTACCCGGCTGCTCTCGGGGGTACATTGAAACTCCGTATCAGATCTGGAGCGCACGTCGAAAGTCCGATTAACACGAAGTTAAGGAATTAGGACCGCCTTGCTGGGCTTGATTACCATCTCAAAAACTAAATCCAGATAGTGTCCTAGCGCTATTCGCTTGAGCTCGGAGCGGGGAGTGTGAGAAATGGGAAAATAATTCTAAATTAAATTCAAAATAGTGAAATTGAGACGTGTCGCTTGTGGATTAGTATTAAGCAACCAGACCGTCAGAATCAGGCCAAATTACACCCTCGGATCAGGGATATTTCTCCAAACATATCCATGTACTCAGAATCTCCGATCGAGATCCATTAACCGTTGAACTGCAACTGGACCGTCACGCGTGATTTGGGTATCCGACCAAAACGAAAACGTAACTCGACCTAGATCCAATGTCAATGAGCTTAAGTCCGACCTTTGGCTCAAGGGGGGCCTCCAGAAATGCTCCGTTGAGCTGAAACAGATACCCTTTGGACAAAACCCAAGTATATCTTGGTCCTGAGTCTGTTTTGGTGAGTTTTGGGGCTATATAAGGACCTTAAACCCTCTCTCATTTCAGCCATACGAATTTGAGAAAAACTATAGGAAAAGAGAGAGAAAAGAGAGAGAAAGTGTGAGAGAAGTGGGAGAATCTCTCTGCTACTTTACCCTGCCACTCTACAAGCTCCACCGCTTCCTTCTAATCGCTTTCTCGGCGATTCCGGCGTCGTTTCTAGGTAAGAAACCCTAACCCTAATCTGTTTTGGGGTTGTGATGTTTGTAGGTTATGAAATAGCTAACCTATTTCATTCTATAGGTGGTCAAACTACCGAATACGAAGGCTTAGCAAACCTATCGGATTCGTTACGATTCTACGATAAAAGGTGTGGACTTTAGATATATAGGTTATGGTTTTCAACACTTTCAATGTTAGATAATGATAGATTCATGATCTGCATACAATTGTACATGTACAAAGTGCTGTCCGTTTCATTTTTCGTTTATACGTTAACTATGATGAATATATTGTATTCCTCGTATTTGTAGAAAATACCGTATACGTACAAATTTTGAAAGTATGTTAGCCATGATTAATTACCGTATGAACATGCTATATATATGTAAAATACTCACTCAGCGAAAGGATTTGCCCTAATACATGTTTTTGCTAGTATACACTATGTATGTTAAAAGAATGTATTCTAGTGTTTGTGAAAATGACCGAATGAGTATAGAATTCGCATTCGTGCTCACCATGACTAATTGTCATGGATATATGATTGTTGTATTGGCGATACCCCTTTGACGAAAGGATTTGCCCTAAATCACGCCACAGCCAATATACACTATATATGATAAATTGTGTAGCCCAAGTGTTTGTGAAAATGTTCCAATGAATATGGAACTTGGATTCATGCTTGCCATGATTATCCATCGTGGGTGCATGTGTGTTATCCATGGGGCAGCTCCCTAGTGAAAGGATTTGGTCTATACCTATGTGATCAACATACGTCAGGTATGTTGACGTATGTAATCTAAAGTGTTTGTTGAAATGTCTGAATGAGTAGTAGTTAGTAAATTGTAATGTATAAGGGTGTTGAGATGGGATTCTCAACTACCTTAGAGGTGTATATGATTTCCTCCATGTTGTTTGTTTAGTTTAACCGCTTACTTATGAAATATATGTGTTTGTATTTCCTGTTTATATTGTGCTTTATAACATGCTTGAATTACTTTGTATATTCTGCTTTACTCTATATGCTTCAGAATAAGGATTGATTGTGTTTGGGGCTATGATTATAGTCCAGCCAATCGGTAACGGGATTAAATTTGTGGCTGTGATTCATTCGCCACATAAGATGTGTTCGACGAACCCGAGTCGTACTTCGGTTGGCGATAGTGGTTGGCCACACGAAGTGCTTATGCACTTCATATAGTTCAACTTGTTGTGCGCTCGAGCTAGCCGATCTCGTCAAGTAACTCAATCTTTCTAATATATGTTCACCATGTTTGGACGCCTCTGCTTGAACCTAGGGTACCAAACTTACCAGTGGAATCCCGTTAACCATGGTACCTCGATTCGCTAAGACTCATGAGCCAGGCATGGTGGTATGGGACACTGTGGTCGAGCTGTCGGCCTACGTTGGGGTTTCGTGGTGTTGCGAGTGCATCAGCCCGAGCCTCCCCGTAGTGTCCATTGAGCAACCAGACTCGTGAGCCGATTATGGTGGTATGGGACACTATATTCAAGCTGTCGGCCTATACTGATTGGTGACGAGCCCTTTGTAGTGACCTCGAGCATATTCTAAATTTGCGGTGAGGCGACGAGTTTTGCCGCGGTGAATAGAGTATGAACTAGGCCTGTATCAATTTAGTGATGAACCGTTAAAAAGGTGATGGGGGAGTGGTGTAACGATTACATGTAACAGCCCTGACAGCCTTTGCAGTGCCCTAGAACCACACTATCGTATGAGATTATTTAGGTTTGACAACCCTAGAATGGATCATGTTTGGGAATGATATAAGGGAGGTACCTTAGTTTCCCAATCTTGTTGTTTGAAATGGACTAATAACAACTCAGTAATCATGCTCATCATCGCATTGCATGTGCCTGGAAGATGTGGAGCACTGAGGAATGCAAGTATGCCGCGAATGTAAGATGGTGTGGCATGAGGGAGTATGTGGTGAGGGCATGCATCATGACTGCATTCATACTTGCATTAATAAGAGTATTTAAAATTGTTGATTGTACTGCTTTATCATTACTACTTGACTGTTTTGATAACATGTTAACCTATGCTTTATTATTCCACTGAGTTGATCACTCACTCCCACGTTACGGGACGGTGTGGTACACACCAACCAAACTTGTTTGAGTTTTAGATGATGGCGATGTTGCAAAGCGGAGCTGGACTTTTATGAGGATGAGGAGGATTCCTCCTTTATGCAGTTTCAGGCGGCTTCATGCGAGCCATATCTTGATCAACGGGGTATAGGGATGTTGTCTAGATGACTTTACACTTTTCATATAAATTGGACTTGTACTTGTAATTAATTAACCTGGTAACCTTATCATACTCTGGAGACTCACCGCAATTTTTATATTTTATATATCTAACACAGTCTTCTGCTTGCAATCTCACTTGTCTCTGGAGTATGATATGTTGTTTTGGCTTAATCTCACTCATGTTCAATGCACTAATACAGACAACATTCAATCATCATTCATTTTGTTGCATATGTGATGCGTTGGAACTTGGGAGTTGAGTTTATGCTTGACCCCCGATTTTCAAGGCATTACACATGCATTACCGGCTGCAATATACTTTGCCTCAGCCGTGGAAAGTGATACGGAGCTCTGTTTCTTACTATGTCATGAAACTAGATAGTTCCAGACATAAAAACATCCACCGCTGGTAGACTTGCGGTCATCAATATTACCAGCCCAATCAACATCCGAATAACCGGCTAATTGAACATTAGTATCATGAGGATATCAAAGGCCGAGCTTGGCCGAACTTACGACATATCTCAAAATGCGTTAGTATGTTGCGATACAACTTAGGATCTACACTTTTACCCGTTGAATCCTTAGAAAGTTTAAGTGTCGTACTCATAGGAGTATCGAAATTTTTACCGGTCTCGAATCCAAACTTTTTCACTAAGTTTAGAGCGTATTTGGTTTGAGAGATAAAGAACCCATCATTACTTACAAACCTAAGAAATAGTTCAGTTCTCCAACCATGCTCATTTCAAATTTGGACTTCATTAACTCTGCAAACTCAATAGTCATGTTAGAACAGGTAGATCCATAGATAATGTCATCAACATATATCTATACTATCAGTATGTGATCATTGTGTTTCTTTACAAACAATGTTTTATCAACACTCCCCATTATAAAGTTATGACTTAATAAAAACTTAGTCAATTTTTCGTACCATGCCCTAGGAGCTTGTTTTAATCCATAGAGTGCCTTTTTCAAGCGATAAACATGATCAGTATGTTTAGGGTCTTCAAAACTAGTAGGCTGTTCTACATATACTTCCTCATGTAGATCACCATTTAAGAAAGCACTCTTGACATCCATTTGATAAATTTTGAAGTTTTTATAACAAGCAATGGATATAAACAGTCTGATAGATTCAAGACGAGCTACTGGGGCAAAGGTTTCATTATAATCGATGCCTTCTATCTGAGTGTACCCTTGTATAACCAATCTAGCCTTGTTTCTTATAATATTACCAAGTTCATTAGACTTATTTTCAAAGATCCATTTAGTTTCAATAATATGTTTATCATTAGGTCTAGGAACTAAGTATTATACATCATTCCTTAAGAATTGATTAAGTTCTTCTTGCATTGCTACTATCCAGTTTTCACTAGCAAGCGCTTCTTTTATGTTGGCCTGCTCAATCTAGGATTTGAAGCACACATAATTACAAATGTTTTCGAATTGTCTACGAGTACGCACACTAGTGAAAGGGTTTCCAAGAATTTGATCAGTTGGATGGTCTTTAACTAACCGCAGTTCAGTGTCATTCTGACTGGATGAAGAGTCTGGTTTATCAAACAAAGAGACTTCATCATCTTCTGAACTTGAGACAGGGGTATTCAAGTGATTATCTATAACTACATTAATGGACTCTTGAATTACACCAGTCCTCTTGCTGAGAACATGATATGCTTAACTGTTTAGAGCATACCCTAAGAATAATATCTCTTCGTCACTTTTAGTGTCGAATTTTCCCAGATTTTCCCGGTCACACAAAATATAACAGTTGCTGCTAAAAACTCGAAAGTATTTGACAGTAGGCTTCTTATCGAACCACAATTCATAAACAAGTCTTATTATTTGACCTTCTAATATAAACATGGTTAATAATATAACAAGCCATGTTCACAGCTTTAGCCTAAAGATTTTTAAGAAGTTTCATACTATTTAACATCACATTAGCCATTTCTTGAAGCACTCGATTTTTTCTTTCAACTATCCCATTCTATTAAGGTGTCTTACGTACAGAATACTCATGCGATATTCTGTGATCGCTATAAAACTTCTCAAAACTTCTATTATCAAATTCGGAACCATGATCACTACGGATTTTAGAGACATGTGATTCCTTCTCAGTTTGGATACACTTGAGTATCCTTTTCACTTCATCAAGAGTTTCTGATTTCACTCACATGAAAACTACCCATGTATACCTGGTAAAATCATTTACTATAACTAGAATATATTTCTTACCTCCTCGACTCTCCGTTCTAGTCAGTCCAACGAGATCCATGTGAAGGAGTTCAAGGAGTTTGGATGTGGATTTAGAGTTCACTTTCTTGTGAGCACTCCCAGTTTGTTTCCCAATCTGACATTTGCCATAAAATTTATCCATTTTCTTAATCTTAGGTAAACCTCTTATTACTTCATCTTTGCTCAATCTATAAATCTTATGGTAATGTACATGTCTTAGGCGTTTATGCCATAAATCGGTTTCATCGGTTTGGACCATGTAACACGATAACTTAGACGAGCTCAAATTACTCACTATATAGCAGTTTTCAGATGTTCTGTGACCAGTTAATATCATAGAATCATTCTCATTAAAAATTTCACATCCTTGGTTGGTGAATTTTACGCTATGCTTATTATCACAAATTTGAGAAATGCTTAAGAAATTATGTTTAAGACCTTTTACAAACAAAACATTCTCAAATGGAGGAAGATTAAAGAGTTGAACCGTACCTTGACCAACAATTCTGCAGTTGCTACCATCACCAAATGTGACTGAACCATCAGTCATATCTTTGAGATTGGTGAACAAATCTTTGTCACCTGTCATGTGTCTAGAGCAACCACTGTCTAGGTACCACTTTGATTGACTCATGGCCTTGAAAGCAGCTTGGGCAACTAGACAAGCAACCTTAGGGACCCATTTCATTACTGTTTTGGGTTTTGGAGCATAGTTGGTTTTTCTATGCTTGTATTTGTTATATGTTCTACCCTTCGAGTTAGATTTTAATAGCTCCTTGAGTAAATAAACAATTTTCTCAGCTAAAGGATTGTGATTATGATTTCTATAGTTGATATAGTTGCTTTTAGGTTTCATAGCCTAAAAGTTTTAGGATTTTTTAAATTATTTTGATTTAGACATTTCCCTTTTGAGTTAGAGGACTCCCCTTTAACAAACTTAGGTGGAGTGGACTTACTTTTAGGAGGTATATGTTTATCGTAGCCCAGACCAGAGCTATCGCCACATTTCTTTGATCTGGTTAACAACCTTTCTAATTTAGGATCACCATGGGCATACTTCCAAGTATCCTTCATACTCAAGAGAGAAGAGACTTCTAATTTTAGTTTTTCATTTTGTTGAAACTTGGGATGTTTTGAAATCTAAATCACACTTAGCTTTTTCAAAACAATTAGAAAAATGCAATTTTTTTAAAACTAGATTATCAAAAAATTCTTTTAATTTTAAAAACTTTTCTTTTTCAAGTTTTAATTTTACAGCTATCTTACAACTTTCCCTGTATAGGGCATCATAGGCATCTTGTAAATCCTCACCATTTTCAGGATCACTTCTCAGATTTTCATAACAAGTTGAATCACAACTGTTTGAGTAAGTGACTTGGCTAGAGTCATTAAGGCTTTGACCTCATTAGTAGACTCGGGTTTAGAATGTTTTGACTCAGAAGAAGCTTAAGAGCAAGATGATTCCTCCCATATAGCTAATATGCCTTTCTTTTAGATTTGTCCCTCTTTGGACGTTTGTTTACCAGATACCTGTATTCATTTCAATTGAAACATTACTTTCTTTAGTTTTCCAATTTTTAGATCTAGTTCTTTTCTTTTCAGATGGTTTTTGAAAATCTACCCACTTTTTAGTTTTGAAAATTTTATAAAACTTCTTGACAAATAGTACCATATCATCTTCAGAATTTTCAGAATCAGAATTACAAGTATTATTTTGAGAAATACTTTTAGAAGACTTAAGGGTGATGGACTTACCTTTAGGAGCCTTAAAATTTAACTCGTAGGTTTGTAAAGAACCAACAAGCTCTTCAACCCGCATATTATCCGTATCACGAAGTTCTTAAATGACAGTCACATTAAAATTGAACCTATCAGGCAATGAGCATAGTATCTTTGCACAGACTTTACTTTCTGGGATTGTAAGACCCTACCTCGAGTGTGTATTTCGTTCCTGTAGGTCTCGCGGTCCTACCGGTCGAATCCCGGTGACCTGCAACTTATGGATAATGTTTGCGGTCATCCTTAAGTCCGGTCACGTAGACCTGACCCAGATCAACTTGAAACCTATGCCATTGCGACCGCATCAAGGCCGCGGTTCCAACACCGTGTCTCATACGTGAATCCGACGTGTACATCTTGTGTTATTGACCAGACAATTTTTGGCCATTCATCATTGCATGGGGCCCACACCTTTTTCCATGGTGGGCCCCACCTAGATGCCTTTTTCCTAGGAAACCTACACCCCTAGTCTACCTAACGCTACCTAATCCTACCAAACCTAGCCTAGGTAGCTAGCTAGGGAGGCTATCATGAGCCTTGGATAGCACCCTAAAGAACTCATCATGACTTTTACCTCTTTTCTAGCAAGAGTAATGATTACATCCCTATACTCCCTTCTCTCCCTCTCTCTCCCTCTCATTTCTCATTCTCCCATCTCCTTAGCAAGAAAATGTCCCACCCTTCTTCCTCCATTTTAGCCCTCTCTTCCTCCTCTTCTCCACCATCTAACCATTAAAACTTTCCAACCTTCAAACCTCTCCCCCTTGAAGTCTAAATCCTAGTTGTGGTGTTTTGGATGTCATCTCTTCAAGGTGGGTGTTCTTCTTAGCTCCTTCTCTCCTTCTTCTTCTTCCCTTTCTTCCTTTCTCTTTTGCTACATGCATGGAAGCATGTAGGGCCCACCAATCCATGGTGGAGGCCCTACATGGCTCCTAGAATAAGGCTAAGGGCTTAGATCATCCATGATTCTAACTATGGTGGGCCATTCTCCATGGACCCACCATGATGCTTCCTCTTTCTCATTTCTTGTATATCAAGAGCCATTTAAGCCTTGCAAGCATGTGTGGAAGGGAATCCCCACCATCCAACATTTTATTTCCATGTATCTTGCCATGCATGTAACCCAAATAAATAGTAATGGTGTGGATTGTGTGTGGGTGGTCCATTAGTAGCGGGACCACCCACCTATGGCCGGTTCTTATGGACCACCCACCTATGGCCGGTTCTTACTCCTCCCTCTCCTTCCTCTATAATTTTCTTCTATGTTTACTGATGAGGTGAGGCCCACCAAAGTAGGTCAGCAACCTCCCAAGCCCCAAGTAAGGTGGATGTCCAAGCCCACTTGAATGGACGTCCAGGCCCAACCATGTATGCATGGTTTAGGTGACCTCCAAACCACCCTTTTCATGGAGGTTTTGTAAGTGCTATATTTTTTAGCTCCTATAATTGTCAAATTTTGTAGTGTAAAAACCTCTTAGAATTTGTGTCTTGTGTAGCTCATCTACATATTCAAAACTGTGTATCTCATATATAAGAACAAAGGTCTTTACCTCAAGAACTTCAAATGCAAGATCAAGAGATATACATAGTTCACTCCTTCAAGCTTCCAAATGCAAGATCAAGAGATATACATAGTTCACTCCTTCAAGCTTCCAAGTTCAAGGTTTCAAAGCTTCATCTAAGGCAAGACAATAGTCTTTACTTTGGTATTCAAAGCTCAAGGTGAAGTACAACTCATGTACCTCAAGCTCAAGCTTCAATGTATTTCAAATTTAAGCTTCAAAATGTCTCAAGTTCAAGCTTCATCATATGTCAAGATATTAAGCTTCGTGAACTTTAAAAACCAACTATCAATTGAAGCAAAAGAAGATTCAATGTTCATATATCATTTATAAGGTATGAATGACCCTAGATTGACCATAGGATAAGTCATTTTGAATACATAATTTAATTGGGTCACTTTATAAGTGCATAGTCTATTTTTCGACTAGTCTTAGACTATGTTCGACTAGTCCTAGTACTGGCTCGACCAGTCCAAGAAATTCCTTGACCAGTCCAAAGTTTGTTACTAACTTTCAGAATTTTTTGTTATTGCCTCAACCAGTCCAGCAGGCTCGACTCAAAGTCCATCAACTAAAATGAGTCCTACACAACCAGTCGTGGACAAGACTAGACCGGTCATGTAGGCCACTCGACCGGTCGAGCAGGTCTTTTGACCAGTCATGGAACAGCCTGATCTAATTGCGCCCTAAATTTGTCCTTCGACTAGTCGAGCCGACCTCTAGGCCAGTCGAGTGAACGATTTCTGGACTTATAAATAGAGCTCGATTTTCAGAGTTTTTTATTCAATTTAAGCAAAATCAAGACACCACTTTAAGCTATTTAGTGCTCATTTTATATTCTCTTTCATTAGCTTTTTTGCATTTGAGTTTTTATTCTACATTCCAATCTTGTTTGAAAAAGGGATTGAAGTTTTCCCATTTCTTGGAATCAAAATCAAATCAAGCTAGCCCAAGATGATTTAATCTAAAATCCATTTAGAACTTAGAACCATTTCATGAGTGTGAACATTGAACATCTATATTGAACTTCTACTCCGAATTGGTTCTACCGGGCTACAATAAAGGAGAATATCTAGATAAGTATTTTTACTGTTTTATAAATCTATTCTTTTGGTTTCTTTGAGATTGTGCTAGAAAAATCTCTTTCTTTTGGTTTGTCTGAGGTGATTCAGAAAACTCAGAGTGTGGAGTTTTTGAATTGTGCAAGCCCACTTGAAAGACACAATTGTGAGGGTTTTAGGTGAACCTTGAAAAACCTATTTCATAGTGAACGCTAATATCCACTATGTGAGGATATTAGGAGTGGAGTAGTTGTGTGGCTGTTTTTCTAAACAGTTGGTGTACACACAAGTGAACCACTATAACTTCTAGTCTTGTGGTGATTGATTGATTGATTGATTATTACATTGTGTGGATGTTGTAATTTCCCTTTATGCATTTGTGGAGAATGTTATAATCCTTTTTATGTAAGTGTGGGAATGTTGTAATAGCTTAGTTTCTTTCTTTGCTATTCTTTTCTTTATTCCTCTGTATCAGTTTGAGATTTTGATACACAGACTGTTCTAGAAATCAGGTTGTCTTACCATAAGCCAATGGTTTTTGGTGTAAGGTTGTCCTTAGAACAACATCTGTATCAACCTCTTAATACTTGTACATTTGAAGTTGTTTTACATTTCCGTATTGTGGGATTGTTTAAGTACTATCTTTATTTATATTTGTTTAAATTCTGCATTTATTTTTTAATTTGGCATAGTCCTATTCAACCCTCCCCCCCCCCCCCTTCCTCTAGGACTCTTAGCTCGGCCTTTTCAAGTGGTATCAGAGCCTAATAGGTTGCTTTAATTATATTTTTTTGGACTGATTTCCTGAGCTAATCGATCTAAGCTTTTTAAGATGTCAAATTTTGATAGCCTTTCAGTTACTCAGCCTCCACCATTTGATGGCTCCAATTATGCCTATTGGAAAGCCAAAATGTGGATTTCTTAAAATCCATTGATGAGAGGGTGTGGCAAGTCACAGTGACCAATTAGACCCCTCATACCACTGAAGTAACTGGTACCGACGGATCTAAAACTATGAAAGTGCACCTTATTTCTCTTAGACCACTCTTCAGAAAAGTGAGAGTAGTGCCAATGCAAAGGCTCTAAATGCAATAACTAGCGCACTATCACTGAATGAATTCAAAAGAATTATATCCTGTGATACTGCAAAGCAAGCCTGAGATATTTTAGAAATGACACATGAGGGAATAACAATTGTCAAGAAATCTAAAGTCCAAATCTTCACAACCAAATTTGAGGAAATACGTTTGGAAGAAAGTGAAACTTTCATGGACTTCTATACAAGATTGAATGACATTGTCAACTATACGTGGGGTCTCGGTGATAGAATCCTATAAAGTAAAGTCTGTGTAAAGATACTACGCTCACTACCTAAACGGTTCAATTCAAAGGTGACTACGATCTAGGAACTTCGTGATACAGATAATATGAGGGTAGAAGAATTAGTTGGCTCATTACAAACCTATGAGTTAAACTTTAAAGCTCCTAAAGGTAAATCTTGTCACGCCCCGAACTCGAAAACCGGGCTCACAAAATTCCCGATCGTCGAATCCGGCGCCGACAGCCTCCGTAGAACCCCATTCTCGGCTCCTAGCGCCCATACGCCAGGTTCCGATCCTGGGATGCTACAAGGAGGATTTCTAATAATCAATTTGATTCGTAATGAGCACAACCACAAGCATAACCCACGAACAATAACCACAAGAACACCATCACAAAATCCACTATGAACAAAAACTTTAAGTACAAGGCATATGAAAGGGAAAATACAATATACTGAAAGTGATAAAAACTCCAACAGCTCGGCTGTACGCTCCAACTACGGTGAGCCTACGGCTGCGTCCTGGCGTCACCTGCACGCATCAATCGTGCATAAGCTTATAGAAAGCTTAGAGGGTGGTGTAAGTGTGTGCGCAATATGAGCGTGCTCAGAATGCAAGGTCAGAGTAATGCGGAATCGTGCCAATGAGTACATGAATGCAGTCAGCCGTACCAAGGCTAAGCGGTACAGAATATAAATGATATCGGCCATATCAAGGCCATGCGATGCAGCTCAAGCATGCCAATCCTCATGTTAATACAGCTCCTCACTAGAGCGTCAATCAGTATGGTTCTCAGTCTGGACAATCACCGGGGTCTAGTACACTCAAGCCAGCTTGCCGCCCCTATCCGAACGCACAACTGGGAGAGTGGAAGAGACCTCACTATCCGCCTGCCAATATCGGGCCCGGCTCATCGATAGCGGACCGATTCCTCAAGCTGGTCAAACTCAACCTAGAAATTGCTCCCTCACTCAGGCGGGTAAGGTCACACCCCTTTCCAACCGACTACGACACAGTGGGAGACGCGGCCTCCTGGTATCCAGCCCTCATGCGCTCGTACATCCACTCGGTCTCGACATTGGAGTCATCCTCTGGTACCATCGGGTTTAGGGATTTTCACCCAGGGACATCTATGGCGCCCGTATGCTAGAACCAAATATTTTCGGTATCCAATCCAACCACCCACGATATGTCTGTGGAGGCTATGGCCCTGGTGTCGCTAGGGCATACAGTAACTACAATCACATAATGCAAGTGCATGAGTCACACTACCAGTCATGCAACAGTCCTGCGTAAACCATGCGCTCATGCGTAGTGGCAACTCCGCCTATCGGGGAGCACATGTGATACCGCAGAAGGCATATGCTATGATCAATCACCTCTCATCTCAAGCATGCATATGATGCATATGATCATGAATCATGGGGTAGCACTATACTTATGGTATGATAATGGACGTTGCTCAAAGTAAAGATGGGCCTAAACGGACTGCAGAGTACAAGTATGGGCCTATCAGTGGGCCTTAAGGAGCGTCACAATGCGGACATTTAACCAACATTATACTTACAATGTGGACGTCAAACCAACATTGCTCCCAAGGCACGGTCCGCCATAAATATCATTACACAAACCATGGGGAAGCACACATTACAATGGACCTATATACATCTCATTGGGCCTCGACCCAAAGTCCTCAAACACATCAAATGGGCTGCCTCATATGGGCCTTTCATAAATCAAGTGGGCCGCATCAATGGGCCTTAAGTACATTACAATGGGCTATGTCCCATGGGCCTTTGAAAACATCACATTGGGCCTTAACCCATGGGCTCCAAATACATCACAGTGGGCCTCAACCCACGGGCCCTAATACATTACAATGGGCCTTACATTCACATCAAGGTGGGCCTCAACAATGGCCTCATACACATCAAGGTGGGCCTCAATAGACGGCCATAAATATGGCAAGGTGGGCCTAATCACTTGGGCTTTGTATATACCAAGGTGGGGTCCACCATATATATATAATACAATATATAATATATATATATACAATATTAATAATATAATATTATATATATATATATATACACACATACACTCTCACACACACACGCTCACACACATGTGCACGCTCACACACACGCACACACTCACACACGCACACACACACACCCATGCATGCAGACACGTGCACACCCACCGTCCCTAGACGGTGGGGAAACAAATACATTACAGTGGGCTCCCACCGTCCTCCTGGACGGTGGGATTAAAACACATACATCACTGTGGGCTCCACGTGGGGCCCACCCT
Organism: Magnolia changhungtana; assembly: GCA_030180095.1. Lineage (NCBI taxonomy): Eukaryota > Viridiplantae > Streptophyta > Magnoliopsida > Magnoliales > Magnoliaceae > Magnolia > Magnolia changhungtana. The sequence continues at coordinate 156,507 of JASAUF010000106.1, forward strand.
AATGCTTATAAGCCATCCAAATCGTTCATGAGGTCACGCAGACCTGGATGAAGGGGAAAAACAAATTTCGTACAGATCCAAAACTTCTACGGTGCCCAACAGGGCTCCAATGGTAGCCGTTCAATTACCCTATTTCCTCTAACGTGGGCCACCTGAGCGTTGGATTGGTTTGATATTTGTAAGGGGGCCCGCTGCTGGAAGTGGCCCACCATTTGAGCGGGTTGGATGACAAATATAAATTATGATGGGCCCACATGTGGGGCCGTGGCCCCTGGCCCGTCCGTGCAGCGCCGCTGACGCTTGACGCCAATGCAAAGCAGTGTCTTGCCTATTATATATATATTTTTTCTTTTCTTTGAAAAACTGAATTTTCGGGGTTTTTTGTACATGGGGCCCATATCATATAAATCCACTCCACCCATTGCATTCCATGGCTGAAGACAAGCCAATCAAGTCTAATATTGAGTATATTTCGGCGTGTAGCAAAATCAAAGTGAAGTTAAACGGTGAGAATCACTATTTTGAAAGGTATGGCCCACCAGTGAGTCGGATCAGCTCCATTTTTCGGCTCAACGCCTAAAATGAGGTGAAACAGGGAATGGACAGCTTGGATTGAGTACATACGTCAAGGTGGGGCCTATACCAACGGCTCACCCAAATAGCCTTGAAACAAGGCTTATATTTGTGTTTTCCTTTCAAAGAACGCCCGATTTACGGACGTTTTGGGCTTACCAATATATTTAAGGTGGGCCTTGTTTAGATGGGCCACCACATGATGGATGGTGTGAGTTCAACACATATAAGATGGGCCCCACCCACGGTCGGCTTGGATAAAATACTTATTTCATGGTGGGGTCCATCCGGGTGGGCCACAAGGCCATATCATCTCATACACACACAGAAAGAAAGAAAGATGGAGAGAGAGAGAAAGATAAACGTGTGGTGGAGGGACCCCGCCACTATGGGCCCTCCTTTGCATGATCTACAATATACATTAAGTGGGTCCCATTTCATATGGCCCCACTAATCAAAATCAACGGTGGAGATCCTTTCTCCACCAAAATGGATGGCTAAATGACCATGTTATGCAAAGAAAGTAAACATCATGATGGGGTCCATGGAGAATGGCCCCATCATGGATTGATCTTGAAATCAAAGTGGACCATTGGCCACATTTAGGGTCCAAAATGAGATCCATACCATTGATCGGTAGGCCTCACTTGGCCCATCATCAAAACAAGAAACCTACGCCTATAGAAGCACCCACCGGTTGATCTCTTCGGTCCGTTGGAATGCCACCCTCCTTGTGCTCCTCTTTGATGGTGGAGATGAGAAATGGATGGCTAGGATGATGGGCTTTGGAATGGGAAAGGTGGGCCACACAAACTCTCTTTTCTCACTTGGAAGCCATGGACGTGTGGGCTATCTCTCTTGCTTGGAAATGGTGTGAGAAAAGAGGGAGAGAGAGAGAGAGTTGTAAGGAGAGAGGGATGGAAGATGTGAGGTGAGTGATGTGAGGTGATGGATGTGGTACTTGACTAGGTATGGGTGTGTAAGAGAGAGGGTAAGAAAGAGTTGACTTTGGAGAAAGAAAGCATGGGTTGCTTGTACTTGACATTGAAGTGATTGATTGATTGATGTGATTGATTGATTGATGGGATTGATTTGACATTGTGTAGAGATTCTCTCGGGATTGAGAAAGCGCGGCGTTTCTTAGAAATAAACGCCGGCTCACATCTTCTGGTCAGGGTATTGGATCGGTGCGTGAATCGCGGCGTTGGAACCGCGGCGACGGTGCGGTCGCAATGATACAGGTCTCAGATTAAACCAACTCGAATCTAAAGGATGTGACTTACGATCGATCGCAACGTCGATTATCAGTCGCGGATTGCCGAACTTCGACGGAAATGATCACAGGATTCATCGGAACAGTACAAACTAGGATACGGGTCTTACAAATCTATCTCCCTTAAATCTTCTAAACTTATTTCTCAAGAAAATAACAATTCTAATTTAGAAAATTCTGAAGATGATATGGCCCTTTTAGCTAAAAAGTTTTATAAGATTTTCAAAAGTAAAAAGAGGGTTGATTTGCAAAAACCTAATGAAAAGAAAAGATTTGGATCTAAAACTTAGAAATCTTTAAAAGACAGTCAATGTTACGATTGCCATGAATATGGGTATCTAGCGAACAAATGTCCTAAAACGATCAAACTAAAAAGGAAAGGTATGTTGGCTACATGGGATGAATCTTCCTGCTCTGAAGCATCTTCTGATTTGGAAGATTCTAAAAGTGAGTCGAATAATGATGTTAAAGCCCTAATGACTCTAGCTAAGTTCACTTTTTCAGATAACGATGATTCAATCAGTGAAGAAAATCTGAATAGTGATCATGAAAATGAAGAAGATCTTCAAGTGCTTATAATGCCCTATACTAGGAAATTTGCAAAATTGCTATAAAACTAAAACTTCAAAAAGAAAAGTTTTCAAAACTTAAAGAAAAAAATTGATAATCTAGTCTTAGAAAAATCACACATTTCAGATTATTTTGAAAAAACTAAATGCGATTTAGATTTCAAAACCTCCCTTATTGAAAATCTAAAATCTGAAAATGAAAAGCTAAAACTAGAAGTCTCTTCACTTTTGAGTTTAAAAGACACATAGAGGTATGCCCAAGGTGATCCCAAGTTAGAAAAACTCTTATCCGAATCCAGAAAATGTGAAGATCGATCTGGATTGGGCTACGACAAAAGTATTCCTCTTAAACAAAAGAATATTTCACCCAGATTTATGAAAGGGGAGTCTTCAAACTCAAAAGGGAAAAGTCTGAATCAAAATTATTTTAAAAATGCTATCTTTTCAAACCTTAAAACCTAAAAGTAACCATATCAACTATAAAAATCAAAATTGAAATCTTTTAGTCGAGAAAATTGTTGACTTACTTAAGGAAGCTCTTAAAATCTAACTCAGTGGGTCGGTCTTATAACAACTATAAACACAATAAGACCAACTATACTCCTAAACCTAAAACTGTAATGAAATGGGTTCCTAAGGTTACTTATTTGGTTGCCCACACCGCTTTCAAAGCTTCAAGCCATTCAAAGTGGTACCTAGACAGTGGATGCTCTAGACACATGACTGGTGACAAAGGTCTGTTCACCAATCTTATAGACATGATTAATGATTCAATCACATTCGGTGATGGTAGCAACTGCAGAATTATTGGCCAAGATACGGTTCAACTCTTTAACCTCCCTTTATTTGAGAATGTTTTATATGTAGAAGGGTTAAAAATAATTATTAAGCATCTCTCAAATATGCGATAAAAATCATAGTGTAAAATTTACTAACCAAGGGTGCAAAATTTTAAATAAAAATGGTTTTGTAATATTAACTGGTCGTGGAACTTCTGAAAACTGCTACATTGTGAGTGATTCAAGCCTATCTAATCTATTGTGCTACATAGTCCATACTGATGAAATTGAATTATGGCATAAGCACCTCGGACATGTACACTACCGCAACTTGTATAGATTGAGCAAAATAGAGTTAGTAAGAGGTTTACCCAAAATACAGAAAGTAGACAAAATATGTGGCAAATGCCAGATTGGCAAACAAACCAGGAGTACTCACAAAAAGGTGAACTCCAATGCCACATCTAAACTGCTCGAACTTCTCCACATGGATCTTATTAGACCAACCAGAACAGAGAGTTGAGGTGGCAAGAAGTACATACTAGTAATTGTTGATGACTTTACTAGCTATACTTGGGTAGTCTTCTTAAGAGATGAATCAAAAACTCTCGATGAAGTAAAAAAGGGTACTTAAACGTATCCAAATGGAAAAAGAATCACAAGTCTCTAAGATCCATAGTGATCATGGTTCAAAATTTAAAAATAGCAGTTTTGAAAAGTTTTGCAGTGATCGGGGAATATCACATGAATATTCTGTGCCCAAAACACCACAAAAAATGGTATAGTAGAAAGGAAAAATAGAGTGCTTCAAGAAATGGTAAATGTAATGTTAAATAGTATGAAGCTCCTTAAAAATCTTTGGGTTGAAGCCGTAAATATTGCTTGTTATATAATTAACCGCGTTTACACTAGAAAAATAAATGGTAAAACGGCTTATGAAATGTGGTTTGATAAGAAGCCTACTGTCAAATACTTTCGAGTTTTTGACAGCAAGTGCTACATTTTACGTGACCGAGAAAATCTGGGTAAGTTTAACATCAAAAGTGATGAAGGGATATTTTTAGGGTATGCTCTGAATAGTCGAGCGTATCGAGTTCTTAACAAGAGGATTGGTGTAATTCAAGAGTCCATTAATGTGGTTATTGACGATCACTTGAATACACCTGTCTCAAGTTCAGAAAATGATGAAGTTCTTCTAATTGATAAACCAGATACTTCATCAAGTCAAAATAACTATGAACTGAGGACTGTTAAAGACCATCCAACTAATCCAATTCTTAGAAACCCTCTCACTGGTATGTGCACTCGTAGACGACTTGAAGTATGTGTAACTACGTGTGCTTTACATCTCAAATAGAACTGGCAACGTAAAAGAAGCTCTTACTGACGAAAACTGGATTGTCACGATGCAAGAAGAGCTTAATCAATTTGTTAGAAATGATGTTTGGTACTTAGTTCTAAGACCGAAAGATAAACACATTATCTGAACAAAATGGATTTTCAAAAATAAGTCTGATGAACTTGGTAATATTATTAGAAATAAGGCTAGGCTGGTTGTACAAGGGTACACTCAAATTGAAGGCATCGATTATGATGAAACTTTTGCCCCAGTAGCTCGTCTTGAATCAATCAGACTATTTATATCCATTGTGTCTTTAGAAAGTTCAAGATTTACCAAATGGATGTAAAGAGTGCATTCTCGAATAGCGATTTGCATGAAGAAGTGTATGTTGAACAACCTTCGGGTTTTGAAGACCCTAAGCATGCTAATCATGTCTATCGCCTAAAAAAGGCACTTTAAGGTTTGAAACAAGCTCCTAAGGCATGGTATAAAAAATTGACGAAGTTTCTACTAAGTCATAACTTTATAATGGGAAGTGTTGATAAGACATTGTTTGTAAAGAAACATAATGATCATATACTAATAGTGTAAATTTATGTTGATGTTATTATTTATGGATCTACCTGTGCTAATATGACTGTTGAGTTTGCAGATCTTATGAAGTCTAAATTTGAAATGAGCATGGTTGAAGAATTGAATTATTTTCTAGGGTTGCAAGTTAAAAAGCAACCTGATGGTTTATTTATCTCTCAAACCAAATATGCTCTGAACTTAGTTAAAAAGTTCAGATTTGAGAGTGGAAAAACTTTTGATACTCCAATGAGTACTACTTTAAAACTCTCAAAGGACTCTACAGGTAAGAATGTAGATCCTAAATTGTACCGCAGTAAGATAGGTAGTTTGCTTTATTTAACTGCGAGTAGACCTGATATTGCATTTAGTGTTAAAATTTGCGCTAGATATCAATCTGACCCTAAAGAGTCACATTTAATTGCTGTTAAGCGAATTTTGCAATATGTCGCTAGGTCAGCAAATCTTGGTCTCAGGTACCCACATGATCCTAGTGTGCAATTAGCTGATTACACGGATGTTGATTGGGTTGGTAACATTGATGATCGAAAATCAATGAGTGGTGTTTGTTTCTATGTTGGGAACTAGTTAGTTTCTTGGCTAAGTAAGAAACAAAGTTCTGTATCACTCTCAATGGTAGAGGCTGAATACATTGCTGCAGGTAATGCATACACTCAACTTGTTTGGATGAAAAGAATGTTAAGCGATTACTAGATTGCGCAAGATTCTATGGTTTTATATTGTGATAATTCAAACGCAATTAATATCTCCAAAAATCCAATTTAGCATTCACATACCAAGCATATTGACATTAGATAACACTACATTCATGAATTAGTGGAAGACAAGACAATTTCCTTGGATTATATTCCTACCGAGAATCAACTGGCTGACATATTCACAAAACTGCTCGACAAAAGCAGGTTTACAAAATTAAAATTTGATCTTGGTATGTGCAATATAAATTGACAATTCATGTCTTTCTGTATTATAATGTATATATTTGTTATTTTGAAATGTTTAAATTTCAAATTTTATGAAAAATTGCACATTTTGGGTCGTGCACGACCAGTCGAGTACATACTCGACCAGTCATGGCACGACTGGTCAAGCATGTACTCGACCAGCCATGAACCGCGAGTTTGGTGCTTTATTTGGGGGAAAAATCACTTTTTCCTCATTTGGGTTGTCTTCTCCAACGAGCCCATCGTCGACCGGTCGAACCCATCTTTGATTCCTTCATGGTTAGTGCATTATTTTTGTTTTTCTTGTAGATCAAGTCCTTTGCACTTCATTTTCATCATTTATGTGATTTATTTCATGTTTTATGTTGATTTTTGGGGTTTTTTACTCAAAAATCTGATCTTCTAGAAACTCACTTTACCTCTTTTGCAATCTCCATTTTTCTTGATATCTTTATTGCAAATGGAAGGTAAAACCAAGAAGAAAGGATCTCGTGGTCCCTCTTCATCTCAGTCGACTCCTATCATAGTGTGCTACCTTCAGTCATCCAAAGATGATCCTCCTTATGTGCGGGATATTCGGTTGCACAATGTTATAGTAGAACGGCCTATTAATGTTGATCATTTGGCTCTGTTTGATATTCTTCCTCTCCTCCAGTCTATAGGATGGGATAACATACTACATTGGGGTGGGCCGGCATACCGGTCCATTGCGCAAGCTATGTATGCTTACATTACTGATTTTTCTACTAAAAATCTAACATTCACTATCTCAACCAAAGAAGGTCCAATTGATATGGACCGTCATCTTATCTCTGAATTAATGGATATACCTGTCAATGACGAAGGTATTCCCATTAGAGCTCTAGTGGCAAAACCATCTAAAACTGAGAAGCAAATGATTACTAGAGATTTATGCAATATAGATGCGGAATAGAATACTACAGGAAATGCGCTTGCCTCAAAGTTTTTGTTACCCAGATATAGAATCCTTCATAGGATTTTCATTTCTAATGTTTATCCTCGATCTGGTAACAAAACCGAACTTACTATGTTCATGGTTCATATTCTTCATTCCATCATTTCTGGATCCTCTGTATGTCTTCCTTCTCTAATTTGTCATTGCGTCATTTAATTCTGTCTCCATCCTGGACACAATGACATTCCCTTCACTTATCTTATGACTGTGTTGGCCACCCATAGTTTAGTGGCTTTGCTTGTTGGAGAAGCTCTCATTCACCACTTAACCTTCAACAACTCAAATATTAACAAGATGAATTTGAAGTTGGCCCCCAGCCAAGTTAATGTGGGTGCTGGTGGAGCTGATGCCACAAGTGAAGAGGAGGGTGATTTGCCTCCGGATGATATCAATATGGATGATATTTTTGACAAAATCGAATCTAATTCTGCCGATTATCCTGATTATCAACCATTTAACTTTGATGCACGTTTACGCTCACTTAAGGAGAAGGTGGAAAGTATGAATGTGTCTCATGACTTGCAATTTAAATATATGTGTAAGTATCTGAAGCGCATTAACAAGGGACTTCATCAAACTGATCCTACCATACCTGCTCCTTCATTGGGCTTTGTAACGTCTCGAAAAAATTCGTACAAAGACCTAAGTACTACCTTAGGCAGAAATCACAAAGGACCAAATCCTTTACAAATTAAGTGAGAATTAACTAGTGTTAAACTAGATTACCTATGAAATTAGCACTGATCACTTTAAATATGATCTGTAAGACCTAAAACGTGTAGAATCGTTAACACTACATTACCTTAAAACTTAGGATCCATCTCAAAACCTAGTTGCTCTTGGGAGCACTTTGAAACTCCGTATCGGACCTGGATAGCACATCGAAAGTCCAATTACCATGAAACTATATAGTTATGACTGCCTTATTGGGTTTGACTACCATCTCGAAAATCAAGTCCTAACAGTATCCAAAAATGCACAACTTGAGCCCGGAGCGAAGTGTGTGAGAAACATGAATATCTTTAGAAAATGAACTGGGACTTAAGTGAATTGAGTTGTTTCACTTGCAGGCCAAATCTAAGGATTCAGACCGTCAGAATCTGACCCAATTACACCCTTAGATCAGGAAAAATTTCCAACACATGTCAGTGTACTTGTGGCCCTGATCGAATACTGGTAATCGTTGAACTGAAACAGGTCTGCCACAGTCGATCTGTAAATCCGATCGGACCAAAAACTTAACTCGACCTAGATCCAATGTCTGGGAGCTTAAGTCCAACTGCACGCAGAAAGGAGCCTCCAGAAGTACTCTGTTGGATCGGAACAATCCTTATTTGGTTATAACCTAAGTATACCATGGCCCTGGGGCCATTCCCATCACTTCTGGGCCTATATAAGGGCCTTAAACCCTCTCTCTTATTCCACACGAATTTGGAAAACCCTAAGAGAGAGAAGAGAGAAAAGGGAAGGAAAGAGAGAGAGTCGTCATTTCTTCCTGGGATTCAATCCCATCACTCCACTTGCTTAACCACCACACCTGTATCGCTTTTCCATCGATTCCAACTTCATACTTGGGTGAGAAAACCTAACCCTAATCTGTTTTAGGGTTTCCAATAGTGTAAGTGATGAAATAGGTAACCTATTTCATGCTATAGGTTGCCGTTGTGTTGTGGACAAAGCCTTAGTGTTTAAACTGAGTTCATTACGAGTCTACCGGTGAAAGGTGTGGACTATAAATGTTTAGGTTATAGTTTTCAAGGCTTTCAATGTCAGTTAATGATTTATGACTGACTTGAATACTATCACATGCTTCGATACAATGTTTCCCGTGCCTTACACATATATAGGAACTATGTTGAATATAGTGTATTCCATGTGTTTGTTGGTATGATTGAATGGGTATGGAATTTGGATTTGTGCTTTCCATGATTATTAACTATAAATACATGCTTGTCATGTATGTGGCAACTCCTTTGTAAAAGCGGCTTGCCAGGATATATGTTATAACTAGTCTAATACACGTATGCTGAAATGTGTAGTCTAAGTGTTTGACAAAATGTCTGAATGAGTAAATGCTTGTTTAAAGGTATGATATAAGGGCGTTGAGACATGATCCTCAACCCCCTTATCTATACTTATGGTTTCCTTTATGTAACCTATCTTACTATTACGTGATTTGTGATGAAATGCCTTTGTATGTTAACATGTACACTATGTGTTTGTTAAATGCTCAAATAAGATCTCTATGTGGATTGATTGTCACATGTTGTTCTTGACTATCACACGTGAAATCAATTATTTTGGAGTGTGTTTGGGACTATAGTATAGTCCAGGTAATCGGTAACAGGTCCTGGATTGGTGACGAGGTTGTTTCGCCACACCGGACGTGTTCGATGAATCTGAGTCGTAATTGGGTTGTCAATAGTGGTTAGGCCACACGGAGTGCTTACGCACTCCATGTTGATCGGGTCGATGTACGCTCGTCCTAGTCGAGCTCGTCAAGTAACCCGATTGACCCGATGTATGTTCACCATGTATGGACGTTACTACTTGAACCTAAGGTACCAAACTAACAAGTGAAAACCCCATTAACCTTGGTACCTTGATCCGCCAAGACTCATGAGCTGGACATGGTGATATGGGACACCGTGGTTGAGCTGTCGGCCTACGCTGGGGCGACGAGCATTCCTGTAGTGACCAGTGAGCAACATCGCCTCGTGAGCCGAATATGGTGGTATGGGACACTGTATTCAAGCTGTCGGCCTACACTGATCAGGTGACGAGCGCTTTATAGTGACCTTGAGCATACTCTGAGACTACATTGAGGCAACGAGCTTTTACATAGCAACTAGAGTATAAACTAGGCCTACACTGATCAGTTGACGAGCCCTTTGTAGTGACTTAGAACCGCAACTTAGTATGAGATTTACTAGGACTGACGACCCTAAAATGGATCATCGTTTGGGAATTGATATAGGGGAGGTACCTTAGCTTCCCAATCCTGTTGTATGTAAAAGTCTAATAAGAACTCGGTAATCATGTTCATGCACCGCATTGTATGTGCCTTTGGCGTTGGAGTTGAGCACTGTAGAAGGGATGTATGTCACGACTGTGAGATGAAGTTCGTAAAGGGAGTGCAGGCAAGGGCATACAACATTAATACATAACATCCTTGCATTAACCAGAGTACTTAGGAATGCTTGTTGTATTGCTTTATCATTACTGCTTGACTTAATTGATAACATGTTAACTTTTGCTTTATAGCTCCACTGAGTTAATCACTCACTCCCACGTTCTGGGACGGTGTTGTACACACCAACCAAACTCTATCTTAGTTGCAGGTGGTGACGATGCCCACGAGACGGAGACAGACTTCGAGGATGATAAGGAGGCATTCTCCTACATGCAGTTCTCAGGCGGGTTCATGTGAGCCATGTCCTGATCGTCAGGGCCACAAGGACACTGACTAGATACCATTACACTATTATTCTGTATTTTGGAGCACACATGTATATTCATTTTGTACATTTTGGGAGTATACATGTATATATTTAACCTGGTAACATGATCACACTTTAGAGACCTATTACAATTCATATATCTTACACATGTATTACAGTCTTCCGCTTGCAAAACTCACTTGTCTCCGGAGTATGATATGTTGTTTGGTATAATCCCATTCATGTTTAATCATCATTATTTATGCTGCATAAGTGACGTGTTGGAACTTGGGAGTTGGGCCTATGATCGATCCCAGATTTTTAGGGCGTTATAGGTTTAGATTAGTATTTGCATATGTTGAAAGTGCCCTGCTTTGTCAATTTGTGTGAGTGTTGAGTCAGTTCATATGCAAAGCCTAATAGGAAGATCAATTCAAGCGTCCGCCTCAACTGGATGTGTGCAAGCTCGCCACAGGTAAATTTGAGCCTCACATCCCTTGTCCAAAATCACCAGGTAAGCTAAAACCCTTAAAATCAAACTAGAACATCTTAGGGTTTTGGGTAAAAAAACGTTTTCAAAAATAAAAAAATTCTCTAAGTTTTCTTTCCTTGTCGATTGTATCGATACACATCTCGATATGATCGACCTACGCTGTCGTGTCCTTGATGCTCCATCGATACCATCGATAAGAGGGCCAAATATGTCCAACAACCTCATAACTTATCTGGACGAATTATCGATATATCAATACACCTATCGATATCATCGATATTCAAATCTCGAGTTTATCGAAGTCGACTCGATACTATTTACAGACAGATTTTCGGCGCCCCTATTTTTCTTAAAGAATATCATATAAGCATTAATATATCGAAGCCTCCTCAATACCATCGAAATTCAAACCTCGATGATATTGGTAAGCCTTCGATGATATCGATCTTGGGCGCCAAGTTCTCTAGCAACATATTTCAGGGTGGTTTAACTATGATCGGAGACCCCTCGATAGAATCAATATTCAAATATCGATGGCATCGGTACCAGGTCGATTACATCGAATAAGGATATAAACTGTCCAGCAAGTTTAATGAAAATTCCACTAGATTTATCGATGCCTTGACTCTGATATTGATATCATCGACATTCAAATTCCGATGATCTCAATGGTTCCCCGATCATTCATGAAAACCTGAAATATTTCTAGTCAAGTTTCTCTCATTTTTCAAGTGTCGATGAATAAAACCTATCATCGATGGAATCGGAGTTCGAAATCTAATGACATCGATAATTGTTTTGATTTATCAACCATCTAGAAAAAGGTTTCAAAAGTGTATGACATTGAGTTCGAGTCATCGAGCGGACCATCGATGCTATCGAGAGTATACGCTCGATGATATTGAACTTGCTCGATGATATCGAACTCTGTCATAAATGTGACCATTTTATATCCGTTGGAACCTTTTGCCTATATATAGAGGACTTGTCTATTGTTGCTGTGAGAGAAAGAAGAGAGAGCTTTTGAGTGTTTAACCTTAGATCTTATACATAAAGCCCTTTCTCTCAGGGAAGTTCATCCTCCAGTCCACTCTCACCATTGATATTCAATAAAGTGGATTGGGGAATGAACTTCCTCATTCAAGGATCCTCCAACTACCACCTTAATGGGAAATCATTAAGCTGGGATACCTTGAATTCTTAGATGATTGAAATTGCTCTATCTTCCTTATTAGTATATCTTTTGAGTTGCGGATCATGGAGATCGAAGAGTCTTCGTCAACGAAGGAGGAGATCTTCGTCAAAGTGCTTAATGGGACTCATCAGCTTATTTGTAAGTATTTAGAGTCCAGAGGACACTTGTGATCATTCCTTTGTAGGATTAGGTCCTAGGTGTTTCTCGCCCCTTCAAGCCCTTGTAAGAGGCCTCCGGCAGGAGTGTACGTGGTGGGTGCATTGTGTGGACCCTTACTTTGTGGAGAGCATAAACATTTGGTTGAAGGTGAACCAGCAAAACCTTAGGTTTGAGATCAACCGCTGTGAAACCTCGGGTTTGAGGTGAACCATGTAGAAACCTCCGGTAGGGTCTTATGGAAGATCCTTAGCTAGTGTGCCTAAAAGTGGGTGCGTTGTGTTGACCCTTGCTCGTGGGAGCATAAACAGTCTGCCTCAGTGTAGGTTGTAAAGGTTGAAGGTGAACCTGATTTAAAACCTTAGGTTTGAGGTGAACCGCTATGAAACCTCCTTAGTGAAATCCAGCACACTCAAGGGTTGAGTGTGTCTGCCGGGAGTGGAGTAGACTGATCGTCGAACCACTATAAAAATGACTGTGTTTGAGATTGTTATTCTTCTGATTGTGTGATTTACTTCAATATTTGCATTTCTGAATATCTGAGATCACACCTCACACACTTACACAGTCATATCCATCATTAACTAGTTTAAATATTGTTTACTTCTCAAATAGTTTGTGATTGGATCCTCTACCGGGCTTGGAAGCCAGTAGAGTTAAGTTTGAGTAATCCTAATATGTGCCTGTTGTTAGGATTAGTGTAATAGAATTTTAAATAAATTATAAAAACTTTTAAAAAGTCCTATTCACCCCCCTCTAGGATATATTTGCATACCCCGACTTCAACTAAAGCGGTCTTCACCGCGATTTCAATTGGTATCAAAGCAGGTCTCTCTTTAAGGGCTTTACCGCCTAGAGAGTGATCTTGATTGAAGCTGAGATTATGGCCAAAGGAGAGGGCTCATCAGTCACTAGACCTCTAGTATTTAATGGATCAAATTATGCATACTGGAAGGCTAGGATGCACTACTTTCTGAGATCTTTGGACCATGATGTTTGGGATATAGTTGAAAGCGGATATGTGCCACCAACTGAACAAATTATACTTGACAGTGGCACAACCATCACAAAGCCCAAACTTAAAGAAAAGTAGACGGCGTTCGACAAAGAAAAACAGACTGCTGAAGCAAAAGCTATGAATGCCATCTACTGTGCCGTGTCCCAAGACATCTTCAACCAAATAAGTATGTGTGGGACATCAAAGGAAGCATGAGACTTATAGAAAACGACCCATGAAGGCACAAGAAATGTGAAGAGATCTAAACTAAAACTCCTGACTTCACAGTTCGAAAGTTTTAAAATGGAAGAGTATGAGACCTTTATGGAGTTTTACACAAAGTTGAATATCATCTGTAACTCCATGGGTGGATTGGGAGAAAAAGTTCCAGTTACTAAAATCTATAGGAAAATACTTAGATCATTGCCGGAACGTTTTAATCCCAAGGTTACAACTATTGAAGAATGTAGAAATATTGATGAAATGAAAGTAGAAGAACTGGTAGGTTCCCTACAAACTTTTGAACTACACTTCAAACAAACCCAAAAATATAAAACAACTATCCTAATAACTTCTAAAAAAACATTACATGAGAACAGTAAGAGCGAAAAGGAAGATGATGAGGAGGAGGTGGCTTTGCTGGCACAACGATTCAGGAAGTTCTTTCAGAAAAATCATGGTCGACCTTCTAGAGGAAGAAAGGTGAACAACAAACCTTCTATAGACAAATTTGGTAAAAGGACCAAAGAACCACATGTTATGCCTGTCAGGAGTATGGGCACCTATCAACTGAATGCCCAAACAGAAAAACTAAGGCAATGACTGCCACGTGGGATGATACTGATGAGTCAAATTCAGAATCTAGTGACTCAAAAAGCGATGGAGATCAGAAATCATTGAAAATACTCATGGTCTCCACTGCTTCAATCATTCCCACTGAATCTAAGAACGAGAAAGAATAGCAAGCCACTAAATCGTTTCCATCTGACAATGAGGAAACTGAAGAAGAAAAAGAAAAACAGGATAAACTACAAGATGCCTACAATCAACTTTACATTCATAGCATAAATATCCTTAAAAGACTTAGAATAGCGGAAAACAAAAGTAAGTTGCTGCCAAAAGATTTAGATAAAACATTGGAAATCAACACACAATTAATAAATGATCTGCAGGAATATCATACAGATAATGATAGGCTTGAACGAATTAATATCCTTCTCGAAAAAGAGTCTGAGAAATTGAACAAACAGGTCGAGATTTTAAAAGATAAAATTGTGCTTCTTCAAAATGAAAACCATACAATCCTGTTTGATCTAGAAGAATCCAAAAAGATGGCCAAGATAAACTAAAAGTTTTCTCGAAGTGGCGAAAAGCTAGAAAAACTATTAGGAATGGGAAGACCTGGAAAGGATAAAAGTGGCCTAGGATATGAAAAGTTTAAGCTAAAGGCTGGAAATGCAGCACCTAGAACTGAAAAATCTGCTGCTTTTGGAAGTAAAACCAGAACAACTGCATTATGTCATTTGTATGGTGATTCAGGTCATTATAAGTTTGAATGCATAATACCTAGGAGGACTCAACCTAACTCTGGTCAGAATCATGTTAACAAACTATTAACTAGAGAAATACAGAACTTCAAAAGTCCTCTTAAGGATATGGATAGAAGTAATGCCATTGCACCACCACCCAAATCGGTTAACAAAGTGAAATGGATAAGGAAGAATTAATTCAGATCGTGCATTAAAGATCTGAACATGCACTAAAATGAGGATTCTTTCTGTTGAGCTTAAAATGATACATCTGAGGTTCTTCACCTCCATCTTTTGTATATAAACATTCAAATGTTTATAATTTTGATGTGTGCATTGATTGTATAAATTTTGTTGTGTATACTATTGATAAATTTACATACTAAAAGTATACATGTATGGTTGTCTGAATACTGAAAAGTGAAAAACATTCACGTCTGATATGTCTGCCAAGCATTCTCGATCAAATCGATAAAGAGTCGATATTATCAACATCTCTTCAGAATTTGAAAAGTCACTTGATCAAAAATATTATCAAAGCTATTATCTATAACATTGAATGAGGGTCGTCAATAAAATCGAAAGCGAGATCGATAAAATCGAAGTCTGGCGCCCGATAAAAGGCGGTCGAGCGAAAAGACTTTCATTTTGTTTGAGAAAGGGTTTTCCATTCTTTTTGGCTCAAACTCTCAGCTGAAAGGTCTTTGGTGGGTCCCAGAAGGTACTCAAAAACTGGTACTATCTTTTCATCTCTTCCTTTCCAAATCTTACCTTTTTGGTCGGGTACTTCTTGTTAAAGGATTTTTTCTTCTTTTCCCAAGTTTTTAAAATTTGTTTACACCGGATGGGAAAAGACAAAGGAAAAGCATCCGGATAGGGGGAGTCTTCGAGATTCGCCCAACAAAAGGTGATTACTTCAAGACCAAGGGCAAGGGACTCGAACCGTGGGACCCCTACAAGGCAACGCTCAAGACGTGGTGAGTCTCAGTCTGAGATGCAAGCTTCTCCACCTGTGCAACCTAATCCGGTCTTAGCAAAATTTGCAGGGACAAAGGTTATTCCCGAAAGGAAAGTTGACAAAAGCTGCTTGATTCCTTATAATCTGGAACCTCTATTTGTCGCCATAAATTGGTTACCAGTTCTCGAGTTTGGTGGATCATATCAGTTTGAACGAACTTACCATTTCTTTGCTACCTGTCATTCTCCAACATCTGATCCTCCATCCATCTCCGTAACTGTAGATGGTGATGATGTGCTGATCACTCCAGGGTCTGTTGCAGGAATATTCAATCTTATTTTATCTCCTGTAGGAATCCCTGATATGGACATGAAAAGTTCTGAAGTGCGGTCCGAGGTCACCAAATTCCTCTGTCACAATCGTGATGTCCAGTGACATTAAGGGAATGCTCTGAAAGTCAAGTTCGTGGAACCACGTTATCAAGTCCTACATGATATTCTTGTTTCGAATATTTACTCTAGAGGCTCCAACAGAGCTGACCTCACTGGCTTCATGACTATGATAATCTATTCAATCACCACTGAGGTCAAGATCTGTCTGGCTACCCTGATTGTGTATCAATTGGTGTATGCTTTTATAGGGCTAGGGACATTCTCCTACCATATCCCTGGATCATCAATACAATCTGTAATGCCATAGGGTTCCCAACTACAAATGATCCTAAACTTCCTCTCCAAACCTTCAATAAAAGCAACATCCGAAGGATGGATCTGAAGTTTCACAAATACCTTGAGGAGCCCCTGGAGTAAGGAATTCAAGTTGAGGGAGAAAGTAGGGCTGGTGACGCTCCTATGGGAGGGACCAAGGTGACCAGAGAAGATGCTTCTAGACCTCAACATGCTCCATCAACATCAACACTTGGGCATGCAAAGAGGTTTAAGCTCCATCTAGACAAGCTTGATGCCATTCAGCATGATGTCTCTCAGCTCAGGGAGTCAATGAATGAGAGATTTACTGTCCTAGAAGGGATGGTGCTAAGTGTGTAGCAAATAGTTCAACAGTTGGTGGATGTGATAACGGGTCGTTGGGACAACACGACACCATCCCACTCCGCTCCATGATGATGATCAATACTTGCTATCACATACACCCCACTCTTATCTCTACGTACGAACATTAGTATCTTTTTGAATGTTCTACGCCTTCATGAGTGTATGTTATGACTAATTAATTTGGAGAATCTGACGTTTTTTTTTGGGTCATTGTATATGTCCATGGTTGGACTAAACATATTTTCTTGGGGCTTGGTTTAGGTGGATATACTGTTAATTTATTGCCATACTTATGTTTTACAATCCCCTGACTTATCTTGGATTGCATGTGATGTCTTTAATGAATATTTTATCTGCTATGACACTGCATATATCTGATCTGCTATGCATATATCTTCACTGCAAATGATGTCTGATTCAGCAACTGATTGATCATTATACATCTATGTTTATATGCATATTCTATTGGCTGAGTGGTTCTCCCAAATACTTCAAGCTTTAGTCAATATCAACTAATATATCCTTGTCAATGACTGACAAAAAGGGGGATAACAGTCCAAACACCTTGAATGGAAAATTGTATATCTGCTTGGATAATGTTGCAGGTGTTAGGGGGAGCTGCTGCATCAAGTAAGGGAGAGTTTGCAGAGAACAGCTACTGGTTGTGTACATGGGCTATAAATTATAAAATTGTGTAAAAAGCATGTACACACAATTTAGGATGTGTTTGTCTAGAATGTTCTAGGGTATTTTGGAATTTTGTCACGTAATTGACAAATGGGGAGATTGAAAGTGCCCTGGTTTGTCAATTTGTGTGAGTGTTGAGTTAGTTCATCAACAGATCTTAATAGGAAGATCAATTCAAGCATCTACCTTAACCGGATGTGTGCAAGCTCGCCACAGGTAAATCTGAGCCTCACATCCCTTGTCCCAAATCACCAGGTAAGTTAAAACCCTTAAAATCAAACTAGAACATCTTAGGGTTTTGGGTAAGAAAATGTTTTCAAAAATTAGAAAATTCTCTAAGTTTTCTTGCCCTGTCGATTGTATCGATACAAATCTCAATATGATCAACCTGCGCTGTCGTGTCCTCGATGCTCCATCGATACCATCAATAAGAGGACCAAATATGTCCACCAACCTCATAACTTATCTGGACGAATTATCGATATATCGATACACCTATCGATATCATCGATATTCAAATCTCGAGTCTATTAAAGTCGACTCGATACTATCGACATGCAAATTTTTGGCGCCCCCATTTTTCTTAAATAATATCATATAAGCATCGATATATCGAAGTCTCCTCGATACCATCGAAATTCAAACCTCGATGATATCGGTAGGCCTTCGATGATATCGATCTTGGGCGCTAAGTTCTCCAGCAACATATTTCAGGGTGGTTTAACTATGATCGGGGGGCCCTCGATAGAATCGATATTCAAATATCGATGACATCGGTACCAGGTCAATTACATCGAACAAGGATATAAACTATCCAGCAAGCTTAATGAAAATTCCACTGGATTTATTGATGCCTCTACTCTGATATTGATATCATCGACATTCAAATTCCGATGATCTCGATGGTTCCCCGATCATTCATGAAAACCTGAAATATTTCTAGTCAAGTCTCTCTCATTTTTCAATGTTGATGGATCGAACCTCTCGTCGATGACATCGGAGTTCGAAATTCGATGACATCGACAATCATTTCGATTCATCGACTAGCTGACAAAAGGTTTCAAAAGCGTATGCCATTGAGTTCGAGTCATCGAGCGAACCATCGATGCTATCGAGAGTATACGCTTGATGATATCAAACTCTATCATAAATGTGACCGTTCTATATCTGTTGGAACCTTTTGCCTATATATAAAGGACTTGTTTATTGTTGCTGTGAGAGAAAGAAGAGAGAGCTTTTGAGTGTTTAACCTTAGATCTGAAACCTAAAGCCCTTTCTCTCAGGGAAGTTCATCCTCTAATCCACTTTCACCATTGATATTCAATAGAGTGGATTGGGGAATGAACTTCTGCATTCAAGGATCCTCCATCTACCACCTTAATAGCAAATCATTAAGCTGGGATACCTTGAATTCTTAAATGATTGAAATCACTCTATATTCCTTATAGGAGGATTTCATCATAACCTTGACCCAACCCGTCACCATGCATTGGTATATCTTTTGAGTTGTGGATCAAGGAGATCAAAGAGTCTTCGTTAACAAAGAAGGAGATCTTCGTCAACGTGCTTAATGGGACTCATCAGATTATCTGTAAATATCTAGAGTTTAGAGGACAATTGTGATCATTCCATTGTAAGATTGGGTCCTAGGTGTTTCTCACCCCTTGAAGCCCTCGTAGGAGGCCTCCGGCGGGAGTGTACGTGGTGGGTGCGTTGTGTGGACCCTTGCTCTGTAGAGAGCATAAACATCTGGTTGAAGGTGAACCAGCAAAACCTTATGTTTGAGGTCAACCACTGTGAAACCTCGGGTTTAAGATGAACCATGTAGAAACCTTCGATAGGGTCTTATGGAAGATCCCTGGCCAGTGTGCCTAAAAGTGGGTGCGTTGTGTTGACCCTTGCTCGTGAAAGCATAAACAGTCAGCCTCAGTGTAGGTTGTAAAGGTTGAAGGTGAACCTGATTTAAAACCTTAGGTTTAAGGTGAACTGCTGTGAAACCTCCTTAGTGAAATCCGACACACTCAAGGGTTGAGTGCGTCTACCAGGAGTGGAGTAGACTGATCGTCGAACCACTATAAAAATGACTATGTTTGAGATTGCTATTCTTATGATTGTGTGATTTACTTCAATATTTGCATATCTGAATATCTGAGATCACACCTCACACACTTACATAGTCATATCTATCATAAACTAGTTTGCATATTGTTTACTTCTCAAGTTTGTGATTGGATCCTCTACCGGGCTTGGAAGCCAGTAAAGTTAAGTTTGAGTAATCTTAATATGTGAATGCTGTTAGGATTAATGTAATAGGATTTTAAATAAATCATAAAAGCTTTTAAAAAGTCATATTCACTCCCCTTTAGGACACATTGGCATATCCCGACTTCAAATAAAGCGGTCTTCACCACAATTTCATACGTGGTTTGTAATAACTTTTAAGATACTTGAATTTCTTTTGTTTTATTGGCTTGGACATGCTTGAACATGCTTTCTTATGGTTTTAGTTACTTGATCTTATATGCACTTCTTTTTCATTACTCTTCTATTTACTTCCTTATTTATCCACTTCCATTATCGTTTATTAGTTCTTTCCTTTGTCATGTTGTGACAAAAAGGGGGAGAATTTTATTATGCTTGTGAAATGTGGAATTGGAATTGTGGATAGGTAACCATTTTTTTTATTGTAAGGGGGGAGTAAGTAAGGGGGAGAGTGTTGATGTGGAGTATTGATGCTGATGCGTAATCTGGTGGTTTGTTGTAACCGGTGCAGAATTCTTTATTATGCATATATGGTGCATGATTCTTTAATGTGCGTGTTATGCCTATCTTATTTTAATGAAGTGTGTTTTGTCACAAATTTGACAAAGGTGGACATTGTAAGTGTTATGTTTTCTAGCTCCTATAATTGTCAAATTTTGTAGTGCAAAAACCTCTTGGAATTTGTGTCTTGTGTAGCTCATGTACATATTCAAGATTGTGCATCTCATGTACAAGAACAAAGGTCTTTACCTTAAGAACTTCAAATGCAAGATCAAGAGATATACATAGTTCACTCCTTCAAGCTTCCAAGTACAAGGGTTCAAAGCTTCATCTAAGGCAAGACAATAGTCTTTATTTTGGTACTCAAAACTCAAGGTGAAGTACAACTCAAGTACCTCAAGCTCAAGTTTCAATGTATTTCAAATTCAAGCTTCAAAATGTCTCAAGTTCAAGCTTCATCATATGTCAAGATATCAAGCTTCGTGAACTTTAAAAACCAATTATCAACTGAAGCAAAAGGAGATTCAATGTTCATATATTGCTTATAAGGTATGAATGACCCTAGATTGACCATAGGATAGGTTATTTTGAATACATAATTTAATTGGGTCACTTTATAAGTGCATAATCTATTTTTTGACTAGTCTTAGACTATGTTCGACTAGTCCTAGTACTGGCTTGACCAGTCCAAGAAATTCCTCGACCAGTCCTAAGTTTGTAACTAATTTTCAGAAATTTTTATTATTCCCTCGACCAGTCCTGGAGACTGGTCGACCGGTTGAGTGAACAGTGCTCGACTCAAAGTCCAGCAACTAAAATGAGTCCCACATGACCAGTCGTGGACAGGACTCGACCGGTCGAGCAGGTTCTTCAACCAGTCGTGGAACGGCCTGATTTGATCGCGCCTTAAATTTCAAATGTTTATTGGTCCTTAGACCAGTCGAGCCGACCTCTGGGCCAGTCGAGTGAACGATTTTTGCACTTATAAGTAGAGCTCGATTTTCAGAGTTTTTGATTCAATTCAAGCAAAATCAAGACACTACTCTGAGAGATAAGTTAATGATATTCTTAAGCTATTTAGTGCTCATTTTATATTCTCTTTAATTAGATTTTTTGCATTTGATTTTGTATTCTACATTCCAATCTTATTTGAAAAAAATATTGAAGTTTTCTCATTTCTTAGAATCAAATTCAAATCAAGCTAGCCCAAGGTGATTTAATCTAAAATCCATTTAGAACTTATAACCATTTCATAAGTGAGTGTGAACATTGAACACCTACGTTGAACTTCTACTATGAATTGGTTCTCCCGGGCTGCAACAAAGGAGAATATCCAGATAAGTATTTTATTGTTTTGTAAATCTATTCTTTTGGTTTCTTTGAGATTGTACCAGAAAAATCTCTTTCTTTTGGTTTGTCTGATGTGATCCAGAAAACTCAGAGTGTGGGGTTTTTGAATTATATAAGCCCACTTGAAAGATACAATTATAAGGGTTTTAGGCGAACCTTGAAAAACTTATTTCATAGTGAACGCTAATATCCACTGTGTGAGGATATTAGGAGTGGAGTAGTTATGTGGCTGTTTTTCTAAATAGTTGGTGTACACACAAGCGAACCACTATAACTTCTGGTCTTGTGGTGGTTGATTGATTAATTGATTATTACATTGTTGATGAGGGTCGAATATTACATATCAAACCCCATTTATTGCATGATTTTACGTATATGATAATACTTAACAGAGTATTTTAATTATATTTCTGTTGCACGATGAAAACAGGAGCATTGATGGAAAAAGGATATTAAAAGCGTAGATCTGACGCTCCGAAGACACCAAAGCAAGGAATGGACTCCATAGGACTGAGATTAATGAATTTATACGCCAGGGATCCGAGGAAATCAAGTCGTTCACGTTAAAGAGGCTCGAAATTAGTCCAGAATGCAAGATCACATGGTTCCCGCCATCTGATCAGTTTGAAAATTCATACATGTGATGAGGACCATAAATTAACCATACATATTAAATTTCATCCATTGAAGATCTCAGGAAGTGGCCCAACAGACAGATCAGCCCATTAATCTTCATTTTGGGGCCCACCTGGTATCTGGAACTGCCTCAAATTTGGTGTTGACGGTTAAAATGGTTTGAAAAAAGGTATGGTCGGATTGGATTTCTGAAACACACTGCAAAGTGCCCCGTATGCATGGTGTGTACTTTACACGTGTACATGCATGCGACGTGCACAACACCGTCACACTGGTCAGCGCAAGCACTGACCCGCGTCTTCATCAAAAACAGAAATTTCCATTTTCAGCTGCAGCGAGCAGACAGATTGTCCGGGTTTTACGGAAGATAGTGGCCCCCACCTATTGTTCGTACGTCTGATCTAACCCGTTCATCGTGTAGAAGACTTCGAGAATTACAAAACCATGTTGATATTTTATATCCATGTAAGCACACGTGCGAGATACAGAGGCCACAAACAGGCTGCCCTGCAATGTTGCAAATCGATCTTAGCATGATTTCTTCTCTGGACCGCATCAAAGGACAACCAAAACCATCCATTCATGACCGAAATTTCGAGGTCAATCTAATGAACGGGATGAATTTTTCCTAAAACACCTCTATGGGGCTCACTGATCATGTCAACGAAGGACGTGCGTAGGCTTACGCACGTCCGCAAAATCCAATTTTTCAGGCGGTGGTGGCCCACCATCTTTGATCAGATGGAAGATCTGATCTGTCCATCATGTATTTCAGCCAAAAACGTCCCAGGAGACGTCAATTTTACAAAAAAGTGCAAGGAACAAGGAAGTTATGAAAGCCCGAAGTTGACTGCGAAAAAACTTTCATCTTTATTCTTGCTACGCAGCTCATGATGACCTTTCACCGCCTCCAGCAGCTATAAAAGAGAGTTTTGGACGTAGGAAAGAATCAGCTAGAGCTTGAGAGAGAGACAGGGAGAGCAGATCTAGAGGAAAGTTTGGAAAGAGAAGAGAGAAGAAAGAGGAAGGAAGAAGAGAGATAAGGGAGATGTTTTTAATGTTTTTATCTTATATTTCCTTTTTCTTAATTAACTTTATGGATAACTAATCTTCTCAGCTAGGGCTGAGATGAAGCCCTTAATTTGAATGATTCTTGTTTGTTGATTTCATCCGAATTTGATTGATTTGTTTCTTTCTCTAGTGTGCTTTCCTGAGATTTCTGTACTTTCCATTCTATGAGCTTAACCAAAGTCTAAATATGGATGTTGTTTGGAATATTATTCTAGGTGCTTGTGTCTGACCATGAACAGGTTTCCTATAGAGGAAGAAACAGGAATCTACATCTCTTCATGCCTGACCATGGATGGAAAGATGTGATCCTTATGCTTTAAGGGATTATACATTCTGTGTGCCCGACCAAGGACATAGAGTGTGATTTGTTTATTTTTATATCAATCTGAATTAGGGTAAATCAACAGGTAAAATAAGGGTTAGGATAATTAGGGGTGGATTCGAAAGTCATAGTCTTCTCTTTGATTGAATTTTATTCATTGCTCTCGGTTATCCTTTTAAATTAATTTTCTTAATCATTACTTAAATTATTTGTTGGATTAGTTAAGAAGAGTCTTAAATTTCGAATTGTGACAACCAGTCCTCATGGGAACGATCTCGTAATATGTACCGTGTCTACATCTGATTCGTATACTTGCGAGTTTAAAATCATTTAAATCAGAATGGTTTAAATAAAACATCAAGTTTTTGGCGTCGTTGCCGGGGACTGTTTCTGTCCAATTGGGTTTAGGATTCTCTCTTATCATAATTCATAGTCTTAGGATTTTATTTCAATTAAAGTTTTATTTATTTTATTTTAGAAACTAACCTATTTCTTGTTTTGTAGAGTCTTGACATGAACTTCTAATTTGGTAATCCCTTTCTAAATTCTCTACTTTTTCTAATTTCTATTTTTAGAATTAGTGTTTTATTTTAAATTTTTTTTTTTTTAATTCTAGGCTTTCTTTTTTAGAAATTTTCTACTTTCTAATTTTAGATTTAGATTCTTCTTTTAAGTAACTTTCTATTTTCTACTTTTAGAAATTTTTCCCTTTTTAGAAACTAACTTAGCTTTTTACTTCTAAGATTATAAACTTTCTTTTTTAGAAACTAACTTTCTATTTTTATTTTTTGTAAATTTCTAATTCTAGGATTTCCTTCCTTTTTAAAAACTAACTCTTATTATTTTTTATTTTATTTTATTTTATTTTATTTTTGTTCTTTAGAAAATTTCTAATTTTAGATTTTCTGTTTTAGAAACTAACTTGTTTTGTTTTCTTTTGTGGGATTCTAACATAAATCTCCAAATTGGTAACTTCTTTCTAATTATCTCTCTTCCTATTTCTAGATTGGTGTAGGATTTTTTTCTTTTAGAATTAGATTCAGAGTTAGGGTTTCACCATGTATATACACGAGTGGGAATGTCGGTATGCTGAGAAGAATAACATATATTGGGATGATGATTATTATATAAATCCACCAATGTCTCAAAACTTTTCTAAAACTATCATTGAGAACTGACCGGAATATAAAGATCCACCGGTTAAGTCCTTACGTAATCATATGCTGGAGAACAATTACACCCCACGGATTAATAAGACAATACATGAGTGTTGGGATTATCATAACTATGGGAGTGAGAATTATTCTCACCCATCAGATAAGAAGAAAATAATGCATGATTATATTATGAGCGATAATATGTATTACCAACCATCAGATTCTCCCACCTATGATCCGTATGATTATAATCAGTGGAAACATCAAAATCGAGGAAATGAACCAACAATATGTTATAATGATTATTCTCTTGGATCCCCTATTTTTGAATATCCACCAGAAACGATCCAAGAGGAGTCATCTCCGAGTTACACAGTTATTGACATGTGAAAATTATTAGACGCACTTGAATCACACATTGATAGGCTAATGGAGACTAATTCATCCCAACCGCAACCCATTGATTATTCCTTTGGATTCCATACTTATGATGAGATAATGGAAGCTAGTTCATCTCAACCACAACCCAATCTAGAAATACAATGCGAGGAAGGTGATCCTAACTCACTTTTGACAAACTCTGGAATTCGGGATGAAGAGTTGAATTGTGTTAAGGAGCATATGGTTCAATTTCCAGATGAATCGATCTCGATGACAGTTCAAAGGAATGGTGAAGAGACATGGGTGTCTTTCGAATACAAAGATGATGACACACCTTCCTTACATAACACACAGGATTTCAATGATGAGGAAGAGGTCAGTTTATTCGAACCTCAACCCAATTTAGGAATAGAATGTGAGGAATGCAATCCCATCCCAAGTATGCACAATAGGGAATTAGACAATGATGTGTATTGGGATGATGATCATGAATATTCAGCCAAAATTCCCCTGGAATCAATCTTAAGTATGGTCCAGGTCAGTGATCATGAAGTATACAAAGTGGTCGGTCAAAATGAGCCACTCCTCTCGCCTAGCATGTCTGATTTAAAAGTGGAGGATGAGCCCATTACAACCGACCCTTCTAACTCTTGTGACACATGTTTGGGCCACTCCACTGAATTGGATGATGATATGATTCGGAAAATGAACGAACTGCTTGATATGACTTTGGAAGTTGAAACCACCCAGTTGAAGCCACCATCTGAGTCAAACACTTTTGACGTTTCAATGCCTCTTCTGAGTAGTATCAATGAATAGAGTCCTCTCATTAATACTTTGTTTCTTAACCCTCAAATTGTGTGCGTAGGGTTGGAGCAAGAGAGTGTACCTCCATCCACTTTTAAAGACGATGGATTCCTTGGGCAGATTATCACAATCTCCAATGTGGAAAATAAGTCATGCTCAGCTGAACTTCTCAACTCTTTGGATGATTGCCTGACACACTTTGTAGATTCAATTGAACCTATGATAAAAGAAATAGTGGATGCCTCGCAAGACAATAACTTGGTAGTTATCACTGACTAAGAGAACCCTCATTCTGAAGCCCCTCCTTCCCCAGACTCTAAATGTTTACCATTAAAGGAAGAGGAGATGAAAATTAAACCGAAGGGTGAAACTTCAGAATATGTTTAGACTACATCACTTTTTAAAAAGTTTTCTGAACTTTATTTAAGTGTAGTCTCTGATTCATTATAGAATACTAACGTTGAAATTTTTTCTGCCACAGGTGAATCATATATACTTTGGACACTTCAGACGATAAAAAGAACACTTTATGCTGAGGTCCCTCAATTTCCCTGGATATTCACGCTCCAGGACATCCAAGCCTACTGGAAAACGGGCGTTTGGATGATCTTGTTGAAAAACCTTCTGAGAAATTTACCAAGATACTGGCCGATGGTCCATGATTGCTTTCATTGCTTGTCTGGCTGAAGACGATAAACTTAGCGCTCCTGGGAGGTAACCCAGCTTTTTATTTTATTTCATTTCATTTTCCTAGTTAGTTAGTTCAATGTTTGTGGGTAACATTGCTGCAAACCCTCACGAGACTACAATTCGTCCACTAGGGGCAACCTAAGGGTTTAAAGGCTTGTTGCATACGCTAAATGCAATCGAGAGTACCTGCGAAAGTGGTATAACCTCTGTTCTTTCGTCCAGGTACTATCTTTCCATCACTCCTCTTTTATTTTCGTTATCCCATGTGCATTGCATGCTTATTTCTTTTACATTGAGGACAATGTAGATTTTAGGTTGGGGGTGGGAGATTAGGTTACCTAATCAGTATTTTCTTGGTCTTGAGCAAAATTGTGAAAATTTTTAAATTTTTCTGAAATTTCTTGTGCAGTCGAAGTGATTTTGAAGAATAGTTGTGATGTTAAAATTACAAGATATAGAATGTTGGTACTTTATGACACTGGAATTCAGTTGTCTGTTAAATTTTACAGTTAAGTTTAAATTGTTAACCCGTGATTAGAAGTTGTACACATTAATTGAGTCATGATTTCACATATCACATCTCGCTTACACATTAAGGTTTCGGTTCGATAATTGAATGATTTACTTAGTAATCACTAAGTATGAAAGGAACCAGCCTGAAAAACAAAATTTTTAGCAACAGTTTATAAAGAAGAATTGAAAGGGTAAGTCGCATAATCGTCATCATAGGTTTGCTCCCTATAGATGAAGATTCGATTCCCCATGGTTGACATGAGAAAAGAGTTAGGCGACAAGTTTTCACCATAGGTTTGCTCCCTATAGGTGAGGATTTGATTCCCCTCCTTGGCATTACTGTTTATAAAGGAAATCAAAGGCTGATAAAACGAAAAGATGATCTAAAAGGCAAGTGTTGGTTTCAGTTTTGGTTGTCATGAATTCTGTTGTTAATTACCAATGATATCATGAAATTGACAATTGGATCTCTTAATGATTATAAGCTGAGATTACACTATACACTCACGGAACTCAATGTTTAGAATTTTCTGATTAATGGATTAATATTTTGAACTTGATTATGAAATTTACTGTAAGCATGATTCAAGGGAAAAATTCTGCTCACCATTCATAAATCTTAGAATTCTTACATCTCAACTATTTGTTGACGAGTCACTCAGGTTTACAGGAATCGTCATGTATTTCTGAAATTATTTTTCTCATGTTTTGCACGGGACTAGCAAAATGCTGGTTGAGGGTTGTGATGAGGGTCGAATATTGCATAACAAACCCCAGTTATTTCATGATTTTATGTATATGATAATGCTTAACGGAGTATTTTAATTATATTTCTGTTGCAGGATAAAATCAGGAGCATTGATGGAAAAAGGATATTAAAAGCGTAGATCTGACGCTCTGAAGACACCAGAGTAGGGAACGGACTCCAGAGGACTGAGATTAATGAATTTACACGCCAGGGATCCGAGGAAATCAAGCTGTTCACGTTAAAGAGGCCCGAAATTGGTCCAGAAAGTAAGATCACATGGTTCCCACCATCCGATCAATTTGAAAGTTCATACATGAGATGAGGGCCATAAATTAACCGTACATATTAAATTGCATCCATTGAAGATCTCAGGAAGTGGCCCAACGGACAGATCATCCCATTAATTTTCAATTTGGGGCCCACCTGGTATCTGGAACTGCCTCAAATTTGGTGTTGACGGTTAAAGTGGTTTGAGAAAAGGTATGGTCGGATTGGATTTCTGAAACACATTACAGAGTGCCCCACCATCTTTGATCAGATGGAAGATCTGATCCGTCCATCATGTAGTTCAGCCAAAAACGTCCCAGGAGACGTCGATTTTACGAAAAAGTGCAAGGAACAAGGAAGTTATGAAAGCCCGAAGTTGACTGTGAAAAAACTTTCGCTGTTGCTGCGACCGCTTCTGCGACAGCCTTCCACCGCCTCCAACAGCTATAAAAGAGACTTTTGGACATAGGAAAGAATTATCTAGAGCTTGAGAGAGAGACAGGGAGAGCAGATCTAGAGGAAAGTTTGGAAAGAGAAGAGAGAAGAAAGAGGAAGGAAGAAGAGAGATAAGGGAGATGTTTTTAATGTTTTTATCTTATATTTCTTTTTTCTTAATTAACTTTATGGATAACTAATCTTCTCAACTAGGGCTGAGATGAAGTCCTTAATTTGAATGATTCTTGTTTGTTGATTTCATTTGAATTTGATGGATTTGCTTCTTTCTCTAGTGTGCTTTCCTGAGATTTCTATACTTTCTATTCTATGAGCTTAACCAAAGTCTAGATGTGGATGTTGTTTGGAATATTATTCTAGGTGCTTGTGTCTGACCATAAACAGGTTTCCTATAGAGGAAGAAACAGGAATCTACATCTCTTCATGCCTGACCATGGATAGAAAGATGTGATCCTTATGCTTTAAGGGATTATACATTCTGTTTGCCCGACCAAGGACATAGAGTGTGATTTATTTATTCTTATATCAATCTGAATTAGGGTGAATCAACAGGTAAAACAAGGGTTAGGATAATTAGGGGTGGATTCGAAAGTCCTAGTCTTCTCCTTGATTGAATTTTATTCATTGCTCTCGGTTATCCTTTTAGATTATTTTTCTTAATCATTACTTAAACTCTTTATTGGATTAGTTAAGAAGAGTCTTAAATTTCGAATTGTGACAACCAGTCCTCGTGGGAACGATCTCGTAATATGTACCGTGTCTACATCTGATTCGTATACTTGCGAGTTTAAAATCATTTAAATTAGATTGGTTTAAATAAAACATCAATTGTGTGGATGTTGTAATTTCCCTTTATGCATTTGTGGAGAATGTTGTAATCCTTTTTATGCAAGTGTGGGAATGTTGTAATAGCTTAGTTTCTTTCTTTGCTATTATTTTCTTTATTCCTCTGTATCAATTTGAGATTTTGATACATAGACCGTTCTAGGAATCAGGTTATCCTACCACAAGCCATTGGTTTTTGGTGTAAGGTTGTCCTTAGAACAACATCTGTATCAACCTCTTAATACTTATACATTTGAAGTTGTTTTGCATTTTTGCATTGTGGGATTGTTTAAGTGCTATCTTTATTTATATTTGTTTAAATTGTACATTTAATTTTTAATTTGCCATAATCCTATTCACCCACCCCCCCTATAGGACTCTTAGCTCAACCTTTTCAAGTGGTATCAGAGCCTAATAGCTCACTTTAATTATTTTTTTGGACTGATTTCCTGAGCTAATCGATCTGAGCTTTTTAAGATGTCAAATTTTGATAGCCTTTCAATCGCTAGGCCTCCACCATTTGATGGCTCCAATTATGCCTATTGAAAAGCTAGAATGAGGATTTTCCTAAAATCCATGGATGAGAGTGTGTGGCAAGCCACAGTGACCAATTGGACCCCTCCTACCACTGAAGTGACTGGTACCAACGAATCTAAAACTATGAAAGTCACACCTTAGTTCTCTTGGACCACTCTTCAGAAAAGTGAGAGTAGGGCCAATGCAAAGGCTCTAAGTGCAATAACTTGCATACTATCACCGGATGAATTCAAAAGAATTATATCCTGTGATACTGCAAAGCAAGCCTGGGATATTTTAGAAATGACACACAAGGGAACAACAATTGTCAAGAAATCTAAAGTCCAAATCCTCACAACTAAATTTGAGGAAATACGTATGGAAGAAAGTGAAACCTTCATGGACTTTTATACAAGATTGAATGACATTGTCAACTCTATGTGGGGTGTCAGTGATAGAATCCCAGAAAGTAAACTCTGTGCAAAGATATTACGCTCACTGCCTGAACGGTTCAATTCAAAGGTGACTGCGATCCAGGAACTTCGTGATACGGATAATATGAGGGTAGAAGAATTAGTTGGCTCATTACAGACCTATGAGTTAAACTTTAAAGCTCCTAAAGCTAAATCTATCACCCTTAAATCTTCTAAACTTATTTCTCAAGAAAATAACAATTCTGATTTAGAAAATTCTGAAGATGATATGGCCCTTTTAGCTAAAAAGTTTTATAAGATTTTTAAAAGTAAAAAGAGGGTTGATTTGCAAAAACCTGATGAAAAGAAAAGATTTAGATCTAAAACTTGGAAATCTTTAAAAGACAATCAATGTTACAATTGCCATGAATATGGGCATCTAGAGAACAAATGTCCTAAAAAGGACAAACCAAAAAGGAAAGGTATGTTGGCTACATATGATGAATCTTCCTGCTCTAAAGCATCTTCTGAGTCATAAGATTCTGAAACTGAGTCGGGTAATGATGTTAAAGCCCTAATGACTCTAGCCAAGTTCATGGACCCACCTACCGAGTTTTAAGCTAAACGACCACTGGAGATTTTATGTCGGGGGCTGGACTGGCCCACTTTGCTGGACGTCAATGGTTGGGACGTTCAGCAACGCTGGCCATCCACCCAAGTTTGTGGCCCACCATGATGTGTGTTTTATCCATGTAACCATCCATTGTAAGGCCCTCTTATATGTGGCCCACCTTGGTGAGGAGCTTTCTAAGGTGGGGCCCACCGTATGTATTTATGTAGGGTTGGGCGTCCAGCTCATTGGGACACCTAGGCCCAACTGGGGACACCCATGGTGGGACTGCTACTGGACAATTGGTCCAGCAGTGTGGCCCACTTATTTCTGATGTATTTGGGGTGTTCCCTATGTGGTGGGGTTCCTATACCTGATGATGGATCACTCTAAATCCTTACTCCAATCAGATGGACCATTTTTTGGGCTCCAACAGGCCCATAAACCTGGTAGACTAAAAATCCAACAATATGTTATAAATATACATGGTCTTTGGGCTAAAATTTTGAGGTGTGGGGCCCACCACATTATGAGGACCTTAGAGGGAATAATTTATATCTATAATCCCTTAATTTTTTAGCTTAATTAATGCATCTTTCAGGCCCATCATAGTTGGATTTAAATGGGTCCATGAATGTAACTAGTTGTTGGACTCTTTAGGCGCAAAAGGGCTGGAACTTTCTAGATAGGCCCATTGGACTCTTGGGCCATTTTTTTTCCATATTATTGTGTTGGGTCAATGGGCCGGATTACACAAATGGTTGGGCCCTTGGTTGCTCACCAAATCAACTTCGTACTTGGGCCGGGTTGTAGGCCCAACTCACTTGACTTATACATAAGTATTACCCATATAGTTTGAGTAACTGGGCTGCCCACTAGGCCCACCACAATATGTGGATTAGTGACCCTTATGATTGGGCCCTAACCTTACTTATGGGCCCATGATATTAGATATGGGTTGGGCTATGTGTGTTGCCCACTAGACCCATGTATTGAAATAGGCCTTGGGCTATTTATTGGTGGACCAACATGGTATGTATGTGGCTTGATGTGACTGTCCATTCTTATGTTATTGTGTAAGCCTTGGGCCTTGATCTGCAATCGATTAGAGATAGACTACCTCTTGGGGACCAATTGTGGTTGGATGTCCACATTGGTAGCCCTAAGGTAGGCCCATAGGCTTCTATGGGTGGTTAAAGCCCACCATAGACCTTGCTAGGTCTATTTCACCTATTTAGGCCCATATCATTGTTCTCCTTAGTCTTGTGGGCTACCACAGACTATTGGGCCCCCACTAGAGGTTGATTCCTTAGGAAAATTGTCTAAGTACTTGGACTTGGTCCTTTCTTGGATAGGAGGAGTGTACTATATTGTACATTGCCGCATGACGCATTTAAATTCATCTTCATGACCCATGTACATCATTGTATGCTTGGTTGACATTGTGTGTGTGGTCATGGTTGTGTCATTGGGCATTATATGATAGCTTTCAAAAGGGATGGAGTTCCCCTCTTGAGCACGTTGGATGCTTGGGGATGATGCATGATTGGTATGCGTGATTTATGCATCTGGCATTGTATTGCATGATATTATTCGCCCTTGCTTCATCAGGGTCGATGCCTCCATTGGTATGTCGTGGATGGCCATTATTGAACACCGGAAATACCTCTTAAGCATTTAGGGCACTTAGGATGTTCTTGGATGAAATCTCCTAAACCTTCATGGTACCAAGAAGACGTCTTAATGTCGAGACCGAGTGGAAATTATGAGTGCCCGAGTCCTTATACCATTAGGCCGCGTCTCCCACTGTCGCGAGGTCGGTTGAGATTAGGTTTGGCCTTACCCGCCTGAGTGAGGGGGCATAGCTAGGCTGAGTTTAACCATCTTGTGAAATGAGTCCGCTATCATCAAGCCTCACTGGTGATTGGCTGTCCACAGGTAGGTAGTGAGGTCTCTTATGCTCGTTTGACTGTGTAGCTAATATAGCGGCAGTCAATAGGTAGTGTATTTGACCCCGGTGGTTCCCTATAGTGGAACTGTATATGACTTGTGGACTAGCATGTACTGCATTGCATTGGCATTGACTATGTAAGCCTTATATTGCATCGCCTTGGAACGACATCCAGTACTCATGTATTGCATTGCATAGCCTTGGTATGGCTTACTGCATTCATAGCTTGGCCTTGGTATGGCTGGTGGCATTGGTATTGTTCATGAATCATGTTATATTCTTCTCAGCACCGGTATCATACACTAACACCGCCCTCTAAGTTTTTTATAAGCTTATGCACGATTAATGCGTGCAGGAGATCTTAGGTCGTCGCAGTAGTGGTGGAGCTTTTGGATTGGAGCGTGTTGAGGACCCGTTGCAGACCTTTCCCTTTATTCGCCTTATGTATTTCCCTTTAAACCTATGTACCTGTATAAGTTTTAATTCTTAGTGGATTATGCAATGCATTCTTATGGTTACTTTCTAAGATTACAGTGTTATGATCTTGGGTATGCTCTATTGGATTATATTTATGCTATGAAATCCTCCTTGTAGAATTTCAGGATCGGGGCCTATGTAAGGAGCCGAGAATGGGGTACTATGGAGGCTATTGCGGCTGGAACTGGCTGTAAGGCCTGTATCTTAAACCGTAGCATTCCATAGGTTTTCGCGGTCCTTCAGGTCAAATTCGGACAACCCGTGACTTGTAATCGGCATTTGCGCGTAACCCTGATTCGTATTAGGTATTTTAGAGTTGGGTCAACCCGAGACTTGTATGCTTGTGACCGCACCGTCGTCGAGGTTCCGACGCCGTGTCTCGCACGCCGATACGATACCTGGGCCAGGAGATGTGGGCCCACGTTCATTTCGAGGAAAATGCTGCGCATTTACAAAACCCAAGAGAACCTTTCAAATCAATCTCATTAATCAATTACACATCACATCTTAAGTCAAATACAAGCAACCCATACCCTATGTAAGACCCGTATCCTATACTGTATCGTTCCGTAGGCTTCCGTGGTCCTCCCGGTCGAAATCTGGCAACCCACGATCTGTTATCGGTAATTGCATGCGATCTTGAGTCGCGTCTAGTGTATCTGAGTCGGATTGACTCGAAACTTATACCGTCATGACCGCATTGTTGCCACGGTTCTAACGTCGCATCTCATGCGCCAATCCGACGCTTAGATCAGAAGTTGTGGAGCGCGCATGATAATGGTCATGGACCGCGCGTTGTGGGACCCACCTATCCAGATTGCACATTTCTCTAGTAACCATCATCATGAGGATAATGTCACCCTAGGGGTGACATCACCCTAGCTATAGCCCCTAGCCCATAGCCCTAGGCATGCTTTTACAACTCATAATGACCTTAGCCCATGCTTTCCTTACAACTCATGATTGCTTAGCTAGAAAAGCAATCATTTCTCCTTTCTCTCTCTTATCTCTCTCTCCCTCCCTCTTTCTTTCTTATTTCCTAGCAAGAGAGAGCTCCCAATGTCTATGAGAGCTCTCCCTCTCCAACCCTTTGCAAGCTCTCCACCCCCAAATCCAACCCTCCAAAATCAATCCCAACCATTGAATCTTGTTCCCTTGGAGCTCTAGATCACATTGGTGGAAGAAGAAGTCCAAGATCTAAGGTGGGTGCTTCTCTCTCTCTCTTTTATTTTTGTGTGATGTGTGGCCCACTTAGATGGACCCCACCTTGATGTATGTCTCATCCAAACCGTCCAAGTCATGTGGACCTTACCTTATGGATGATGAGAAAACACAAATATTAGACCCATTAGGTGGGCCACATTCACATGGGACCCACCTTGATAAAGTGTGGGCCACGTACATGTGGGACCCACCATGATGATGTGTTTATCCATGCCGTCCAGCGTTCCTGGGCGCTGGACGTGGAGCTGGCTAACATGGAGTGCTTGTACTGACATGGGTGTGTACTAACAAGCTAACCAAAATAATATAATATATATATATATATATATATAACGTCAGTGGGTTTTTAGATTTTTGGGTGGGCCATTCATACAAGCCCCACCTTGATGCATTAATTTAATCTAAGCCGTCCATTCCATTCTCTAGATTATTTTAGGCGTTGAGCCGAAAAATGAAGTAATCCGATTTTCTGGTGAGCCATACCATAGAAAATAATATATTCTACTGTTGAAATCCACCCTGATGTTTTTATACACCTAAAGTACCCCAAATATTGGGCTCGTTCGGACTGTCTCGGGCCATGGAATGTAATGGATGGAGTGGATTCACCTGATGCGGGCCCCACATTCAAAAAACCCCGAAATACATTTTTTCAAAAATAATAATAAATAAAGAATGGCAGTCTTCACAAAGAACTGTGAAGGATGCCGCATAGCGTCTGTCTTTGTGCTCTGCGTTGCTGCGTGATGGGTGAGAAAGACAGGGACCATGGGTCCCAGCCGTGGGCCCCACCGTGATTTTTGGGAACATCAACACCGTTCATTTTGATGGGCCCCTTAGGGCAGTGGGCCCTCCAAAAATCAACCGTATACGTGGCTTAGGTGGCCCACGTCATAGGAAACAGAGTTGGGTTGGACGTTTATCATTGAAACTTTTCATGGGTCACAGAAGCTTTGTATCAATATGATATTTATTTTTCCTCTGCATCCGGGTCCATAGGACCCAACCACGCCATCCATCCATTTGGAGTGGGCCACACCATCATGTGCGTGTGGGACCTCCACCGTCCCTGGACGGTGGGACCCACCCCATGTGTGGGGCCTCCCTTGAACGGCTGTAACCGTCCAAGGCCTAGATGTTTTCAATTTATATATATATATATAATATTAATATATTATACTATATTAATATAATATATAATATAATTTATTACATAGTATAATATAATATTATTTGACTTATTGTGGTGGGCCCTACGTGGGACCCACCTCTTTCTTTTAAATGCAGAAAAGATGCATGTACAGTAGCTGATGTTGTTTTATATTAAATATATATTTTTATATTACATATGAGGATGGGCCGTACGTGGACCCACCTCTGCCCCTGTAATGTTAAAAGATGCACTAGCAGCAGCTGTAAATGTATAATATATATTATATATATTATATGGTGTATCTCATATACTTATGAGGGTGGGCCCTACGTGGGACCCACCTCTGCCTCTCTTTTAGCAGCAGTAGTTGCATGTACGACAGCTATATGGCTGCTCCATTACTACTGTACACGGCAACAAGATGCGTGGGTCCCACCTGATCCATCCACATCGACCATGATGCATGTGTTGTATACAAATCGTCTAACCATTTGAAATATCATTTTATGGCGTGAACAAAAGAATGGGTTAGATCTAAGGTTCAAGTGGATCCCACCATGTAAATAGTGGATCGTGACAACTACTGTTCAACTTATAAGGGCCATGGTAGTTTCCAATTAAGCTAATATTGTTTTCACCCCATTTATCTCCATGTTATCTTATGAATAGGTTGCGTCGTAAATACATAAGGGTGGGCTCGACTTGATATATATATGAGGCCCACCGATTTGGCCTATTTGATATACATGAAGCCGGATGGTGCGGCCCATGTGATGTGGCCCACTTGACATATGAGGCCCAGCGATGAGGCCCATGGGCAAGGCCCGTTATGATATATTCAAGACCAAGGTGCGAGGCCCACCTATTGTGTATTCGAGGCCCGATGAGATGTATGTTGGCCCAATATGATAAGGCCTATGTGACGTAAATGAGGCCCATCGTGATTGTACTTAAGGCCATGGGCCCACTATATGTTTGGCCCTATGTAGGTCACTCCTTGGGAGCAATGTTGGATGTCCATATTGATGGGCAATGATGGTTGGATGTCCACATTATGACCTTCCATATTGATGGGCAATGTTGGATGTCCATATTGATGGGCCCACTATATGTTTGGCCCTATGTAGGTCACTCCTTGGCCCTATGTAGATGTCCATATTGATGGGCAATGATGGTTGGATGTCCACATTATGACCTTCCCTTAGGCCTTGTTAGGCCTAGTCTCATCATTCCCTTAGTGGGTTAACCCAAATAAGTGAGCCCCATTCGCCATAGACGGATGGCTTCGTGCTATCGGATTTGATATAACCACTCCCGAGTGCCAATCTTTATACTATGGTTGATCGACTGATCATTTATAGACCTCACTTTTTTTATCTGTTGATTATCGATTAATTCCGATTATCATGACCGATTTGCCGATTCCGATAATTGATCGATTCTGATTGTCATGACCGATTTGTCGATTCCGATTGTCATGGCTGATTGCTAATTCTGATTGACATGACCGATTTACCGATTCTGATTGTCGAGGCCAAGTATCGAGGCCAATTCTGATTTGTTAAGGCCGATTGTTTGACCGATTCCGATTGACGTGACCGATTTGCCGATTCTGATTATCGATCAATTTCGATTGATGTGACCGATTTGCCATTTCTGATTATCAATCGATTCTGCTTGACGTGACCAATTTGCCGATTCTGATCCGATTGTCATGACCGATGCCGATTCCGATTGACATGACCGATTTGCCGATTCTGATTATCGATCGATTCTGATTGACGTGACCAATTTTTTGATTCTGATTATCGATCAATTCCAATTGACGTGACCGATTTACCGATTCTGATTATCGATCGATTCCGATTGACGTGACCGATTTGCCGATTCTGATTATCGACCTATTCCGATTTTCATAACTAATGCCGATTCTGATTGACGTGACCGATTTGCCGATTTCGATTGTTGAGGCCAAGTATCAAGGCCGATTCCGATTTGTCGAGGCCGATTGTATAGGTCGATTTCGATTGTCAAGGTCGAGTATCTTGGCCGAGTCAAATTGTTGAGGCCTAATGTAATGTATATAGGCTATGGAGCCCATTGTGATGTATATTAGGCCCATTGTGAGGTATATGTGGCTCATGTTAGAGGCCCATTGTGATGTATATGTAGCCCATGTGATGCGACCCACTTGATGTATATGAGGCCTAATTTGACGTGTCTATGGCCATCCATTGAGGCCCACCTTGATGTGGTGCATAATGGACCCGTGTGAGAGGCCCATTGCGATGTACTTGGGGCCCATGGGTTGTGGCCCATTGTGATGTATTCAGGGCCCGTGGGACGTGGCCCATCCGATGTATATAGGCCATGTCACGTAGCCCATGTAATGCATATTAGACCCATGTGACGCGGCCCATTATGATTGTATAAGGCCCATTGTGGTGTATTTGAGGGCTAGGCTATGGAGCCCATTGTGATGTATGTTAGGCCCATGTGAAAGGCCCATCGTAATGTGTATTAAGCTCTTAAGTGAGGCTCATGGTGTTGTATATGTGACTCTTGTGTGAGGTCACGGGTCCACTATATGTTAGGATCTATGAGGGTCATTCCTCGGGAGCAATGTTGGTTAAATGTACACATTGTCGAGGTCGATTATCGATGCCGGTTATTATACCGATTATGAGTATGTGATAGCATAACATCATAATACATGCCCATACGCATCATCTGCATGTTTGTTATGAGACGTGGTTGATCATTCCATATGTCATTGGGCATGTTGTTATGAGACTCCCTGATAGCAGAAGTTATCTCACATGAGCGCACGGTATGCTCAGGATTGATGCATGACTAGATTGTATGACTCATGCATCTTGCATTATGATTACTGTATGCCCTAGCGACATCTGGGCTGTAGCCTCCACAGGAATATCATGGATGGCCAGACGGGGCACCGAAAATTTGTTCTAGCATCGGGCTGCCATAGATGACCCTGGGTGAAATCCCTAAAACCCTCCTAGTACCACAGGATGCCCCAACGTTGAGACTGAGTGGATACATGAGCGACCGAGTGCCGAATACCAGGAGGCCGCGTCTCTCACTGTGTTGTGGTCGGTTGGGAGGGGGTGTGGCCTTACCCGCCCGAGCGTAGGGGGCATTACTAGGCTAAGTTTGACCAGCTCGTGAATGGGTCTGCTATCGACGTGCCAAATAGGTATTGACAGACTATTGGCCAGGCGGATAGTGAGGTTTCTTACTCTCACTTAGACTGTGCGGCTGGGAGAGCGGCAGTGCCATTTGAAGTGTACTAAACCCCGGTGATGATCTTAGAGATGAACTATACTGATATGTGGACTTATTGAGTAGGAGTTGCATACTCACTCATTCATTTATTCACTATCCACTTGGGCTGGTGGTGCGCAACTATGTGTTATGTGTACCTTCAAAATGGCCAAGAATTCGGTTGGGGCGCGCGACTAACCTGAGATCAGGAGTTTTCCACATTGAGTTTGACTATCCAAATTTAGGTATGAGACTGGTTTGGATAGAAGTCTCTTGTGATAGACCCCGTAGCCTATGATACTACGTACTATCATCCCAACTTCACACTCCAGTATGGTCATTCTATTCGCACCGCACATTGCATGACATTTGCGGCATTTGACATTTTGGGTTATCGTGTTTCTACATATATATAGTCTAGATATGGTTGACGTATTTGTGAACTCATCAGGAATTGTATATTGCATTGCATCCTCGGCATCTGTTAATTATCGCTCAATGACTCCTCATTTGCATAGCTGATCTGGATTGCGTACTCTGATATTGTATGACTCATGGACTTGTCAGTATTTCGGCTTAATATGTTATCGTATGTGTCATGCCCTAAACCCGGAGATCGGACTCACAGAAATTTCGATCGCCGAATCTGGTGCCGATAGCCTCCGTAGTACCCTATTCTCGGCTCCCAGCGTCTATATGCCAGGTTCCGATCCTGGGATCCTACAAGGAGGATTTTTCCAACATACATTTTTCTCATAAGAAATATAACCGCAAGTTTACTCAAATCACAAAGGCAACATCATCATCACATATCCCCTAATATAATCATTTGATTACAATGATGAAAGGGAAATACATATATCGAAAATCAAAGCTCCAGAGGTCCACTGCATGCTCCATGCTCCACGCTACTAAAACCTAACACCGCCTACACGCATCTATCATGCATAAGCTTATAGAAAGTTTAGAGGGTGGTGGAAGTGTGTGAGCAGAATATGCATGCCCATAATGTAATATCAGAGTTAACGGAGATACCGATAAGTCCACAAGCCATGTAATATCAGAGTAAGTAATATAATTCAGTTATGTAAATGAGGAGTCAAAGAGAGAAAAATATCAAATGACGAGGGTACAGTGCAATATGTAAATCCTGCTAAGTCCATCTAAGTCATATAAGTGCAAAAACATAGCAACCCAATGTCATATGCCGCAGATGTAATGCAATATGCGGTGCGAATGACCATGCAGGAATGTGAAGTCGGGGTGATAGTACATAGTATCGCAGGCAATGGGGTCCACCACAAGGACTTCTATCCAAACTACTCCCCTACCTAAATTTAGATAGTCAGACTCAATGTGGTAAACTCCTGACCTTAGGTTAGTCACGCGCCTCAACCGAAATCCTAGTCATTACGAAGGTTCACATAACAAATAGTACGCACCACCAGCCCGAGTAGATAGTGAATGAATGAGTATGCAAATCCTACTCAATAAGTCTACATATCAGTACGGTTCATCTCTGGGATCATCACCGAGGTTTAGTACACTCCAAATGGCACTGCCGCTCTCCCAGCCGCACAGTCCAAGTGAGCGTAAGAAACCTCACTATCCGCCTGACCAATCATCTGCCAATACTTATTGGGCATGTCGATAGCAGACCCATTCCTTGAGCTAGTCAGACTCAGCTTAGCAATGCCCCCTACGCTCGGGCAGGTAAGGCCATACCCCCTCCCAACTGACCACGACACATTGGGAGACGTGGCCTCCTGGTATTCGGCACTCGGGCGCTCATGTATCCACTCGATCTTGACGTTGGGGCGTCCTCTGGTACCAAGAGGGTTTTAGGGATTTTCACTCAGGGCCATCTATGGCAGCCCGATGTTAGAACAAATTTTCAATGCTCCGTCTAGTATCCACGATATACCTGTGGAGGCTACAGCCCTGATGTCGCTAGGGCATACAGTAATCATAATGCAAGATGCATGAGTCATACAATCCAGTCATGTATCAATCCTGCGCATGTCATGCGCTCATGTGAGATAACCTCAACCTATCAGGGAGTCTCATATCATCCTGCCCAATGATATATGCAATGGTCAATCACATCTCATAACAAACATGCAGATGATGCATGTGGGCATGTATCATGATGATATGGTGTCACATACTCATAATCAGTATCAACGATCAGCCTTGAAAATGTGGACATTTGACCATCATTGCCCCCAGGGAATGGCCCACATAGAGTCAAACATATAATGGGCCCACGGCCTCATACAAAGGCCTAATATACAACACGATGGGCCTTACTCAAGGGCCACATATACACAATAGGTGGACCCTGCTCATGGGCCTAATACAATCACAACGGGCCTTGCCCATAGGCCATGAATACATCACAATGGGTCTTGTCCATGGGCCATGAATACATCAAAATGGGCCTTGTCCATTGGCCTCAAATACATGACATGTGGGCCCTGCACATGGGTCTTGAATACAGCAAATGGGTCATGCATCATGGGTCGAATATATATCATAATGGTCCTTGCCCATAGGCCATGAATAAATCACAATGGGCCTCATCATATCGACCTCCTTTTTCTCACATTAGGCCTTAAACACGGGCTGCATATACATCACACAGGCCGAATACACCTCACTACGGGTCACATATACATCATATAGGTCTCAATAATCGGTCATGATAATTGGCCTCGGTCGCAAGGCGGGGTCCATATGTGGACGACCAATGATGGACCAAGCAATATCAATGGGGCTCATTCGTTTGGGTTAACCCACTAGAGAATGATGAGGATGAGACTGATCAGGCCTAAGGAAAAGTCACAATGTAGAATCTAACCATCACTACCCAACAATGTGAACATTTAACCATCATTACTCCCAAGGAATGACTCACATAAAGCCAAATATATAGTGGGCCCATGGCTTCACACAAAGGCCTAATATACATCGTAAAGGGTCATAATACATTGCATGGGCCTTACCACCTGGCCATAAATACACCATAATGGGCTACGACCCATGGAACTCAATATATAGCAATGGGTTGCACTAATGGGCCTCACACATCAAGTAGGTTACATCAATGGGGCCGCATTAATGGGCCTCATACACATCAAGTGGGTTGCGTCAATGGGCCGCACTAATGGGCCTCCTACACATCAAGTGGGTCGCACTAATGGGCCTCATACACATCAAGTGAGTTGCATCAATGGGCCGCACTAATGGGCTTCCTACACATCAGGTGAGTCGCATTAATGGGTCGTACTAATGGGCCTCATACACATCAAGTGGGTTGCATCAATGGGCCGCACTAATGGGCCTCATATTCAACAAGTGGGCCACATCAATGACCCGCATTAATGGGTCTTATACACATCAAGTTGGGCCTCGATAACTAGGCTGGAAACATATCACATTGGGCCATGACATACGGGCCGGGAATACCTCACAATGGGCCTCGACCCATGGGCCGAAAATACATCTTAATGGGCCTTACCAAATGGGCCATAAACACATCCTAATGGGCCTTAACCATGGGCCTCTAACATATCATAACGGGCCTTGCATAAATGAGACGCACTAATGGGGCTCATACACATCAAGTGGGTTGCATTAATGGGCCGCACAAATGCACAATAGGTAGGCCCTGCACATCCAGCAGATGGGCCCCACCAGATGGTTAGTGTGGATATAGAATGCATACATATAGTGGGTCACACATCCCACGGACATTGTGAATAAAACATACATCGAGGCTAGCCCTATATGACCAGAATGGTTAGGATGGAACATATGAGGTGGGCTTTGCTCACGGGTTCTAAATACATTACAATGGGCCTCAACTCATGGGCCCCGATACATCACAATGGGTCTCAAACCATGGGCCCTAATATATCACAATGGGCCTCAACCCATGGGCCCTAAATACACTACAATGGGCTTTACCAAATTAGTCGGAAACATATCACAATGGGCCTCAACCCATGGGCCCTAATACATCACAATGGGCCTCATCACACGGGCCTTAAATACATAACAGGTGGGCCCTGCACCTGGGCCTCAAAACACGCAACAGGTGGGCCCCGCTCATGGCTCAAAGATACACCATGATGAGTCTCATGTATATCAAAGTGGGCCTCTCGATTGGGCCACAAAATACATCAAAGTGGGCCCG
Organism: Magnolia changhungtana; assembly: GCA_030180095.1. Taxonomy (NCBI): domain Eukaryota; kingdom Viridiplantae; phylum Streptophyta; class Magnoliopsida; order Magnoliales; family Magnoliaceae; genus Magnolia; species Magnolia changhungtana. The sequence continues at coordinate 199,871 of JASAUF010000106.1, forward strand.
ACGGATGGGCTACAAAGTACATCAAGGTGAACCTTACAGATGGGCCACAAAATACATTAAATGGGCCTTACGGATGGACTACAAAAAAATACATCAAGGTGAACAATCTGCCTACATGCTCAAATAGTGGATGGTGTCAATATACATCAATGTGAGGCCTACTGCCAACAAAGGAGTAGCTAGATGGCTGCTACACAAGTAGCTGGCTACACTTAGGAAGGCAAAGGTGGGTACCACGTAGGGCCCACCACCATGCATATATTATATAGTATATAATATATAATATATAATATATAATGTAATATATTATTTAGTAGTGGGACCCACAACACTTGCTGTCGTCATATGGCAGTGGGTCCTACCATTAAACAGATGGACGACATGGAGGGACACATACATCATTGGGATCCCATCGTCCAGTGATGTGGACGGTGTGGACAGAACACATGCACCATGGTGGGTTCCACCGTCCCACGCTGTGGATGGTGGTATAAAACACATACATGACAGTGGGCTCCACTGTCCGCCTGGACAGTGCGAATGAAATACATACATCACTGTGGGTCCCATGTGGGGCCCACCATAATGTTTCTATGTCATCCAACCCGTTCACAAGGTCACGCATACCTGGATGAAGAGTAAAAACAAATTTCATATTAATTCCGAAACTTCTGTGGTGACCTAAAGGGGTTCAAGGGTAGATGTTCAATCAACACTGTTTCCTATGATGCGGGCCACCTGAGCATCAAATCCGCCTGAGCTTTGGAGGGGGCCCACTGCAAGAAGGGGCCCACCACATGAATGGCGTGGATGAAGAATGCACATCATGGTGGGACTCACGCCTGGGACTGTGGGTCCCTGGTCGTCCGCTCGCAAGCACAGGACGCCTGTGTGTCCTCTCTCTGTCAGCAACAGTAGCAAAGCTACTGTGTTTTATTTATTTATTTATTTTTTGAAAATCTAGAATTCTCGGGGTTTTTCCTATGCAGGGCCTGCTTCAAGTGAATCCAACCTAGCCATTGCGTCCCATGGCTCAAGACAAGCCAAACAAGCCCAATATTGAGTATTTTTTGGTGCATAAAAATATCAGGGAAGATTTCAATGGTGAAAACCACCATTTGCTATGCTATGGCCCGTCAGAACTTCGGATTGACTTCATTTTTCGGCTCAATGCCTAAAACGAGGTAGGAAAGGGGATGGATGGCTTGGATTAAAAACATACATCAAGATGGGGCATGTAGGAGTGACTCAGCCCAAAGCTTTCAACCAAGCTGATATTTTTTTTGTTTTGTTCCAGCAATGTCCAGACATTGCTGGACGGTCTGGACAACGAACAACTGACCCATCTGGCTTCGTTGGGGTCCACCAAAGGCTTGCACTCCCCCATCATCTGGACCCTTCAAATGAAAGAGTAGCAAGGTGGGTTGATCTCATTGGATGAATGGTAAGTTTATTACATGCATCATCAGGTGGGCCACTCATCATAAAAGAAAGGGAAGGAGAGAGAGAAGCACCCACCTCATAAATATGGAGAAATCTACCCTAAAGATGTATCCACCTTCCATCTTTTTCCTCCGTAGTGCTCCAAAGCTCCAATGATGCTCCTTCAATGGTGGAGATGGGCTTCTAATGGTTAGATTGGAGGGGATCTAAGGTGAATGTGGCTAGAAATGGGAGGGTTTCTATGAATGTTTTTAGTTTCTCTCTTACTAGGGGAGAAAATGAAGAAGAAGAAAAGAGAGAGAGAGAGAGAGAGAGAGAGAGAGTAATTAATTCATGTAAGGCAATAAATGCTAGGGTTGACTCGTGGGGAAAAGGGAAGGGAAGGGGTGATTGCTTGTAAGGAGTTAGGGCTAGGGGTAGGGTAGGGTGATGTCACCCTTAGGGTGACATCATAGTAATTATGTTTCTAGGGAAGTACAACAATAGGGATAGGTGGGTCCCACGATTAAGCAATCAACGACCGAGATAATGCACGGGTTGGATCTCGTAATCTGAGCGTCGCATTGACGTATGAGACGCATCGTTGGAACCGCAGCGACGGTGCGGTCGTAATGACATAGGTCTCTGTTTGAGTAAGATCGGGTTTACAGGATGTGACTCAAGAGCGTGCGCCAATGCTATCTACGCGTCGTGGGTCATCAAAATTTGACTAGGAGGATAGCGGAAGTTTATGGAACGGTACAGGCTAGAATACGGGTCTCACAGTATGATTTATGATCTTTTCAGTATTTCTGCTTATTCTGATATTGTACGATTTATGGATTACCAGTATTTCTAGTATTGTATGATTATGGCATTGTATTGAATACTTGACACTTACCTTGTGCACACACTTACACCACCCTCTAAGCTTTCTATAAGCTTATGCACGATAAATGCGTGCAGGTGATGTTTGGTTGCTGCAGCGTAGAGCTTGGAGCATGCAGCTGACTTCTGGGGCCTTAATTTTTACATATGCATTTCCCTTTCAGCATTGTATTCAAATGTTTATGTTAGTGGAAATGTGATAATGATTTTACCTCTGTGATTTGGGTATACTTGTGGTTATGGTTATTATGAGTTATATGTACCAAAAAAAAATTCTCCTTATAGGATCCCAGGATCGGAATCTGGCATATGGACGCTAAGAGCCGAGAATGGGGTACTACGGAGGTTGTTGGCACCAGATTTGGTGATCGGGATTCCTGTGAATCCGATTTCTAGGTTTTGGGGCCTGACACCCTACCCTTACCTCTCTCTTACACAAGTACTCTAAAGTCAACTCTCTCTCTCTCTCTCTCTCTCTCTCTCTCTCTCCATCCATCACCCATCCCTTATATCACCTCTCTCTCTGTCTCTCATCTCTCTCTTCACTCCCAAGCAACCCCACCATGAGAAAGAACGTCCAAGCTCTTCATGAGAAAGAGCTAGGTGCGGCTCACCTTCCTACCACCCAATCCCACCCTCAAAAGATCATCTCAACCATTGAAATTCATCCCTTGGAGCTCTAGAACGTATCGGTGGAAAGAGGAGTCCAAGATCTAACGGTGGGTGTTCATAGCACTAGATTTTATTTTATTTTTAGGATCCATATGTTTTTTGGGACACATTTTCATTTATGTGATTGTAAGCAAAGAGGGGCCCATAGTGGCGGGGTCCCTCCATCTCACCGCTCCCTCTCTCTCTCTCTCTCTCTCTCTCTCTCTCTCTCTCTCTCTCTCCTTTTCTTTCAATGATATATGTATGTGGCCCACCCACTTTGATCAAATCTGAACTGTCTAGATTTTCTGGACGTCCAACAAACGGAGCCCACTTGCTGCCTGTTTTTGGGCTGGCTCAAATGAGGGAAAACACAAATATCAGCTTTGTCTTAAGCTAGTGGGTCCCACACGTGTGGACCCGCCAATGTATATATTTCATCCATATAGATCCCCACCGTCCAGCAGCAATATAGCTGCTGGATTACCGTCAGTAAGTTCTGGAGCCCCACTGTGAGGCACATGTTATATCCAATCGTCCATGTGTATGAACATCAGCGGTTCTGTGGCCCATCATGAGATATATGTTATATCCTAACCGTCCATCCACTTCTTGAGTTCGTTTTAAGGCTTGAGACTAAAAATAGGATAGATCAGCCTATCAGGTGGGCCACACTGTAAAAATTAGTGGAGAATGAATGTCTACCATTGAAATCGTTTGGGATTACAAAAGTTTTATGGGTCCCACCTGTATTGACATCAGCAAGTTCTATGGGATTGATCCACACTGTCCAGCCTCTGGACGGTGTGACCCACCTCAATGTATATATATGTATATTATATATATATATATACTAGGATATATATTAATATAATATTAGGGTGGGCCCTATGTGGGACCCACCGTATTTGGCAGAGGATTGGCAGGTGAACAGCAGCTATATAGCTGCTGTATTAATGTTAGCTAATTCGTGGGTCTGATCGTGATCCACACCGTCTAGCTGGATGGTGGGACACACTGTTATGTATATGTTTTATACCCACGTCGTCCATCCAGCTGATGAGCATGAACCAGATGATATATGTGTTTTAATCTAAATTGTCCTTCTGCAGCCCAACTATTCAGTTGTTGTGCTGACGTCAGTAGTCATGTGGGATTGGTCAGAGGTTTGTGATGTCCAAACCATTCATCTGTATCGAGGGCAACAAGTGTTGTGGGGCCAACCGTGATGTACAAGTCTAATCCACACCGTGCAACCATGGAGCCCACATGATGTATTTGTCTCATCCCTATCGTCCAGGGGCCCCACCGCAATGTACGGGTTTTGTCTACACCATCCATTGCTGGACGGTGGTAGGTGGGGCCCATCTTGATGTATGTATTTTGTACACACACTGTCCATCTGAACGGTGTTATGTGGGCCGACTGTGATGTATGTATTTTCTCATGGCTGTCCATCCACTTTCTAGGGTGGGACCCACGCGTGTATGTGTTATATATCTAGTCCGTCCATAGACGGTACTTTTTGGGGCCCACCTTTGATGAATGTATTATACATCCACATCATGCACCCGTGAGGCCCATATGATGTATATCCACACCGTCCACATGGGACGTGGGCCCCACGTGATGTATGTGTTTGATCCAAGCCATCCATCAAGGACGTGGGGCCCACTGTGATTTATTTATTATATCTGCACAGTTCAGTCTATTGGATGGTGGGCTCGTGATGTGTGATTCAGGCTGCCCGTCCGTTTTTCCTGGGTTACGGGTTGCCCCATTAGGCCCACCTTGTGATGCAATGGGCCCACTTGATGTATATGAGGCCCATTGGTGTGGCCCATTAATGCGGCCCACTTGATGTATATGAGGACCATTGGTGCGGCCCACTTGACGTTTATGAGGCCGTCCACATGATGTTTATGAGGCCCATATGATGAGGCCCAATGTGTTGTATATAAAGCCCATGTGATGTGGCCCATTATGATATGTGAGGCCCATTTGGTAAGGCCCATTATGATTGTATGAGGCCCATTAAGATTGTATATGGCCCACCGTGATGAGGCCCATTGAGATTGTATGTGGCCCACTATGTTGTGTATGAGGCCCTTGTGTGAGGTCATGGGCCCACTATATGTTAGGCTTTATGTGGGCCACTCCTTGGGGGCAATATTGGTTAAATGTTCATATTGATGAGCAATGATGGTTAAATGTCCACATTGTGACATTCCCTTAGGCCCTTTGTTAGGCAGATTGTCGAGGCCGGTACCGATTATCGAGGTCGATGCTGAATATCAGTGCCAGTTATCAATACTAATTATGAGTATGTGACAACATAGCATCATGATACATGCCCATACTCATCATCTGCATATTTTTTATGAGACGTGATTGACCATTGCATATACCATAGGGCAGGTTGTTTATGAAACTCCCTGAGAGATGGAGTTGCCCACATGAGTGTACGGTACGCATAGGATTGCTGCATGACTGGATGGTATGACTCATGCATCTCACATTTTGTGATATGACCACCGTATGCCCTATCGACATCAGGGTCATGGCCTCCACAGGCATATCATGGATGGCCAGATGGGACACCGGAAATGTTTGGTTATAGCATACGGGTGTCATAGATGTCCATGGGTGAAAATCCTGTAAGTGTTATGGTTTCTAGCTCCTATATTGTCAAATTTTGTAGAGCCAAAACCTCTCTTAGAATCTATGTCTTGTGTAGCTCATCTATATAATGAAGTCTGTGCATCTCTTAAGGACAAGGGTCCTTAGTTCAAAATCTTCAAAGGCAAGTGTACTTGTTCATGTTTATGTACAAAATCAATTGTGAATTCAAGCTTTCAAGTTTCAAGAGTTCAAGATTTTCAAAGCTTCGTATAAGTCAAGACAACGTTCCTGGATTTTGATACTCAAGTTCAAGCTTCAACGTTAGTCAATTTCAAACTTCAAGAGTCTTAAGTTTAAGCTTCATCCTATGAAAAGATCTCAAGCTTTGCGAACTTCAAAGAACGACTATCAACTAAAGGAAAAGAAGACTCAATGTTCATACTTCACTAACAAGGTATAAATGACCCTAGATTGACCTTAGGGTAGGTTGTTTTGAATAGATAATTCAATTAGGTCATTTTATAAGTGAATAGACTGTTTCTCGACTAGTCCTGGACTATGTTCGACGAGTCCTAGCACTGGCTCGACCAGTCTAAGAAATTCCACGACCAGTCCTAAGGTTGTTGCAAATTTTCAAAATTTTTTGTTCAGCCACGACCAGTCCTGGAGATTGCTCGACTGGTCATGCGAACAGTGCTTGACTCGTGCTCGACTAGTCCTGCAATCACGACTCAAAGTCTAGCGACTAAATCAGGCTCCACACGACTAGTCGTGGATAGGTCACAACCAGTCGTGAAGGTCCCTCGACCAGTCGTGAAGGTCCTACGACCAGTCGTGGAACGACTTTATCCTATCGTGCTCAAAATTTCAAAAATCTGTTGGTTCTACAACCAATCGTGGTGTCCTCAAGACCAGTCGTGAACGTAATTTCTTCACCTATAAATAGTGGATGAATTTCAGAGTATTTTATTCAATTCAAGCTAATTTAATTTGTCACTCTGAGAGATAAGTTAGTCATCTTTTTAAGCTATATTATGCTAATTTAATATTCTCTTTATTTAGCTTTATTATATTTAATTTTGTATTCTTTATTCTAATCATATTTGAAGAAGGGATTGAGAATTGCCCTTTTGTTGGAATCGAAATCAGATAGAGCTAGCCCAACTTGATTTAATTTAAAATCAATTTAGAACCTAGAACCATTTCATAAGTGAGTGTGGACATTGAACTTCTATGTTGAACTTCTACTCCGATTTGATTCTTTCGGGCTACATCAAGAAGAGAATATCCAGGTATTTTACATTATTGTAAATTCCTTTGTTTTGGTTTCATTGAGATTGTGCCTGAAAAATCTCTCTATTTTGGTTTGCCTAAGGTGATCTAGAAAACTCAGAGTGTGGGGTTTTTGAATTGTGTAAGCCCACTTGAAAGACACAATTGTGAGGGTTTTAGGTGAACTTGGAAAAACCTATTTTCATAGTGAACGCTAATATCCATTGTGTGAGGACATTAGGAGTGTAGTAGTTGTGTAGCTATTGTTTAATAGTTGGTGTACACACAAACGAACCACTAAAATTTCTAGTCTTGTGGTTGATTGAATTTCTATTTCATTTTGTGGATGTTTGTAATTTCCCTTTTTGCACTTGTGGAGAATGTTGTAATCCTTTATGTATGTGTGGGAGTGTTGTCATAACATAGATTTCTTTTCTTGCTATTTATGTCTTTATTCCTCTGTATCAGTTTGATTTTTTGATACACAAACCATTTAGGTAAGGTTGTACTGCCATAAACCCTTGGTTTTTATGGTGTAAGGTTATCCTTAAAACAACATCTGTAGCAACCTATCAATACTCGTACATTTGAGGTTGTCTTTAATTTCAGCGTTTTGGGATTGTCTATTGCTATTAATATTTAATTTATTTAAATTATGTTCTTATTTTTTTAATTTGGCATAGTCCTATTCACCTCCCCCCTCCAAGACTTAATAGCTCAGCCTTTTTAAATCCATAAACCACCATGGCCAGGAGATGCCCCAACGTCTGAATCGAGTGGATATATATCAGCGTATGAGGGTCATATACTAGTAGGCCGCGTCTCCCACTGTGTCATGGTCAGTTGAGAGGGGGTGTGACCTTACCCACTTGAGTGAGGGGGCAATATCTAAGTTGAGTTTGACCAGCTTGAGGAATGGGTCCGCTATTGACAAGTCGGGCCCGATATTAGCAGGCGGATAGTGAGGTCTCTTCTACTTACCCAGTTGTGCACTCGGATAGGGGCGACAAGCTGGTGTAAAGTGTAATAGACTCTGGTGATGATCCTAGAGATGTACGGTACTGATGTGGACTTATTGAGTAGGAGTTGCATACTCATTCATTCATTCATTTACTATCCACTTGGGCTGGTGGTGCGTAACTATTTGTTACTAGTACCTTCGCAATGGCCAGGATTTCAGTTGAGGCACCCAACTAACCTGAGATAAGGAGTTTACCACAGTGAATCTGACTATCCAAATTTAGGTATGGGATTGGTTTGAATAGAAGTTTCTTGTGGTGGACCCCATAGCCTGCGATACTACGTACTATCATCCCGACTTCACACTCCAGCTTGGTCATTTCATTCGCATCGCATATTGTATTGCATCCTCAGCACATGACACTTGGTTTACTGTACTTCTGTATTGCATAATCTAATTAAGGTTGACAGTATTCGTGGACTCAGTATCTGATATTTGGCTTACTATGTCTCCGCATTGCATAGCTAATCTACATTGCTTCCTCAGTATATGATATTGGCTTATTATGTTTTTGCATCACATAGCCTGGATAAGGCTAATGGTATTTATGAACCTGCAAGTATTTTCGCTTACTCTGACATCTATATGCTTGGCACGTGTATCGCACACACTTACACCACCCTCTAAGCTTACTATAAACTTATGCACGATAGATGCGTGCAGGTGGCGCTAGGTCGCAGCAGCGTTGAGCTTGGAGTGCGCAACAGTCTTCTAGAGCTTGATTTTCAATATATATATTTCCCTTTCAACATTGTATTTAACTGTTTATATTAGTGAATATGTGATGAGGATGTTGCCTTTGTGATTTGGGTAAACTTATGGTTATGCTTATTACGAGTTAAATGTACATTAGAAAACCCTCCTTGTAAGATCCCAAGATCGGAATCTGGCATATGGGCACTGGGAGCCGAGATTGGGGTACTACGGAGGCTGTCGGCATCAGATTCGGTGATCGAGAATTTTGTTAGCCCGATTTCCGAGTTTGGGGGGTGACACCGGCTATCGGGTTCCTCGGAACCATTGATCATTTTATCCTCTTTTTTCTATTATATTTTGAAACGTTGATATTTTTCTGGCCATTAACTCTAATGCATGTGCTTTTGTAGCAAGATTTCGGAAGGTCTTTATGTTGGTGCTTGTGAGTCTAAACGCAATTCCCGTTTCCATAGAGTTTAGGCACATCTTCACCTGTTCCTTTTCTTCGAATAACTATCTACGTGAAGCTCTCAAAGTTTTCCCTCTATCAATGAATTTCTTCGCGGGTTATGACTCCAGCGGTGGCTTGAGACTTATCACTTCCAGTCAATACGGGTTAATTCTTACAACTTGGAGATTGGTTACGCTTGTAATAGTTGTCATTGGTTGCAGCTTAAACGTATGTATTGTATCATAGTTCTTTCGATCATTGCTTAACTTTACTCTTCGATCTTTACTTAACTTTTGCATTAGAGCTTTGCATTGAAACTTTGTGGGTGGAGCATAGAGCTTTGTATTGGAGCTTTATCGCTGATTTGCCCCCTTTTGATTGGATGAGATTTTCTCTGAGAATCTTCACAATCATAACTATTTTAGCTTTCGGCCAAAGCAATAATTCGATCGCCATAATATTCCCGAGCTTGAACATTATCATATAATAGTTCATCCGTAGCAATAATACTGGCTCTAATGTTGACCTACAAAAATTGATACCAACAATTATTATCTCATAAAATCAACAATTACCTTTTCCGAGATCAAAGAATCAAGAGTTTCGCATGACTTTTCAAAAGGATATGTTAAAAAAGAATATTTAGAAATCGTGTTTTTCTCTGATTTCTCTACTCATTGAACATTCTTCATTCTTGCTTCACCAAAGAACGAAGGTTCATGAAGACATATGATTGAAATAATTCTTGTCTTATTATGTTGTTTACTTTCTCGAAAAATCATTAATGCTTTGGACTCGCTGTTCTCCCCCTTTTCTGTCATGCTTTCTTTCATATATCATCGTAATCGCACATTTCTATCTTTTTCATCACTGTTTCTTTTGTCATCCTGAACATAACTGGACCTGATCTGATTATCATGGAAGATATCGACATGATGCCCCCAAAACTTTCCATCGACTAATGAATTCGTCTTTCTCGTTGGCGAGTAGAGACTAATTTAGTCAAACTGAATTCTCTGGTCTCGTCTATCTTTGATCGTAACTGTTTTAACTTTTTCTGGTATTTTCTGTGGTGGTGATTGTGTATTATTAATGTAATTTTGCATGAATCCGTTGGATATGAAGTAAACAATCGCGATAGTCGGGAGAAAAGCTATTACGGTTGTGTAAGGGCGGAACACATGTTGTTCAAAATAGAGTGTTGGTTATATTAATTAAATAAAATTATACTTTATTTTAGAGATGAAGGGAGGGTGTTCCCATTAAGAGTCGTCATTTTGGTGTCAATATGACACCAAGCAGTGATGAAAATCTTTAAAATATTTTACAAGTTATCATTGAATAATAACAATTCCCCAGCAGAGTTGCCATTTTGTTTCGACCAGAAACGAAGGTATTTCAGTAAGAAAATTATCATTTAGTAATTAACAAATAAAATAAACGAACATTCATCATCATAAATTTCATTAACTCTGAGTTTCAATTACATCCTCGTGTTTCCCTTGATTCTGAAACAAAGTATAATGAATCTCTACAATGAAAGAAAGGATAATCAATTCAATAGCAATTTCGGTAGCATTTTGGCGCATTTGGTGTCCGTCAGAGTGACAGAGGGGTTGTGTGGGTCCAAAATTCTTTGCTTCGAGTCGACACTTGAGAAGTATATGTATCGAAAATTGAATTACGAAGGGAGCCCTCAAAACTGCAAAGCACAGGGCTATGGAGGCCTTTTATTGCACGACTGTGCAACAAACCCATCAAATCCGCACAACACTATTCACTCGCGCTACATTATTCACCCACACAACACTATTCATGTGTAGCACTATTCACGTAGTTCTTTTCCTCTCTAGAACTTCTGATGATACAAATGAGAGGGGAGAGGGTATTTATAGGCTTTCACATGCGCGAGGCATCGATTTTCATGCCACGGGCCCCATTCCGCATAACACTATTCACCCACACAACACTATTCATTCACGAAACTATTAATCCCACTCAACTATTCATTGCAACACTATTCATCCGTGCAACTATTCATCCCTTGTAATTATTCATCCCGCACAACTATTCATCCACGCAACTATTCATCTTGCACAACTTTCATTGTGGCACTATTCATCACAACAAATTTTCCAGAGAGGGATGATAGAGAGAGGACTGTGTAATGGGTAGGGCTGCCTATCTTGGATCCTTGATGCACAATAAACCAAACTTTTATTGACTCGTGTATTTTTTTGCCCCAACTTTCACCGAGGAGAATACTAAATTTACTTGGCAACCACAATGTCATTTAAATCTAAATATGAAGGAAGTGGTTAAAGCCAAGATGTCAAAACTATTTGATGTGGGTATCATCTACCCAATCTTCGATAGTCAATGGGTAATCCCAACTCAAGTGGTACCTAAGAAATTCAGAATCACCATCATCCCTATTGTGAATAATGAACTCACCCTAACCTGAGTTACAACCAAGTGGATGATGTGTATTGATTATAGGAAGTTGAACACTGTGACAAGGAAAGACCATTTCCTTCTACCATTCATTGACCAAATCTTAGAGAGATTGGCAGGTCATTCTTATTATTCTTTCCTAGATCGCTATTCGGGATACAACTAAATTGAGATTGTCATTGAGGACCAAGAGAAAACAACATTCACATGTCCCTTTGACACCTTTTCTTACAAAAGGATAGAATTCACTCTATATAATGCCCCCGCCACATTTCAAAGATGTATACTTAGCATTTCTAACATGGTGGGGAAAATTCTTGAAGTTGTCATGGATGACTTCTCATTTTTTTTTTAGTACATTCGATGAGTGCTTAAATCACTTGAGACTAGTTTTGACCCGATGTGAAGAAAAAAACCTTGTGCTAAATTGGGAGAAATGTCATTTTATGGTTTAAAAGAAAATTGTCCTCGGACATATCATATTGTCCAATGGAATTGAAGTAGACAATGCCAAAATTAACTTAATTTTCAATCTACCATCACCCAAAAGCATACGTGAAGTGTGTTCCTTTTTAGGACATGCAAGATTCTATAGGCAATTCATAAATGACTTTAGTCATACCTCTTGCCCTTTTAGTAATCTCCTTGAAAAGGATGTACCATTTGAATGAGACAAGGCTTACCAAGAAGCTTTCACTAAGCTTAAAGTTATGTTAACAACCGCACCTATCATGCAATCACCCAATTGGTCCATACCTTTTGATATCATGTGCGAGGATAGTCACTATGTGGTTGGGGTAGTGTAACACCCCATACTTTTCAGTAATCGGGTGTTACCATTTAAATCAAATTTAGCATGAGCCTGTGCGAAAACACACGTAGCCACCTTTCACATCATCATCCAATGATTCACAAACCGTTCATCGTAACCATTTGAGTTAGGATATGATGACCCACAACGTATACGTAGGGTCTAAAGTCAACACATTTTGAATTAACCCTTGATTCCTCATAGGAGGGATTGCGTCATGAACGATCATCTGACCAACGATCTAACCATTGGATCACAAAGTCGTTTGTTGGATTGTTCGAGGCCATCAACTAAACACTAAAGTCTTTATTGTATGGCCCACTGATTTCATAATCTTTAGACTAACGACCCTAAAAGGATCTGTAGAAGCCGTTGAGTGAAGGAGATCTTACAGCAGGTGTTTGTGGACCCCACTTTGATTGTAGCAAGTGCACTAGAGAAAGTATAGCCGCTATGTACCAAACCAAGACCCATATATTATAACCCACTTACAATTAAAATAATCCATTCCTTTTATCAAAGCCATATAAGGGGCTGGGTGAAGGAATAAATGTTATAGATTGGAGTGTGGCCCACATAAATGAATTATAGAAAAGTAAAAGAAATTGTACAAAATAATAATAACAATAATAATAGTAATAATAAGGTTATTAAAAATATTGTAACAACAATATTTAATATTGTAAATGTGTGTGGAGTCAGATGACCCCAAATCTAGCCATTGATTTTTAGCTAAGTGGTCCCTAGGACCCTGTTAACTGCTAATATTCAGATTTGGGATTACCTAACCATTAGATTGACGAAAATCCACCATTAGAACTAAAAATCAATTTGTATGGCCCACATCTGCTTTGGATCTGACTGATCTTTGGTTAGATGCCCTTATTGGGACCTTTAAAGGGAATGGATGGTGTGGATCTTAGAAAACATCATTGTAGGGCTTGTATCACCAAGTTTGTTGTTCATTAACTCTAAGAGTGTAAAAACTCACAATCAGGGCCTTAAATCCCACTATTAATTTTAGTGTGGATAGCCTTTGGGCCCTTAGGACCCATTTGATCAGTAATGATCAAACCTGATAGGGATCTGACCGTCGGATTGACGAGAATCCCCAAGTAAGACCCAAAACCAAGTTGTATGGCCCACCGAAGTTGAGGATTGGACTGATCCTAGATCTAGGGTGATAATGAAGCCTTACTAACCAAATGGACGGAGTGGATTCGTAAAAAACACCTAAGTGGGCCCCACTTGCAGTGCATGTGCACAGTGCAAGAACACCAGCGTTGCACCAGATCGTGGGCTCGATCAAATCGGGTTTGACTTGATAGCTGAAGAAGGAAACCTCTCCTTCATGTTTCTTTCCAGCGAACATACGTTCATCTGTAGTTTTAATCAGTGGCCCTCCCACACTGCCCAGACAGAAGATCCAAACCGTTCATTTAATTTAGGAAGTGGGCTCAACCAAAACCCAACTGTCATAACAAGTTTTCATGTACGTATGGGCACACATTTCTTGATACAAATAGGGTCTACAAGCACAACGTTTCCATGAATGGAAACTGTCTCCATGTGACAAGCTGGCAATCCGCATGCCCTGACGTCCGTCCATCCAGCCACCCATTTAGATAGATCCCAACCCTCCATTTTATATGGTTTAGGGCTCCTTCCATACCAGAGAAAGAAACCACATGTGGTTTTAGTTTTGCCAGCCGTATCTGGATACCGATGTAAACCAGCTCAATCCTGACCATTTATTTTTCTTCAAATGGTCCAGGTAGGACTAAGGTTTTCTATAGGAGGAAGAGGATCGAACAGCAGCAGTAGGATCCCTTTCCGTTTCTTGTGGTGGCTCGAAAAATAGCCATTTTCTTCCTCCCTTCGAACTCACCATGAAAACGAACCTGGAGCTCCGTTTTCTTGCTCCTACCAACATCACATAGAAGGTCTAAACCCTCTAGCAGCACCATTTCAAAGGAAGATGGTCGGCATTTGAATCCATCATTAACGCCCATGTCTTCTTCCTCGCCATTCTACCACACCAAAATGTCCCAGTTCGAGTCCGTTCAAACCTGGTTGTGTTTGGACTCGCTACTGGACATCCCTGGAAAAGGAAAAAAGAATGAGAAAGAAGAAAGAGAGGAGGCAGCGGTGGTGCAAGTCGGCTGCTGCCGTGAGCTGTACCGAGTTTCCGGGCAAGTTCGCCAAAGTTGGGGGCCGAGTTTATGCAAGTCCAGACTCCATTAGCATGTCAAAAATGAGAGAAGGAAGAGGAAGATATAGAAAGTGCACTCGTCAGAGTCGTTGCTCATGGTCATCATGCCACATCAGGTGGTCTCGGTTCCATCCCAAGTGTAGGCACGAACAGAACGAGTACACTGAGTTAGGTCATGCCTGTGATGAGTCCCGCCACCTCTGAACTTTCCAAAGCAGAAAAGAAGAAGAAAAATGGTGGAAGACGGGGTGCATGGTTGCACCAGCTCGAACCGAGCCCAGTCAGCTGGGTTGGATTGTGAGTATCAAGCCTGGTTCGGTCCGAGTTGGGCGTGGGTCTGATCCAGTCTAGACTTTTGGGAAGTCTAGGGAGAAAAGAGAGGAAAAGAAAAGAAGAAGAGAAGGTGGAGGGAGAGTCGCTGAGTTGACTCGGTTTGAGACCGAGTTAACTCATTGTTGACTCACTGTACTTGAACCGGGGCAAGTTGTTAGCTGAGTTTTGGGCCTGGTAACCTCGCTAGTCATGCTAGATGAGAAGAAGAGAGAAAATAGAGAGAAAGAGAGAGGGAGCTTGGGTCATGGGTTGTTATCGGGTCATGTAGACTTAACACACTGAGTTGGGTTTGGGTCACCAGCTAGGTAGTTGGACGATTAGAGAAGAGAGAAGAAGGGAAAGAAGAGTGTGGAGGTGAGTTGTTGTTAAGTTAGTTCAGGGCAAGAGGCGAGGTTCGTCTTTAAGCCACATTAGATCCCGTTGAGTCGAGCTGTTGGATGGACTAGCACAAGTCAACTTTCCTCCCCAAAGCATATTATTTTGGTTTATTATTATTATCGTCGATATTACCATAATTATTGCAATTATTAAGCATGAATAACCATTGGCTGATTCTTCATACTAGTATTAGATATTATAAACAAAACTATAATTATTAGAGATTTATATTTTATATACTATCCTTAAATATTATCATGAATAGATTCACTATTAATAGCTATTATTATTATCACTAGAAAATATTATCGCTTTCATTATGGGATTAGTATAATTCTTGTTAATATGATTATTATTATTAGTCATTATCATATTACTGTTAGTAAATATTCTATTTTTATTACCTCTATTATTTAATAGATTATTAGTCATTATAAGAACATAGATATTTTTGGTATATTTAAATATCAACTTGTGTTTCATCATTATTAATATTGATGGATTAATACTTCTATTATGAATATTATTTTATCCGTTATACTAAAAAGTTTAGAATTCAAATCCTAGAATCTAAGCATCGAACTAAACTATAGGATAAGACCCTAACCCTAAGTAATCCAAAACCTAGGTTATAATCTTAACCACAAGTGGTTTATAAAAATTCAATCTAACCGTACGATTTCATAATTCGTGGTAGGATTCGACTCTAGGGGCGCATGTATTCCATAGCAACTTTCATAAGCGATTCGACTCGTAAGGTGATGATTTCTTCCCCTTAAGCTTTCCATTACCAAATTTGTTTAGCAATAGTTTTTATTGAAACTATAAATGCAATATCATAGTATGCGATTTCGTAAAGTAGTTACAAATTCTTAAGACATGACTTATATTTGATTTATGACTGCATGCAATAGTTATTTACATGATAGTTTCCATTTAAATTTCAATCCATGACCTTTGCAATTATTATGTATCAAATGCTTCACATACATCTAGCATGCTATATCTATATGCTTTCACATGAATTGTTGTAAGCCATTTATGAATCTCTATTCACTACACTTATTAGTGGGTAACTCCCTCTCGTGTATGTGAACCCATACTTAGGATGTAACAAGATAGATTGTGGTAAGAAATGGGCCCTTGATTTAGAGGTTATACGAGACATGGAACCTTAATGTTGGATTTACCATCCATAGGACATATGGCTTGAGCGGCTTAGAAATGATCTCTTTTAACCGCCCTGATTTAGCCTTGCCTGACCCTTTTTACTGTTTTGATTTGACGTCCGTGTACCCTTTTTGCCTTTGCGATTTGACATTTGTCCCATGTTTTGAGGTTTGCCTGACATGACTTCGATGGCCTATACCATGCGATGGTAATCCCTACTTATTGAATTTGATTGACCACTGGTCGACAGGCGTCCATTAAACATCCTAAGATAGAAAAATCTCATGGGCTGGGGATGGTGGTCATGGGACACTATGCCCGATCTGTTAGCCTACGTTGGGTGACGAGCCCCCTATAGTGACCATTGAGTTACTTAAATTGGCCGATAGTAATTGGAATAATAATGGTTTGGCTAATCATACATTCATAGCATATTGGCGATGACGGGTGGCTAATTCTAGATGCTATAACACATGCCCTTAGGTTTAGTGGGGTATCGTTTTGCTAGCTCCCAGACCATCGACTATTAACCTACGTACGTGATATGTACGATGGCTTGGTTACTATGTTATACAAGATATCTTATGCTGGTGACCAGTCTTATGCATGGGTGACGAGCCCAAGTCCGACTGGATGAGCATCCCCATGTCGATGTGCATCCATGCATCCATGCATTTAAATAAGACTGCATCATGTTTTGTATTGAATGTCCTGTTGCTTCTAACTATGTTTAACCAGGGTGGCGGTGTGTAATCTTAAGGAGAATTCATACTGAGTTGGCCACTCATCCATCAAATATATAACCGTATAGGTAGCACGGGTGGCCTAGATGATATTCGTGTTCACATTGATGAGGAGAAGGTTACGAGTATCCATGATGCATGATTATATTTGCCAAGAGTTGCTATGTGATTTTACAGCTCAAGATCTGTTATAATTTACCTTGTCTTACATGTGATAATATTTCATTTTGTAATTGTAAGTATTGGGATATTGGTTTGTATATGTCATTATGGGCAGCCGCATGTATATTCTAGATGTAATGCAAATTTTCCTTTAAGTTTAATTTGTCCATCTTTCGCTAAACTGCTAACTTTGAAAGAAAAAGAATGTGTATATATATATATACTTGCATTTGACTATCTTTAAAGGTTAACACTCGGGTTTTTGGAGAACGAGTCATATACTTGGGTTCCGAAAACTCGAGGCGTTACAGGTAGTGTTAGGACAAAGGAATGAGAAGAAGTCCAATGTGATCTACTTACATGTAGAACTCTAAATGGTGCCAAAGTGAATTACTCCACTACATAAAGTGAACTTTTAGCTGTGGTGTTTGCTTTAGACAAGTTTAGGTCCTACTTGATTGGGTAAAAAATCATAGTTTTTACTAGTCATGTAGTGCTCAAGTACTTTCTTACAAAGAAGGATGTTAAGCCCCGTCTGTTTAGATGGATCCTTCTACGACAAGAGTTTGATATAGAAATAAGAGATAAGAAGGGAGTAGAAAATGTAATGGTTGACCATCTCTCTCGCCTTGTTCTTTCTGATTCCATGGAGACGACACATATTATACGATCACGTTTCCTGATGAACAACTGTTTTCAATTTCTACTATACCTTGGTATGCTAATATTATGAATTATCTTGGTACATATGTGATATTGACTCAATGGATTAAGTAAGATAAAATAAAATTTTTGCTAAGGTAAGAAATTTTTTACTGTAAAAATTACGTAGTGTGGTTTTTACTAGCCTACAATGTTTAAGGACACCCATGTATTCTGTAAATCATGTGAATAGTGCTAGAAGTTTTGAGCAATGATGTTGAACCCAATATTGATTGTTAAAGTATTTGATTGTTAGGACATTGATTTCATGGGACCATTTCCCTCATCATTTGGACATCTCTACATTCTTCTAGCGGTTAATTACATTTCAAAAAGGGTAGAGGTTGTCCCATGTAGAACCAATGACCATAGAACGGTTCTACGATTTCTGAAGAAAAATATTTTATCCAGATTTGGAATGCCTAGAGCCATAAAAAGTGATGGAGGCTCTCACTTTTGTAATCGGCCTTTTGAAGCTTTAATGGAGAAATATGACACTACATATAAAGTGAGTACTCCCATCATCCACAAACTCATTTGTGAGAAAGCTTGCCATTTACATGTGGAGTTGGAATATAAAGCATACTAAACTATCAAGACATTCAATTTTAATCTAGACAAGGCTAGTTCATTGTGCAAACTCCAATTGAATGAGTTAGAGGAGATATAGAATGAAGCATATGAGAATAATCCGATATACAAGGAAATGATGAAGATATTTCATGACAATAGTATCTTTAGGAAGAATTTGAGCGACATCAGAAAATCCTCATATATAATTTGAGGTTACATTTTTTCTTAAGAAAGTTGAGATCTCGATGGACTGGCCCATTCATTATTAAAATTGTTTTCCTCATGGGGCCATCGAGATAAAGAATCCGAAGAACAGTAATGGGTTTAAAGTTAATAGACAAAGATTGAAACTATTCATTGAGAAGTTTTCTCTAAAGGAAATATTTATACCTTTGGAAAATCCTATGTATCAGAAATGATCTCTTAGTCCGATGGAGATCTTTTCCCTACTTTCTTAGGAGTTTGTTTCTAGTAGAATATTTGTTTAGCTTTTAGTTTTTGTTTGCTAATGCACCGACCAAGAAGTTTGCAATTACGTATTTTTCATCTCTTATGTACTCTTTACCCTTGATTATAATTTGATTGCTCTCATGTTGTTATTATTTTATAGATTTTTAACATTGAGGATAATGTATCATTTAGGTTGAGGGATGGGGTGGTTTCCTTCGAAAAATTATTCAATTTTGCTAAAATTTTCTAAATTTTGGTCTAAATTTTTTAATTTTTTACTTTTTTAGAAGACTGATTTCTGCAAGTTCAAGTGACTTTTGAAATAATTCAGAAATAGAATGAAAAAGGTACATGGTGATGAGAATTATTGAAAGCTAAAATATAGTTACTTAATGGATTTTAAACTTGAGTTCACTTTATTAATTTTCCTATGGAAAGTTTTAAACATTGATTGAGTCATGAATTCTCACAATTCACATCTAGCTTACACCTATAGGTTTAAGTTAGATATTGTAGTGTTAACTTCATGATTATCGAGAATACTAGGAGCCAAGCCTAGGGAACTTGCTCGGGTTTCAAGATGGATGCAGGAAATTGGTAACCCTTTGCCAGACAACGCCCACTCGTCTCTCAGGGATGTAGCCACTCTTCAAGCTCTTCATCTGGATAGCGGCAGAGTCAGCACTAGTGTTATCCCTTCGATTGTCAAATGGACGAGACCTCTCCCGAGCTAGGTTAAGCTGAACGTAGATGGTTCTTCTCACGAGATTCTGAGCAAGAGTGGTGGTGAAGGTATTGTTAGGGACTCCTAAGGTCGGGTTATTTTCGCTTTCCATAGGCATTATGGCCTTGCTTCCAAAATGATGGCGAAGGCCTAGGCTATGCTTAATGGCATTACTCTTTGCAGCGATTGGGTCTTTCCAGCATCGTTGTAGAATCTGATTCGATGTTGGTGGTGGAAGCTGTTGTGGATCCCCTCGCTCATTGCCCTTGGAACATCTGGTACAGGTTGGGAGCCATCCATCACTTTAGCCATAGTCTCAACCTCTGCTTCAGGCATATCTACCACAAGGGTAATTCGGTGACAGACTTGTCAGGATGGCAAGTGAAGGATGTGGAAACTCATTCTATCGTTCTCGTTTGGAATTACCGAGAAGTATCAGGGGCCTCTTGGTTCTTGATAAAGTAGGTCTGGGTAACTTGAGAGCTTGATTTCAGTGTGGGCTTCTTTTCTGTTTTTTTGTTGGGGTTTCAGCTGAGCTTTCTTTTTGCTGCCTGGCCCTCCCTGGCTCGTTTCATAGCTATGTGGGAGAGCCAGTTTATGATAGGTGAGGCTCCTTTCCTTTTTGTTGGAGCTAGCCCGAAGGGTTATACATCTGGTCTCTTTGATTTAATAATATTTAGTGGTGCGGGTCCACCTTTAAAAAAATAATAATAAAAATAATAATTGATGAGCGTATGTTTATGAACTATTATACTCTTTAAGATTTTATTTTTTTTAAAAAAAGCCTGGGGAACTTGTCCATCATGTTCAAGAAAAGAAAAAGAAGATAAAGAACCAATTAAAAAATAGGTACATCGAAAAGAGCTACCTATTAAAAGAAGTTTGAAAAAAAAAAAAAAAAAAAAAAAAAAAAAAGAGAGAAAAAAATGAGTATAATAGTATGAAAGCCATCGATGGAAAAAATCAAAAGCTGATATATTAAATTGTTGGACTATAAGGTAAGTTTTGGTTTAGGCTTTGGTTGATCTTATCATTCTAGTAGATTGTTAATGAAAACATGAAAGTAGAAAATTGAACCATTAGTTGTGTTAAGTTTAAATTGCATTGTGCACCATGAAACTCAATGTTTGGAAATTTTCAAATGTATGATTAATGCTTTGAACTCAATTTGGATATTTACTAAGTGTTAAAGTTTAGGTGGATGATATTTTCAACATCAATGTATCTTGGAAATTTATGATTAGATCATTTTAAAGAATTAGTTGACTTTATAGAAATAATTCTTTTGAGTATTTTACTTTGAATTTGAAAATCTTCCACATATTTTGCTCGGGACTAGCAAATGCTGGTTGGGGGGTGTGTTGAGACTCAAATGTTGCACATTTATTCTCTCATATGCACTGTTTTTTCATGCATTTGAGTACTAAGTTGATCTAATTGGATATGTTTCTATATGTGAGGTGATCTCAAAACTAAGGAAGAATATGTGCTTAAATGGACATTTTAAAGCCCAAACTCATGAAGCGTGAAAAATTGAAGAATTTAGGACTCTGGGATGAAGATTTAAAGCCATAAAGGTCTAAGGAAACAAGAACCGAAGGTAGGAAAGAAGGAAAAAAAAATCAAAAGAATGAATATCAAAGAAGAAATCTTGATTTTGAGGCTAAAAAAGTAAAATTTTGAAAATAATGGACCAAAACGAAAAAATTCAAAATTTCTAAGAAATAGCCCTATAGAATTTAATGGTGCCACCGTGGAGTTGACGGTGCCACTGTCAACCTCTGAACATCCAACGGTGACACCGTGAATGTAAGCGGTGCCATCTTTGGATGTTGTTTTTTATTACGCGATTATACATAACGTGGCTTAATACACAAGCTTCTTATGTTAGTTAGAGTTAATTCTATATAAAAGAGGTCTCTAATCTTTTTTAGGGTATCTAACTAGGGTTTAGAGGAGAGAGAACACGAAGACAATGCTTCTCTAGCATTTTGTTCTACCTTCGGTTCAAGTTTGATTTTCCATATTTTTCTTTTCTTTTCTTTTTGAGATGTTAGCCATGCAAGGATAATATCTTAGTTAAGGCTAAGGGATGAACCCATTAATGGTATTTTGATATTTAATTTATCTTTTAATCTAAGTTATGGGTTTTTAAAGTTGAATGGTGATTACGAGATTGATTTTTTAGATTAGAGAAGGAATCAATCTATAAAACCAATTGATCTATTGTTTATTCCAAGTACAATAGATGTTTTTAATTCCCCACGATTGATATTTTCATGAGAGATCAATCTATCTCGGTTCTTATCTTGTTAGATGATTGTTATTGATTTTACACATTATCTTCCGATTAGAACGGATTGAAATCCAGTTCCAATTAAATTATCAACTTGAGAAAATAAATTAATATTGAATTTTATTAATTAGGGATTCCTGAATCCTTAGTTGTGCTTTAATTATAGTTTTTACCATCTTCTAATTGTTGGATTAAATATCAGAGAAACCGTTAAATCTAATTGTGTTTAAACCTACATTAATCCCTGTGGAACGATCTCAGACTTCCAAGTTACTATACTACTATGAATCCCTACACTTTGGGTGAGAAAAAACAAGACCAACCCAAGCAAAATTCTATCATAACTAAAATAATTAACTTAAAAAAAAATAAAAAAAATCCTGATTTGTCGTGGAAACGACCACCGACCCTACTCCAGTGATGTATTAAAGTCGGTGATGACTCGAACAATCGATGTGCATGCGTTGAGAGGCCCAACTGATGATTGGTTCAAACCTCTCTCACACGTCTCCCATTATTTAGTGAAGCTAAAAATTAACACATCATCACTATCTCTAGTGTCAATGGGGCAATTAGAGTCTGTTTTAGAAGTTGAACTTTTCTTAATGCAAAAACCACTAATGTTACTATAAGAGTATCCATTAAAGGGTATGAGCTGCAAACACCTACTAATAGTGATACTATTCATTTTACATTCTACATGAAGGAAGCAGATCCAATAGGAGTGCCCACTTCATACCAGGGTCGCCAACGGGACCACCTTTGCAAGAGGGGTCGACAGTGGCTACGTGCGGCAGACAGTGCATGTTGGGTGTAGCCGTAGCTAGTCGTCAACGCACTTAACGTGGAAGATGTGGCTGCAATCAGGCAGCAGCCGTAGCATGTCCGTATCCTTATAATCCGCAAGGCAGATGGAGCAGCAAGATGAGGTGGTGTCCTTGTTCTGGATCTTGACGTGCCAGTAAAGTTGCATGGGGTAGCATGAGAGGGTGGCTTCATCGAGGCCTACTTCATTGTCATCAACTACAAGTGTTTGATGTTAAGCGGGCCTATCGAGTTCTCGATGCTAGCGGGGCGGGGACGAGCAGGGCCAGGTGCAGAAGTAGGAAGCAACGATGACGATGATGACGATGAGGAGGAGAATGCCCACGTTGGGGCCAATGTAAGAGCTTAACCTGATCTTGCTCATCGTGTTGGTGTTCATCAATCCATCAGAGGTGTTGGTGTCGTTCATCTTCATGGGCGTGTCAATGTACAACTACTCGATAATAGGGTGGGTTTTATGTTGGTGAAGAAGGTAGTTTTCGGACGGTGAAGTCAATGATTTTGAATTATCAAGGGAAATTGACCGTACTCGCCTCGAAGTTTGGGTAAATTACCTAGAAAGCTACGTCATTCCATATATCCTTAGAAGGGCCTTTTGACATCTTTTGGAGATTGTTTCGGACGAAAATGCCCCTGACCTTGGTTCAAGACTTGTACGGTCCTAGAGTGAAGTAGAAGTCACCCATTGTTGCAACCCCCGAGAAAGTGAAGGATTGACTACTCCCCGGGGCACCAGCCAATGGATAATGTTCGGCAGTCTGTGGGTGGACCCACCACTTATTTGTTTCATCCATGCCATCCATATATTTCTCCAGATCATGTATTGGTAGGTGTCCAAAAACGGCGATACTCCCATCACAGTGGGCCTTAGGAGGATTTTAATGGTGGATATCCAATCATTATAATTTTCCCATAGTGTGGTCCACCTGAGATTTATCTCACTCTCATTTTTTGGTTCAAGCCATAAATGACATTTAAAAGTGGATGAACGGCATGGACGAAGCACAGACATCATGGTAGGGCCCACAGAGCACCGATCACCAGCACCACAAGCTTCAGAAGGGGCAAATGCCGCATTTATTTACCTTTTAAAGACCCTCTTCTTCTTCTTTTGTTTTCCTCGAAAAGCGAAGATCCAGGGACCAACAGCCAGAGAGCGACCTTGTTTCTCCTTATCGTTTCTCTTTTTTGAAAGTCTCTTCCACAACGAGGTTAGTATTTTATTTTGTTTTAACTGTAGGCAATTTCCTAAGGTAAAGGAAGAACAAAGTCGAGAAGTCGAGGGTTTCGTTTGTCACATGAAAGGGAGTGTAACGTAGGGCAAACCTTGATCAACCCTCCACCATTAGATAATAGACAACCACGACATCACGTTTGTGATGGTATTTAGATCGTGGTTGCCACTTGTCATGACCGTGGTTGTCATGTTATATGGATCATCGTCCTTAGCTTACACGGGTGGTGGTTATCAGTTGTTATGGGTCGTGCTTGTCAGGGATATGGCACTGGATACAACTATGACCTAGTGTGCTTCATTACCACGACCCAATGTGTATGATAACCACGATCTAGTATGCTTCATTACCATAAGATTACGACCCAGTGTGCTTCATTACCATAAGATTACGAATACTGCATCAGATGAATTCAATTTGATAATTAAAGTTGTGTACGGTGATGCAACTTGGAAGTGCAAAAGACACAATGTGTCGCGATTTCAGTGGATGAGTTCCAAGTGATCGCACGGGGAATGACTAATGTAGTGAATCTAAGAGAAATGAAGTGTACGTGTGGTTAGTTTACACGGTGCTTGACAAGACACAATAGGACATTTCAGACGAAGTGAAGGTTTTATGTGAGAATATGAAGCCTTCAAAAACTAGAAGATCTGATGAGAGACCCAAAAAGGTTCGAATTACATCACAGCGAGAAGATAAGCCAACACCCAGATGCTCGAGATGTAAATAAATAGGTCACAATCGGCGTCGATGCACTTTCGTCCCTGCTGGCTGAGGATGAGGCCGAGGTTGATGATGACTTATTTTTTTATTGCTTATGATAATGTAATGTGAACTGTAATATACTCATTGATTCATGAACTTTGGTGCATGTTAACCACCTTCCAATGTGGATGCTAACCACGATTCATTGTGTGTTTGAACCACAACCCATATAGGAAAACGTGAACTTAACATTGGGTCATGGTTGCCATGATAAATGGATTGTGATTGAAATGTCATATGGGTCGTGTTTCTCATTAGGTCATGGTTGTCAACAATGGATCAACAAGGACGACAACCACGATCCATTACAATTGTGAACCACGACATATTTAACATTACAGCCACGACCCATATCAAGTACGACCAATGATTCACATATACCACGACCCATATAACATGACAACAATGACCCACATATCATTCTAGTCAGGGTACATGTATCATGACAACCACGACCTATACAACCTCACAACGTTGACCCATATACAATGACAGTGGGGACCCATGTATCCTGACAAACAAGACCCAATGTGGATGATAATCAAGAGCCTTTATGCATATGCACCATGAACCCAAAGATCGGAATAATGTAAATAACATAGGTTGTGGTTTTCGTGATATATGGATCGTGGTTGTCATGTCAATCGGTCGTGGTTGTCAACAACAATCCAGTACGGATGATAACCACGATCCATTACAAATATGACAACCACGACACATGTAAATGGTCAACCACGTTTCATGCAACACGATAACCACGACCCGTATAACATGACAACCATGAACCCATATCAAATGACAACTACGATTAATGCTTCACATCAACCACGAACCATATAACACGACAACCATGACCCATAGATCATAACATTCGGGATCCATATTTCATGACAATCACGGCCTATATAACATTACAACCACGATTTATATTCCAGGCTGATGTGAAATGGCCTATTCTGGCTTCCAGGCAAACGAACTCGATATTTCGTAACATGACAATAGTGATACATATAACATGACAACCACGATCCATAAAACATGAAAACCACGACTCGTATCAACTGATACCATGACCTATGTTACTTTAACAACCATGATCCATATATCATAACAACCAAAATCTATTTTACATGAAAACCATTATTAAAAAAAAAAAAAAAAGAGTCAACAACGATCCTTTGCCTGGGTCCTGTATTGACAACGTGAAGGATCGTGGTTGCATCTACGAAGGGTCGTGTTTGTCATTGTGTAAGGTAGAGATGACTTTGATCAAGTTATGACAATGAAAGCCCTCACCATATCCAGTTTGAAGCCCAAGTCTTTGGCCAACAACTCTGTATCATGGTTATTATGTTATATGGGTCATGGTGTGAATGTTCAATGGGTCATAGTTGACATGACGATATATATTATGGTTTTCATTGTATATATCGTGTAGTTAATTACATCGAAATAAATGGTTAGAAGGTGTTGAGAACTATGTGGGCCGTACATCCACCTGATAAAACTTATTTTTATGCTATGCCTTTATATACGTACATTACATACGATGGTTAGTTTAGATGACATTTATATATCATTGTGGACCCCATATATCTTAGTTTGTACTGAATTAATATGTCACATGTACATATATTAAAGATGGCGTGAGGCGGGAAGTTCGCTTACGATTCCAAACGCAGAAGATCAATCGTCGATCATCTGGTTCAAGTCTATGGGCCCATCATAAATCGAATTTAATCTGTTAGAATTGTTCATGGAGGATGGATTCCTTCAAAAATTATATTAGTGACACGTATCGAGCCATCAGTGGCCCACACTGCATAAAGATGACAAATTATGGGATTTTACCAAAACTATTGGTTGAACTATTGTGGTCCATTGAATTCGAATGTTTTGACCATTCTTTGGGTAATTCTGTTTCTTGATGTTACAAATAAAATGGACAGTGCGGATCAAAGAAAAGGCAGTTCGATGTGACTTACGGAACATCGACTATATCTTGGACGCTTACGGACGCTTTTACAGACGCTTATGATTCCAAACGCAGAACATCAACGGACGCTTTTACAAACACTTACGATTCCAAATGCAGAACATCAATTGCTTGTCCCCATACGAAACACCGACTATATATTGGAGCTTCTTCTCTAGGACCCCTTCACTTTTTATCCCTAACCATTTTTTATTGGTTTTGAATCTTCTTCCCTGGGCCCCTCTATCGCCACTCAGCGAGTACATCTATAAGTTCAGTGCAGGTCAGTCAATATAAATGGCAAAGCAAAGTAATGGTTGACAGGGACGATGGATGGTGGTTATTATGTTATGTGGGTCATGGTTGTGAACTATGATCCAATGTATATAACTATAACGATATGTATAACATCACAATCATGATCATTATTGTGATCGGTGTTGATATGCCGAATGGATCGTGGTTGATAGGGTCAGTGTATCATGGCCCACATGTTATGTGGGTCGTGGCTGTGAACCACGACTCAATGTAGATGACATCAATGATATATATGGCATGACAACCACGATCATGGTCGTGATCGTGGTTTGTTGCATAATGGATCGTGGATCACATGTTGTATGGGTCGTGCCTGTGAACCACAATTCAATGTAGATGACAACAACGATCTGTATGCCATAACAACCATGATCATTGTTACGATCGTGGTTGGTTTGCCTAATGGATCATTGTTGACAGGCACGTAGATGACATCAACGAACCCTATAGCACGACTGTCAACCACGACCCCACACAGATGACAACCACGATCCAGCATAGATGATAACAACGAACTGCGTAGCATGATAACCATGTTCCTTTAGAACTCGTGATAAACACGACCCTTTGTGTATTACAACCCCGATCCACTATGTAGTACAATTACGACCCATGTTAGATTTTGTAAGACCATCTTATTATTGATTAACAATCTACGACCATATTGGAATGCAGGTCGAAATAAGCCAATCATAATCACATGCTTAGACTTTGAAAGGGCACAGGTCTCTCCCAAGTGCTCCATCTGTTTTCTGAAAGACTTAGTTGAAGATATGGAGAAGAAACCTGATAGAAAGAAACTATTTAGAGACAGTTGTTTTGGATTTTTGCTTGACTTTCAACTGGCCGAGTGGAGGGTACAATCTCAGATCATGCATTGCCTGATGCAAAGTCATGTTGGTGATCTAAAATTTGATGTTCAGCGCACCAAGATAAAATTTACTAAGCTTGATTTTGTGCTAATAATAGGTCTTAAGTTTGGACCATTTAGGATAGATGGTGGCAATCGTGCCGAGGCCGGAAGAGCAGAAGCAGGAAAAGGCATTAGGGAGACCTACCTGAGTGCAGGTGACATGAGTAGACAAGTATTGAAAGATGTTTATCGGTCACTTGCCGATAAAGAAGAATATATGGATGCGGTGAAGCTGACTCTAATAATTTGTGTTGAGACTCTATTAGTTGGATCTCTGCAAAAGAGTAACTGTGTTGATACGTTTATCGACATGGTTGATGACTTGGATTATTTTAATAACTACCCCTGGGGCAGTGTGGGGTATGATTATTTGAAGAATGGGGTTAACGCTGCGTCTGCCATTATCCAGGGAGAAAGGATAACTGGCCAATACCCCAAATCATACAACATATGTGGATGCGCGTTTGCCTTACAAGTACGTTATTCTTGTCTTGATTCATACTTTGAGTTTGAATTTTTTCCTTTTTTCTTCATACATGTCAACCAATATGTAATGCATGATAATTGTTCTTAAATAGATTTGGGCCTACGAACAGTTCCCTCAACTCACTGGTGACCGTAGGTGGGCCGTTAGAAAACTGTGCACAAGGATTCCTCGAATACTAAATGGGGTCTCAAGAAAATAGGCAGATATGAAACCATATCTGTCATCTTCACAGCTATGCCAATAAGATTTATTCAATTAGTAGTGTAATTTGAATCATGCAGTATGTTTATAATTAAAAAAAAAAATCAATTTTTCTCCTGCAGGTGGTGCTAGCTTCAGAGCTTCAACCAACGGTCGAAGAAGCAGAGACAGATGTTGTCAGGAGTATAACTGACGACAACATTCATACGAAAGACAAGGCTCTGTGGTCAGCACCCACGGTAAAGACAACTGAGGATGACATAAGAAATAAAGTTGAGAATGATCTAACAGCCTCCCTCTTGGAAATGAAAAATATAATTGAGCTTAATGGGAAATCTGCCCATCTTGGGAATGTACTGAAATATAATAAAAAAAAGATCCACAATAAGAAATTTTAATAAGTGGATTGAGTTCCTCGCCACTGAAGTGCAAGGAATAAAGGGTGAATTGAAGCGAATTGATGAGTTTGGAGTAGAAATAAAGCACCTCAAGGAGGATTATGCTTCTTTACAAGAAGTGAAGTTGATGAGAGATGATATTAATGCAAAACAAGTATGTGAAATTGCCTTGCTTTATCTAACCTATTTGTTAATAGCTCACTGTGAAGGAAAATGAAAAGATCGTGGTTGTTATCCTCACAGGATCGCAGTTATCATACAGGAAGGGTCGTGGTTTTTCATGCACCTAGGGTCCACAACCCAACATTGATGGCCTAGGGTCGTGGTTTCCGTGTAACGTGGTTTATGGTTTCAATGAAATATGGATCGTGGTTATCATACATAGTGGATTGTGGTTTTCATCCACGACTGTTCGTGTGGTTAAACCACATGGACGATAACCACACCCCATTCATCGTAATAACCACGACCCTATTCTTAATCGTAGCTGTCACCCACAGCTGGTTCAACCACGACCCAATACGGTTGAGAAACACGATCCACTGTTCGTAATAACCACGACGCTTAGTGCATCGTAGTTGTCACCATAGTGTGTCATGGTTCACATACATGAAGTTCGTGGTTGGGTTCCTTATAAAAAGACATATTGAAATACATAATAATAATGATTTTATTACAGCACATTATCTCTTTGATCAGCCCTCTCAAAGGAGAAAATGATTCACTGTGTGAGCAAGTGAAGCAACATAGAGAGGAGATCAATGCTTCAATACAGGAGCAGGTGAAGTAACATAGAGAGAAGATCAATGCTTCACTGCAGGACCAAGTGAAGCGACTTAGAGAGGAGACTAATGTTTCACTGTAGGAGCAGGTGAAGCAACTCAGAGAGGAGATCAATGCTTCACTGTAGGAGCAGGTGAAGCAACTCAGAGAGGAGATCCAGGCAATGAAGGTATATGAAGTTGAATCTATCATGAATCATTGTTATCATACACCAGGGGTCGTGGTTGAGATGCACACTGGATCATGTATGAGTCGCGATCAATATAACATGATAGTCATCTATCTAGACAAGGGTCGTGGTTTCTACAAAATGTGGATTGTGATTATCGTCCAATGTGGATTGTGATTATCATCTATCGCGATCGTTATTCTCATCCAATGTGGATTGTGATTATCATACATAGTAGATCATGGTTAACATCCACAAACCTCCATGGATGTGAACCACGACCCACTATGAACGACAACCAAGCTCCATTGGTCGTAATAACCATTTCTGATATATGATTTTATTACTGGACAATGTTCCTTCAACCAGCCCTTTGATCGTAGAAAATGCTTCAGTATTAGAGCAGATGAGGCAGCTTCGGGAGGAAATACAAGGAATAAAGGTATATGAAATTAAAATTTTCCCTTGTCATATTTGGTCGTTGTTGTATTCCTTTTTGGGTCATGGTTATAATTCAGTGAGGGTCTCTATTACAGGCCCTTGGCCATTCAACGAGTCCTCTTAGGTATGAGAATGCTTACTTGAATGAGGAGATGACGTAACTTAGAGAGGAGGTAGAAGTAATAAAGGTATATGAAATAGAAATTTGGTCGTTGTTGTGTTCCACCTTGGATCGTGGTCATTGTTAATGTTGGATCGTTGTTATCATGTGT
The DNA here is from genome assembly GCA_030180095.1 of Magnolia changhungtana. Lineage (NCBI taxonomy): Eukaryota > Viridiplantae > Streptophyta > Magnoliopsida > Magnoliales > Magnoliaceae > Magnolia > Magnolia changhungtana. The sequence goes on from JASAUF010000106.1 coordinate 230,687, forward strand.
GATTGGTCGTGGTTATCATCCACCATAGGTTGTGGTTGACACACGACCCAAAGTGGATGAGATTGGATATACATACAAAATATGTACATGATTTGTCTTTGGTTTAATAGTTAACAAGTCATTATGTATGTAATGTCTTCTAAAATACAATTTTATAACAGGTCAACAACTCCATTGTCGAGGCTGGGATCAGCCAGCTCTCTAGTTTTGAAGATGGGATGACCCATCTTAAAGATGAGAATACTACGTACGGGCACAAATGAAGCAGGAGATGAACATATTAAATGATGAAGTTAATAAGACAATTGTACATGAAATTAAATTTATATTGTGGTTTAAATTAGACATTATATTATGAACTCCATAGATAATATGTCATTTTATTACAACTCAACATCGTTACCTCGTAACTGAGTGAGGAAGGGAGACCACGTCGCGATATAGCGGATCACAATAAAGCTCTAACTGTAAAAGAGCCTCGTCAGGGGCTCAGTGAACCCCACTGAGCTCTAACCGATGCTGAAGAGGACAAGTTAAGAGTTGTTAGAGAGTCAAGTTCACTCGTCTGGTTAAAAAGTGTCCATGACCTAAATTCATGGGTCGACTTTGAGGTAAGTTTCTATTCTTTCTCCTTCTTTGTTTCATATTAATGTATGAATATTATAGTTATATCACATATTTTTCTTTTTACGTAGGCTATAGACCTATACCTAAGATACCTATCAGCTCGTCAGGAAGATCAACTACAAGGTAGATAGGGCTATGCATTCATCTCGTCACTATTTACAGTAATGTGAATTTGAGGACCATAGTTACCTTTAAAATGTCATTAATCATTTATGTATCTAATAATATTCAATATATCAATAACAATGCATGAAACATCAACTTGACCTGTTGCGAACTTATGGCATTGGGAACCATAAGGATTGTGGGACCTTGAAGTCTGAAAGGTTGAGTGAAGTGCTTATACAAATGGTCAACTATAAACCGAAAGCTCTATGGAAGTATGATGTGGTAAGATCTTAGTTTCTTGCACATGTACATGGACTTAAATGATTATATCCAATTTTAGAAAGGTAATGCTTTAACTGTTGTCGTATTTCTTATGCTTCATAGGTGTACATCCCTCTTAAAGCGAGGGGGCAGCACTGGCTGATGGTTGTTGTTTATCCGAGGAAGAAAGAGGTTACTTTGTACGACAGCTTGAGTACCGAATCGAAAGAGAAAAATGAGTTGGTCGTTGCACAGGTAATGGACGGACTGAGGTGGTTATTCCATCTTCTTGATGGCGGATTAGTTAGGTGGGAGAAGCCATGTAATGTGAAGCCATCCACTAACAGGCCTACGCAACACAACTCGGATAATTGTGGCATATTCTTACTGAAATATATAGATTTCTTGTGCAGTATGAGTACAATTGATTTTACGCTTGTAAGTATATATTTATTCCTCTATATTCAATCTTGATTGCTTTGTACTTTGTTTTAATATTAGTTCATTCTATTTCTGTAGGAGAAAATTCCAAAATTAAGAAAGACAATTGCATATGACAAGAGCAAAAGATGCTACATTCGCAAAAGATGCTGCGTTCGCAAAAAAAAAACAACAAGAAGAGGCGTCAGGTACACCAGTGAAGAAAGCTAAACACTGATTTGATGTTGAATGATGAATGGATTTGTGTATTTGATGTTTCTTCTTCTTATTATCATCTATAATGGGTTGGTGAATGAGATGGGTCGTAATTGTCCGTGAACAATTCAAAGTTGTATTGCACTTAGGCTCGTGGCTGTCAGCCACGTTAGTTGACATGCATAATGGATCATTGTTACATATGTGTGGTTGAACGTGGATGCCAAATATGATCCATAAATCGTGACAACCACGACCCCTATAACATTAGAACCACGGCACATATCATCTTACAACCACGATCCATCTAACATCATAACCACGACCCGGCTAAAATGAAAACCACGGTCCATAACAACAACGACACAGTCTATATGACAACCACGAAACTGTTATGTGATCAGATCTTGTGGTTTGTATGCATATTAGATCATGGTTATTGTCCACGTTGGATCATGGTTGTCACCCTTATTGGTTCGTGGTTCATAACCACAACCCTAATTTGATTCCCTGAAAAGCCTGCATGATATATGTACATTATGGCAAGTCATGGAAGTGAGTGTAGTACCATGACCCCTAAGCATGAAAACCATGACCCATATAACACGAGAATGACGATCCGTAACAATCTTCAAGCCATGATGTAAGGCCCACCCCCACAGCACATGATATTGTCCGCTTTGCCGAAGCTCACGGCTTTAAAACGCGTCATGTCTGTTAAGGGAGAAACCCAACATATAACCACCACAACTCCAGACAACTCTTCCGATGTGGGACAAGTTACGCTACAGTCAACTGCAACAGTAGCTCGCCCAGCACAGTAGCCTGCCAGCCACACCTGGGGGCCCGCCCACATGTGTGCCCGCCCACATGAAACAGTGACCGGGGCGTCACATTATCCCCCACCGAGGGCAGAGCCGTCCTCGGCTCTGATACCATTTGTAAGGCCCACCCCCACAGCACATGATATTATCCGCTTTACCGAAGCTCACGGCTTTAAAACGCGTCATGTCTGTTAAGGGAGAAACCCAACATATAACCACCACAACTCCAGACAACTCTTCCGATGTGGGACAAGTTACGCTTCTGATCAGCAACAAGTGGCTCGCCCAAAGACAGTAACCTGCGACCACATAGTAGCTGCCCGACCACACTTGGGGGCCCGCCCACATGTGTGCCCGCCCACGTGAAACAGTGACCGGGGCGTTATACATGATCCATATACCGTCACAACCACGGCCTGTGTAACTAGACAACCATAGATTATGTACACGACATGGCTCATAGACGGCTCAGTGCTTATGTGTTTCGTCCATGGCATACATAATCCATGCCCTGCCATACATGTTGAAACAACAACAATGATCCAAGCAACATGACAAACACGATTCGTATAACATGGCAAATACAACCCATATAACATTACAATCACTACCCACATAATATGACAAACAAGTTCCATGCAACATGGGACTACAACCTAAGCAATCCGCAGCCCAAATAACATGAAAGATCATGAGGCTTATAACATAAAACCCACGACCTAAGCAATCCACGGCTCGTTGATATTCAATTTAAACGTCTCCATTCCATCCCTCATTATCTTTCGCTTAATTTCAGGTGTTCTTCTTACAATCACGATCAATATAACACAATCATGACCCAATGTTCAAACGAACCACGATCACACAGAACGATCGTTGTTGTCATACACATTAGCTTATGATTCCCAACCATGATCCATTGTGGAAGACAACCACGACCCTTTGTTCGTTCCATCCACGACCATTCCCTTGAAATTCAACGCGACCCTCTGGAAACAACACCACATTTTTCTTCTTCATGAAATCACATTAAATTTGCTACTTCCCCATAATCCATTGGGCACCGAGCACGACCCTTTGTTATCCGTGTGACCGTACCAAATCAACGCGACCCTTCAGAATCGACGCTTTGACCATTGAATGACCAGCCCATAAGAATGGTACTTTGGTGATACTTCTACAAGACAATCCGCATTCATGCATTTCTTTGCTCTTTCATTCAAAATAATGGAGGAGATTTCGAAGAAACTATATGAAAAGGCCTAGCTATATGTCCTAGAGGAGGGGTGAATAGGACTATGCCAAATTTTAAAACTTTAACAGCGGAATTTCACTGAATAAAGGAATGATAGCACTTTAAATAAATCACGGTACAAAAATGTAAAGCAACCTCAAATACTAGAATAGAGAGAATGATACCAAGTTGTTCTAAGGACAACCTTGCACCATAAAAACTAAGGGTTTATGACAAGACAACCTTATTAGAACAATTTGAATATCAAAAACTCAAACTGAAAGGAAATAAAGGAAATAGCAAGAAATAAATTCTAAACTATTACAACATTCCCCACAATGCTTGAAATGTAAATATTACAACATTCACATCCACACATACATCCCACAAACTTGAATGATAAAAGATATAGAAATTAAACAAACATTCAAACCACAAGACACAAAGAATTATAGTGGTTCGCCTGTGTGTACACCAACTGTTAAACAACAGCCACACAGCTTGCTCCTCCACTCCTAATATCCTCACATAGGAGATATTAGCGTTCACTATGAAAATAGGTTTCTCAGGTTCACCTAAAACCTTCACAATTGTGTCTTTCAAATGGGCTTACACAATTCCAAAATCCCACTTTCTGAGTTTTCTGGCTCTCCTCAGATAACCAACACATTGAGATTTTTTTGGCTCAATCTCAAAAGAAACCAAAATAAAGGAAATTTACACAAATGTAAAATACTTGGATTTCTCCTTTTGTAGCAGCCCGAAAGAACCAATTGGAGTAGAAGTTTGAATATAGAAGTTCAATTGTCCAATACTCACTTCGAAATGGTTCTAGATTCTAAATTGATTTTAAATTAAACCAGTTGTGCTAGCTATATTTATGTAAGACCCGTATCCTAGTTCGTACTGTTCCGTCGACTTCAGCGATCCTTCCCGTCGAGTCCGGTAATCTACGACGCATAATCAACGTTTGCGATCGACCTTAAGTCGTATCCTTTAGAATTGAGTCGGCTTAAGCAGAGATTTGTACCATTACGACTGCACCGTCGCCACAGTTCCAACGTTGCGACTCGCGCACCGATCCGATACCCAAGTCAGAATATGTGGGCCGGTGTTTATTTCGAAGAAACGCCATGCGTTTACAATCCCAAGAGAATCTCTACAACATGTCCCATCAATCAATCACTCAAATCAATTAATCAATCACATCATGTCAAGTACAAAAGTAACCCATGCTTTCTTTCTCCACAAGTTAAGTAACCACCAAAGTCAACCCATCTCTCACCTCACCCATCACTCACCTCACCCATCACTCACCTTACATCCATTACTCTCTCTCCCTTACAACCCTCTCTCTCTCTCTCTCTCTCTCTCTCTCTCTCTCTCTTTTCTTAACATAAATTCCAAGCGAAGCAAGGAAGTGCACGTCTAAGCCTCTCTAAGAGAGAAAAATGACTTTGTGTGGCCCACCTTTCCCTCCCAAAAATCCACCATCATAGCCCTTCATTTCTCATCCTCTCCATCAAAGTGAAGCACTAGGAGATTGACGTTCCATCAGACCAAGAAGATCGATCGATGGGTGCTTATTAGGCTAGATTTTTCATATTTTTATGATGGACCAAGTGAGGCCTACCGATCAATGGTATGGATCTCACTTGGGACCCTAAGATGTGGCTAATGGCCCACCTTGATCTTCATGATCATTTCATGATGGGGCCATTATCCATGGACCCCATCATGGTGTTTATTTTTTAGCTTGAAAATGGGTTATCTAGACCTTACATCTTGGTGGAGGAGGGATCTCCACCGTTAATCTTGATTTGGGTGGGCCCACATGTAATGGGACCCACTTGATGTATGATTGGATGCTTGAAACGGAGGGCCCATAGTGTCGGGGTCCCTCCATTACACGTGCTTATTCTTCTCTCTCTCTCTCTATCTCTCTCTCTTTTTTTGATGTTATAGTTGTGTGGCCCACTTGGATGGACCCCACCTTACATATGTGTTGTATCCACACCACCCACCATTTGGTGGCCCACCTCAATGCATGTGCCATGCCCAAACCGTCCTGCTTCTGGGGACGCTGGACGTGAGTTAAAACACAAATATGAGCTTGGTTCAAGCCTTGGGGGTGGACCACTCATGCAGGCCCCACCTGGATGTATGCATTCAATCCACACTGTCTATTCCATTCATCGGCCCGTTTTAGGCGTTGAGCCGAAAAATGAAGACGATCCGACTAACCAGTGGGCTGCACCTAGCAAACAGTGACTTTCACCATTTAAATTCACTTGATTTTTCCTACACGCCGAAAGATGCCCAATATTAGGCTTGATGGATTTGTTATTGGCTGTAGAAATCAGTGGGTGGGGTGGATTCTTTCGATGTGGGCCCCATGTATGAAAAACCTCGAAAAAATGAGATTTCAGAAAAATATATATATAAACAATATTTGGGTGCAGCGCCTGCTGCTGCTGTGCAGCAAGACGCTACTGGCGTTAGCGTGAAATGGGCAGGGACCCACAGCCCCAGCCATGGGCCCCACCATGATGTTTGTTCATCATCCAAACCGTTCATGAGGTAGGCCCTTGCTTGACGTGGGCCCCCTCCAAAAATCAGGCCCATAAAAAGCTCAGGTGGCCCACATCACAGGAAACAGTGGGGCTGAACCGTCTGCCATTGAAACCCTTTTTTGGGTCCACAGAAGTTTTAAATTAAGATGAAATTTGTTTTTACTCTTCATCTAGGTCTGTGTGACCTTATGGACAGATTGGATGGCATATAAGCATTATTGTGGGCCCCACGTGGGACCCACAATGATACATGTGTTTTATTCCCACAGTCCAGGTGGACGGTGGAGCCCACAGTGATTATGTGTTCTATCCACACAGTCCCCCCTGGACGGTGTGTGTGAGCATGTGTGTGTGTGTAAATATATATATATATATATATAATATTATATTATATATAATATTGTGTATGTGTATATATACTATATAAATTATATATTATATTATATATACATGATGGTGGGCCTTCATGTGAACCCCACCCTTGATGCATGTGTTGCATCCAAACCGTCCAACCACTTGGCGAGCTTGTCTTAATAGGCTTGAGACTAAAAATAAGCCAAATCTAAAGTTCAAGTGGACCCCACCATCTAAAGTAGTGGACAATGACGTCCACCATTCAAAATTTCTAAGGAGCCATAGTAGTTTCCTATTAAGCTGATATTTGTTCCACTTCATCTATCCCTATGTTAACTTAGGAACATGTTGGATGGGAAATATACGTTATGGTGGGCCTTGGGAATTTTAATGGTGGAAACCATTATCACCACTTGTATTCGGATGTGGCCCATTTGATATACATTAGGCCCATGTAATGTGGGCCCATCTTAATGTCTTTGTGGCCCATTGTTGAGGCCCACCCTGATGTACATAAGGCCCATGTGATGAGGCCCATTCGATGTGTTTGTGGCCCGTTGTCAAGGCCCACTTTAATATATATGAGACCCATGTTACGAGGCCCATTGTGATGTTTTCAAAGGCCCATGGGATATGACCCATTGCAATGTACATAAGGCCCATTGATGCGGCCCACTTGATTTATATAAGGCCCATATGAGTGTATCTAAGGCCTATGGGTCGAGGCCCAATAAGATGTATATAGGTCGATTGTAATTTGTGATTCCCTATGGTTTGTGTAAAGATATTTTATGGCGGGCCATGCCTTGGGAACAATGTTAGTTTGACGTCCAGATTGTAAGTACAATGTTGGTTAAATGTTCGCATTGTAACTCTCCTTAGGGCCCATTGATAGGCCCATACTTGTTGATAGGCCCATACTTGTTAATAATTCATCACTTTATAACATGCTTAGTATAACTCCATGATTCACGCCCATGCGCATCATATGTATGCTTGATATGAGGAATGTATGATCATAGCATAAGCAGTTGGGCTGAGACATTTACAGGACTCCTTATGAAACGGAGTGCCCCACATGATCGCGCGATACGCGCTGGATTGTTACATGATTTGACAGTGTGATTCATGCATCTCACATTTGTGTGTCATGATCACTGTACGCCCTAGCAACATAAGGGTTGTGGACTCCACAGGCACATCGTGGATGGTCGTATCAGATACCAGAAATATTAGCTCTAGCATTGTGGGCACTTAGAATGTCCGTGGGTGAAAATCCCATAACCTTTTTGGTACTAGGAGATGCTCCAATGTCTAGACTGAGTGGATACACGAGCGCCCGAGTACCAAATACCAGTAGGCCGTGTCTCCCACTGTGTCGTGGTCAGTTGGAAGGGGCTGTGGCCTTATCCGCCCGAGTGAGGGGGCTATAAGCTAGGCTGAGTTTGACTAGCTCCAAATGTGTCTGCTATCAATGAGCCGGGTAGGTATTGCTAGACTACTGGCCAAGCAGATAGTGTGGTCTCTTCCACTTGCTTGACTGTGGAGCTAGAGAGGAGGCAGTCAGTGTGAGGTGTATTAAACCCCGATGATATACAGAGAGGAACTGTACTGATATGTGTACTTGATGAGTACTGACATGCTTGTATTGCATCTCGCATATGACATTTGGCTACATACCTCGCATCGCATGGCTTTGGTATGGTTGATAGCATTCATGCCTTGCATTACATAACTTTGGTACAGCTGACAACATTCATGGACTTACTGCATATTTTCACATTACTCTGATATTGTATACTTGGCACTCGCCTTGCGCACCCACTTACACCACCCTCTAAGCTTTTGTAAGCTTATACAGGACGGTTGCGTGTAGGTATCGTTGGACAGCAGCAGCGCTGAGGCAGGAGCGTATACCAAATTATTTTGGAGCTTTTTGATCACCCTGTATTTTCCCTTTTTGCATTGTACTTCAAGTCTTTGTTATAGTGGATTTGTGGTGATGTTGCTTTGTGACTTGGTTATGCTCCATTACAAAAAAAAAATCATACTGAAAATCTTCCTTGTAGGATGCCAGGATCGAAATCTGGCGTATGGGCGCTAGGAACCGAGAATGGGGTACTATGGAGGCTGTCGGCGCCGGATTCGGCGATCGGAAATTTTGTGAGCCCGGTTTCCGAGTTTGGGGCGTGACAATTTGATTTTGATTCCAAGAAGAAGGAAATACAACAATTCCTCTTTTCAAATCAGATTGGAATATAAACACAAAATTAAATTAACAAAGTTAACAATAGAGAATATTAAATATGCACAAACGTAGCTTAAAAAGAACTCAAACTTATCTCAGAGTGATGCCTTGATTTTACTTGAATTTTCGATATAAAACTCTGAAATTCGTGTTCTATTTATAGATGAAGAAACCACGGCTATGACTGGTCGTGTGGCCACCATGACTGTCAAAGGATGAACTTCATTTTGAAATTTTAAGCGCAATCGGATAAAACCGTCTCACGACTGGTCGTAGGGTATCCACGACTGGTCGTGAGGAACTATGAATTGTGGCTGTAGTTTAAGTCGTAGCTGTAGGATCGGTCGTGAATGAGTCAGCACTGTTCCTACGACCGGTCGAGTAGACTCCAGGACTGGTCAAAGCTCAACCAAAAAATTTTGAAATTTTGTAACAACTTAGGACTGATCCTAGAATCTCTTGGACTGGTCAAGCCAGTTCTAGGACTAGTCAAACAGAGTCTAGGACTAATCTTAGAACAGACTAAACATTTATAAAATGATTCAATTTGAATTATGTATACAAAATAACCTACCCTAAGGTCAATCTAAGGTCATTCATACCTTGAATGTGAAGTAAGGACATTAAAACTTCATTTCTTCAGATAATGGTTGACCTTTGAAGATAATGAAACTTGAGATCTCTATACTTGATGTTGCTTGAATTTGAGATCTTCTAAAGCTTGGATTTTTCGTTCTTGAGTTGTACTTCATCTTGTGTTGAACATTATCTCGAGCTATACTTGAGTCTTGAACAAGCACTTGCCTTCTGATGCAGCTCTTGAAATATTTTGAACATTGAAGCTTACAAAAGTGGACAAAGAACTTGACCTTGCATTTCTTGAAGTAGCTCACCGTTCTTAACTTATAGCATTGATGTGTGCCTTACTACACAAGACATAGATTGTGTTTTTTTTTTCACCACAAAATTTGACAACCAAAAGAGCAGGAAACCATAACACTTACAATCTCTCCCTTTGTCAAATTTGTGACAAAACACACTTAACAAAAATATGATCAATATGAACACAAAGAATCATGCACCAGTTAAAAAAGTAAACTAGTTACAGTCTGATTAAAGAATTATGCACCAGTTGTCATTAATGAGCACAAATTCCTTATTACTTACTCCCCCTGAATAGCACACATAGATCCATAAAAATTAATTATGCTACTCCCCCACAATCCATATACATTCCATATTTATCAATCAAAAATATTCTCTCCCTTTTTGTCACAATATGACAAAGGAAGAAAGAAATAAATGGAAGTGGAAGACCAACAAGAGAGTAATAAAGGACTTAAATAGACAAAAGTTATATAGGCAAATTCAAAGTGCATAGATCATAAACCGGTATAATCCAAAGTAAATCTAGCACACTAAAAGAAACTAAAATAGTCTAACAGTTATTATAGACCAATGAATAAAAACATTTAATTAGATCCTGAAGAAGGAGCAGGTATGTTAGGATCAAGTTGATGAAGGCCCTTGTTTAAATGCCTAAGATACTTGTGCATATATTTAAATTATAAATCATGGGCAACATTCATGTTCTCAACCTTCTCCTCAAGTGCACGAAGACGAGCATCAAAATCAGATGGCTCATAGTCAAGATCATTAGTAGAGTTTGATTCAATTTCATAAAAAATGTCATCCATATTTATATCATTAGGAGAAAGATCGCCACCTTCTTCTTCATTCCCTGCTTCAGCACCATCACCACCCACATCTCTTTGGCCAGGAGCCAATTCCAATTTCATCTTGTTTATATTAGAATTGTTAAAAACAAGATGATGAATAAGAGTCTCTCCAACAGGCATAGCAACTAGCATGTGAGAAGCTAACACAGCCATAAGATAAGCAAATGGAATATCACTATGTCCTGGATGGAGACAAAACTGAATGATGAAATGACATATTAAATAAGGCAGACAGACTTTAATACCAGTGACGATAGAATGCAAAACCTAAACCATAAAGGAAATCAGTTCTGTTTTGTTACCAGAATGCGGATACAGATTTGAAGTAAAGATTCTCTGGAGAACCCTGTATCTGGATAACAAATACTTTGAGGGGAACGCATTCCCTTTATGAGTCCATTGCACATCCATATTACATAGATCTCTAGTTAGCATGCGTTTTTCTGATTCTGAGGGTTTCTCAACTAGAGTAAGAAGAGGAATACCCTCATCATTAACAGGTATATCTATTAGAGCCGAGATCAAATAACGGTCTACATCAAATGGACCTTCTCTAGTTGCTATATTAAATGTTAAATTCTCAGTCGAAAATTCAAAAATGCATGTGAACATGGCCTGAGAAATAGATTGGTATGCAGGCCCTACAGATTGGAGAAGTGGAAGGATACCAAAAGGAGCAATGTGATCAATAAACACAAGTCTTTCAACAATAACGTTTCGCAATTGCAAATCCCGTACATGTGAGGGATCATCTTCGGATGACCGAAGATGACGCCTAGTTATAGTTGAAGGATGAGAGGAAGAAGGACCACAGGAAGTTTTCTTTTTCCCTCTAGAATCCATTTGTAATAAGAAAATTAAAGAACCAAGAAGATGTAAAGATTATAGAGTGGGTTTTACTAAGATAAGATTTTTCAAAAAAAAAACCCCAAAATTGTAATGAATCACAAAATATATTACTCCAAGAGTGAAAATGAAGTAATATTGACTAGAATCTACAAGAAAATACAAATGATGCACTAACCTTGAGGAATCAAATAGTTGAGTATGATTAGTCGTGCTTCGGCCCGTTGGAGAAGAAATAGGAAATGAGGAAGATGAGTTTTTCTCAAAATTTTAAGAGATTCAGCGCTCTACACGACTAGTTGAGGACCGTTCTCGACCGGTCGTACCACGACTGGTTGAGTACGTCCTCGACTGGTCATGTACCAACAACAACATGTATTTTTCATCAAAATTTGAAATTTAAACCAATACATTATCAAATATATATACACTATGATACAAACATGCATGAATATTCAATTTAGATTACACATACCAAGATCAAATTTCAATTTATTAAACCTGCTTTTGTCGAGCAGTTTAGTGAAAATGTCAACAAGTTAAGTATCGGTCGGAATGTAATCCAATAAAATTATTTTTTCTTCCACTAATTCATGAATGTAATGAAATATAATGTCAATGTGCTTGGTACGAGAATGCTGAATTGGATTTTTAGAAATATTTATTGTACTGGAATTATCATAATATAAAACCATTGAATCCTTTGCAATTCCATAATTACTTAATATACGTTTAATTCAAATAACCTGAGTACATGCATTTCCAACTACGATGTATTTAGCCTCAGCAGTAGAAAGCGATATAGAACTTTGCTTCTTACTAAACCAATAAACTAAACAATTTTTAATATAGAAACAACCACCACTGGTTGACTTTCTATCATCGATATTATCAGCCCAATCAACATCTGAGTACCCCGCCAATTAAACACTAGTATCATATGGATACTAGAGACCCAAAATAGCAGAACTTGTGACATATCACATAATCCGCTTAACATCAGTTAGATGAGACTCTTTAGGATCAGATTGATATCTAACGCAAATACCAACACTAAAAGCAATATCAGGTCTACTAGCAGTTAAATAAAGCAAACTACCAATCATACTACGATATATTTTAGGATCCACATTTTTACCTGTAGAGTCTTTTGAGAGTGTTAATGTTGTACTCATAAGAGTATCAAAATTCTTACCATTCTCAAATCTAAACTTTTTAATTAAGTTCAAAGCATATTTGGTTTAAGAAATAAAAATACCATTAGGTTGTTGTTTTACTTGCAACCTTAGGAAATAATTCAATTCCCCAACCATGCTCATTTTTAACTTAGATTTCATTAAATCTGCAAACTCTATAGTCATGTTAGTACAGGTAGATCCATAAATAATATCATCAACATAGATTTGCACCATTAAGATATGATCGTTATGTTTCTTAACAAAAAGACTCTTATCAACACTTCCCATTAGAAAATTATGACTTACTAAAAACTTAGTCAATTTTTCGTACCATACCTTGGGCGCTTGTTTCAAACCGTAGAGAGCCTTTTTTAGGCGATAGACATGATCAACATTCTTAGGGTCTTCAAAACCCGTTGGTTGTTCAACATAAACTTCTTCATGTAGATCGCCATTTAAGAAGGCACTCTTTACATCCATTTGATAAATTTTAAATTTTCTAAAGCACGCAATGAATATGAATAGTCTAACTGATTCAAGACGAGCTATTGGGGCAAAGGTTTCATCATAGTCGATGCCTTCAATTTGAGAGTACCCTTGTACAACCAGTCTAGCCTTGTTTCAAATTATATTACAAAGTTCATTAGACTTAATTTTGAAAATCCACTTAGTTCTTATAATATGTTTATCTTTAGGTCTAGGAACAAGAAACCAAACGTCGTTTCTCACAAATTGGTTAAGTTCTTCTTGCGTAGCTACTAACCAGTTTTCGTCAGTAAGTGCTTCTTTTACGTTAGCCGGTTCTATCTGGGATGTAAAGCACACGTAATTACATGTCTTCTAGTTTTCTACGAGTGCGCACATCAGTGAGAGGGTTTCTAAGAATTTGAGTGGTTGGATGATCTTTGACAGTCCTCATTTTAGTATTAGTTTGATTTGATGAAGTAGTTGGTTTGTCAATTAAAAGAACTTCATCATTATCTGAACTTGGGGCAGGTGTATTCAAGTGATCGTTAATGACCACATTGATGGACTCTTGAATCACGCCAGTCCTCTTTTTCAGTACTCCATATGTACGACTGTTCAAAAAATACCCTAAAAAGATACCTTCATCACTTTTAGTGTCAATCTTCCCCAAATTTTCACGATCACGTAAAATATAGCACTTGCTGCCAAAAACTCGAAAGTATTTGACAGTAAACTTCTTATCAAACCATAGTTCATAAGTAGTTTTATTATTTGACTTACTTGTATAAACCCGGTTGATTGTATAGAAGGCAGTATTTACGGCTTCAGCCCAAAGATTTTTAGGGAGCTTCATACTATTCAACATTACATTAGCCATTTCTTGAAGCACTCTATTTTCTCTTTCAACAATTCCATTTTGTTGTGGTGCTTTGGGTGTAGAGAATTTATGAGATATTCCCTAATCGCAACAGAATTTCTCAAAACTGCTATTTTCGATTTATGATCCATGATCACTACGGATCTTACTAACTTGAGAACCTTTTTCAATTTGGATCCATTTGAGAATCCTTTTTACTTCATCAAGGGTTTCTGATTTATCTCTTAAGAAGGTTACCCAAGTAAATCTGGTATAATCATCTATGATCACCAGTATATATTTTTTGCCACCTCGACTCTCTGTCCTGGTTGGTCCTACAAGATCCATGTGGAGAAGTTCGAGCGGTTTTGATGTGGCATTGGAGTTCACCTTTTTGTGAGTACTCCTAGTTTGCTTGCCAATCTAGCATTCACCACATATTTTGTCTACTTTCTGTAATTTAGGTAGACCTCTTTTCAGTTCTCTTTTACTCAATGTATAGAGATTGCGGTAGTCTACATGTCCAAGACGTTTATGCCATAACTCGGTCTCATCGGTATGGACCACGTAACACAGCTGATTAGATGAGCTAGAATCACTTACGATGTAGCAGTTTTCAAAAGTTTTATGACCAGTTAATATTACAGAACTATTTTTGTTTAATATATTTCATACCCTAGGTAAGAAAATTTAGCACTATGACTTTTATCGTATATTTGAGAAATGCTTAATAAGTTATGTTTTAAACCTTCAACATATAGAACATTCTCAAATAAGGGGAGGTTAGAAAGTTGAACCGTACCTTGGCCAATAATCCTACAGTTGCTACCATCACCAAATGTGACTGACCCATCAGTCACATCTTTAAGAGTGGTGAACAAACCTTTATCACCAGTCATGTGCCTGAAGCATCCACTGTCTACGTACCACTTTGAATGGCCTGAAGATTTGAAAGCTGTGTGGGCAACCAAGCAAGTAACCTTAGGAACCCATTTCATAACTATTTTGGGTTTAGGAGTATAGTTGATCTTCTTATGTTTGTAGTTGTTGTAAAAATGACCCACTGAGTTAGATTTTAAGAGCTCCTTAAGTAGATTAACTATTTTCTCAGCTAAAGGATTTCGGTTCTGATTTTTATAGTTGATATGGTTACTTTTAGTTTTGAAAGATTGAAATTTTTTAGCATTTTTAGAAAACTTTTGATTAGAACTTTTCTCTTTTGAGTTTGAGGACTCTCCTTTTACAAACTTAGGAGAAGTATTCTTCTGTTTAGGAGGAACATTTTTATCGTAGCCCAAACCAGATCGCTCTCCACATTTTCTTGATCCAAATAAAAGTTTTTCTAATTTTAGATCACCTTGGGCATATCTCCATGTATCCTTTAAACTAAAAAGTGAAGAGATTTCAAGTTTAAGTTTTTCATTTTCAGATTTTAGATATTCAATTTGGGAGGTTTTGAATTCTAAATCGTATTTGCATTTTTCAAAACAATCTAAAATATGGGATTTTTCTAAAATAAGAGAATCAAAATTTTCTTTAAGCTTTAAAAACCTTTCTTTTTGAAGCTTTAGTTTTATCGCAATCTTACAACTTTCCTTGTATAGAGCATTGTAAGCATCTTGAAGATCTTTTTCATTTTCATGATCATTATTCAGATTTTCTTCACTAGTAGAATCATCATGATATGAAAAAGTGAACTTGGCTAGAGTCATAAGAGCTTTGACTTCATTGCCCGACTCGGTTTCAGAATCTTCTGATTCAGAAGAGGCTTTAGTGCCAGAAGATTCATCCCAAGTAGCCAACATTCCTTTCCTTTTAGGTTTCTCCTTTATAGGACACTTGTTTGCTAAATGCCCATATTCTTGGCAGTTCTAACATTGACTATCTTTTAAAGATTTTCAAGTTTTAGATTTAGATTTAGATTTAGATTTTTTTATCATTTGATTTTTAAAAGTAAACCCTCTTTTTTACTTTTGAAAATCTTGTAAAACTTTTTCGCTAGGAGAGCCATATCATCTTCAGATTTTTTTTTTTGAGAAATACATTTAGAAGACTTAAAGGCAATAGATTTACCTTTAGGAGCTTTAAGATTTGACTCGTAAGTTTGTAAACACCCAACTAATTCTTCTACCCTCATATTTTCTATATCACGAAGTTCCTGGATCGTAGTTACCTTTGAGTTGAACCGTTCAGGTAGTGAGCGTAGTATCTTTGCACACACTTTACTTTCTGGGATTTTATCGCCAAGACCCTACATAGAGTTCACAATGTCATTCAGTCTAGTATAGAAGTCCATGAACATTTCATTTTCTTCCATATGTATTTCCTCAAATTTAGTTGTGAGGATTTGTACTTTAGACTTCTTGACAATTGATGTACCCTCGTGTGTCATTTCTAAAATATCTCAAGCTTGCTTTGCAGTATCACAGGATATAATTCTTTTGAATTCATCTGGTGATAGTGCGCAAGTGATTGCATTTAGTGCTTTTGCATTGGCACTACTCTCACTTTTCTGAAGTGTGGTCTAGGTAAAATAAGGTGAGACTTTCATTGATTTTGATCCATCCATACCAGTCACTTCAGTGGTAGGAGGGATCCATTCAGTCACTGTGGCTTGCAACACACTCTTATCCATGGATTTAAGGAAAATCCTCATCCTACCCTTCCAATAAGCATAATTGGAACCATCAAATGGTGGAGGTCTAGTGATTGAAAGACCGTCAAAATTTGACATCTTATAAATAACTTAGATCGATTAGCTTAGGAAATAAATCCAGATAACAATTAAAACGAGCTATTAGGCTCTAATACCACTTAAAAAGGCCTAGTTACATGTCCTAGAGGGGGGGGGGGGGGGGAATAGGACTATGACAAAATTTAAAAATTTAACAGTGGAATTTCAATGAATAAAGGAATGATAGCACTTTAAATAAATCACAGTATGGAAATGTAAAGTAACCTCAAATACTAGAATAGAGAGGATGATACCAATGTTGTTCTAAGGACAACCTTGCACCATAAAAACCAAGGGTTTGTGGCAGGACAACTTTACTAGAACAATTTGAATATCAAAAACTCAAATTGAAAGGAAATAGAAAGAAATAAATTCTAAACTATTACAACATTTCCCATAATGCTTGAAATGAAAATATTACAACATTCACATCCGCACATACATCCCACAAACTTGAATGACAAAAGATATAGAAATTAAACAAACATTCAAACCACAAGACACAAAGAATTATAATGGTTCGCCTGTGTGTACACCAACTGTTAAACAACAACCACACAGCTTGCTACTCCACTCCTAATATCCTCACACAGGGGATATCAGTGTTCACTATGAAAATAGGTTTCTCAGGTTCACCTAAAACCTTCACAATTGTGTCTTTCAAACGGGCTTACAGAATTCAAAAACCTAACTTTTTGAGTTTTCTGGCTCTCCTCAGATAACCAACACAATGAGATTTTTCTGGCTCAATCTCAAAAGAAACCAAAATAAAGGAAATTTACACAAATGTAAAATATATGGATTTCTCCTTTTGTAGCAGCTCGGAAGAACCAATCAGAGTAGAAGTTCGCATGTAGAAGTTCAATTGTCCAATACTCACTTTGAAATAGTTCTAGATTCTAAATTGATTTTAAATTAAACCAGTTAGGCTAGCTCTATTTGATTTTGATTCCAAGAAGAAGGAAATACAACAATTCCTCTTTTCAAATCAGATTAGAACATAGAAACAAAATCAAATTGACAAAGCTAATAAAAGAGAATATTAAATACGCACAGACGTAGCTTAAAAAGAACTCAAACTTATTTCAGAGTGATGCCTTAATTTTACTTGAATTTTTGATATAAAACTCTGAAATTCGTGTTCTATTTATAGATGTAGAAACTGTGTCTACGACTGGTCGTGTGGCCACCATGACTGGTCAAAGGATGAACTACATTTTGAAATTTTAAGCGCGATCGGAAACAACCATTCCACGACTGGTCGTGAGGCCTCCACGACTGGTCATGACCAACCCACGACTGGTTATGAGGAACCAGGAATGGTTGCTGGAGTTTGAGTTGTAGCTGGAGGAATGGTCGTGAATGAGTCAACACTGTTCCTACGACCGGTCGAGCAGACTCCAAGACTGGTCGAAGCTTAACCAAAAAATTTTGAAAATTTGTAACAACTTAGGACTAGTCCTGGAATTTCTTAGACTGGTCGAGCCAGTTCTAGGACTAGTTAAACAAAGTCCGGGACTAGTCTTAGAACAGACCAAACATTTATAAAATGATTCAATTTGAATTATGTATACAAAATGACCTACCCTAAGGTCAATCTAAGGTCATTCATACCTTGAATGTGAAGTAAGGACATTAAAACTTCATTTCTTCAGATGATGGTTGACCTTTTAAGATTATGAAACTTGAGATCTCTATACTTGATCTAGCTTGAATTTGAGATCTTCTAAAGCTTGGATTTATCGTTCTTAAGTTGTACTTCATCTTGAGTTAAACATTATCTCGAGCTGTACTTCAGTCTTGAACAAGCACTTGTCATCTGATGTAGCTCTTGAAATATTCTGAAGATTAAAGCTTACAGAAGTGGACAAAGAACTTGACCTTACATTTCTTGAAGTAGATCACCGTTCTTAACTTTTAGCATTAATGCAGTGCCTTGCTACATAAGACATAGATTGTGTTTTTTTTGCACCACAAAATTTGACAACCAAAGGAGCAGGAAACCATAACATTTACATTATAGAGCCCCTATCGCGTTCTTCCTTTATTCGTGATCCATTCTCTTTCCTCAGGGACGTTCACGATCTTCCTAAAGCTCAACGGCCTCCACGGGAAGTCTTAAAGACAATTTCTGAACTCCACCAACTCTACAATTTCAATGGGCACCCAACCAGTGGAAAAATGTTAACTACTTCCATTTCCTCCTGCCTTGCCTTTGGCAACTCTAGTATTTCTTCAGAATCATCGCACGTATAATAAATACTTCCCATACAACATGACAACCACGACCGTTGTAACATGACATCCAAAACCATAATTACAACACAATAGGAAGAACAGTCTCTTCAACGGGACCCAATGAGATTTGCTGAAAAACACTTACGAGTATGTCTTGTTTAAGCCTGACCTTCTCAATAGAGTTTTTGTTCGGGCTAAAACAAGTCATCCTCCACAGAGTTTTTCTGCATCGCTGGTTGTCAGCTGAAGAGAGATCTTCTTCCTAGTGTTAATGTGATTATGGTCGTAATTGTCATGTTAGATCGGTCGTGGCTGTCTTACAATGGATCGTGTTTTTCATGTTATATGGGTAGTGGTTTATAATCTAATAAGGGATGTATTTGTCATGTTAGATCGGTCGTGGCTGTCTTACCATAAAAAACTCTCTTCAATGGGCACCTAGTGAGGTTTGGTCGTGGTTTGCATGACAGATTGGTCGTGAAGATGACATGGTCGTGGTTCACATGAATAATGGGTCTTGGTTATCACGGCATATGGGCCATGGTTCTCAGTTAACAACAACGATCCACTATTCATCATAACCACAACACAACGCAAGGGACAATCACGACCCACTATTGATCAAAGTTTCATGGTTCGTGGTATCGTTTGGTATGGGTCGTTATTATAATGTTGTATATGTCTTAGTTGTTATGAAATTTGGATCCTGATGTAAGTATTAAAGGGTCGTGGTTGTCTTGTTATACCGATCGTGGTTGTCGTGTAATATGGTTCGTAGTTGTCGTGAAGCATTGATCGTAGTTGTCATTAGGTAAGATATTAGTTTCTTGTACTGATTGCACTACCCATTTACATGACAACCACGATCATTATATCATGAAAAACACGACCTATTGTTATGTACACTATTTTCATCATTCTATTCGTGGCTCAGATGCATAAAGGCTCATGATTATCATCCACGTTGGGTCGTGGTTGACATGAAACATGGGTCGTGACTGTCATTGGGTAGGTCTTGGTTGTCATGATACAAGGACCCTGAATGGATTGATACATAGGTCGTTGTTGTCATTTTATTTTAGTCGTGGTATACCTGAAGCAATGGTCATAGTTGATCTAGGTCATGGTTGTCATGTTAAATTGGTCGTGGTTCACAGTTGTAGTGGTTCGTAGTAGCCATCCATGTTGGACGTCGCAACCACGGTACACCTATCATGAGTGCCACGACCGGTTATGGTCACCATTTCCAATATGGGACGTGGTTCAAATGCACAAGAATTCATGGTTATCATCCACATTGGATCGTGGTTAACATGCACCAAGGTTCATGAATCAATAAGTATATATATATATGATAGTTCAAATTACATTATCATAGACAATATAAAAATAAACTTACATATTAGGCCTTGGGCTCAGCCAGCAGGGATGAAAGTGCATCAACTCCAATTGTGACCTATTCATTTGCATATAGAGCATTTGGGTGTTAACCTTTCTTCTCCCCGAGATGTAATTCAAACCTTTTTCGGTCTTCCAGCGATCTTCTCATTTTTGGCGGCTTCATATTCTCACATAAAACCTTAACTTCCTCTGAAGTGTTCCATTGTGTTTTGTCAAGCACTGGGTAAACTGACTCTTGGTATGTTTTACAATATATTTCATTGAAGTAGAATGGAGAGCAATATTTGTACATATCAAGCTGATACTAATCACAGGCTGGTATTACATGAACACAAGGTAACAACATTTTTCTAAACTCACCACGTGTACACTTCATTTCTCTTAGATTCACTACATCGGTCATTCCCTCTGTGGTCACTCGGAACTCTTCCACTGAAATTGTAATGCATTGTATCTTTCGTACTTCCAAGTGATAAAGTTCGGACAGTCTTTTTGATACCCAAGGAGTCAAAATTCTGTTACAAGCCAAGGCCTTGTCCCGTCGGCAGAGGAAGAAGTTTTGGATTTTACTCCTTATTGATTTGAGAAGTTTAGTGACAGGGTACTCTCGTGCATCTACGAACAATGCATTCATGCTTTCGATAATGTTGGTGGTTAAGATGTTATACCACATGCTAGGAAAGAAAACGGATGCCTATCTTTCTTTTTCTATACCATTAAGGAACTGATACGCTGTAGGATTCAACATTTGAATGCATCGCATCATCTCCCAAAACGTGGATGTCTGGTATGTCTTGACAGCACCCCAAAAGTATTCCCTCATAGAATCATCTGAACATGCCTTCTTTATGTTTTCAAGTATATGATGAGCACAATATCCATGGATCTCATGTGCGAACATGTTAGGGACTTCACTGACCAACCCTTTGAAATGATCTAACACTATCACTAGTCCTAGAAGATGTCCGATTGACTTGGATAAAATCCCAAGGAACCACCTCCAACTACTATTGTTTTCAGATTCTTCGATCTCATATGCCACAGGGAGAATGTGATTATTTTCATCCAATGCAGTAGCCATGAAAAGAACACCCTCGTACCTTCCTGTCAAATGTGTTGTATCAACACACAACACCCTTCGAACATGCAAATTTAGGCTTCTGATGTACTGTCCAATCACAATAAAGCATCGTTCAAAATTATTTGTTTCATCGATCACCTGTAACTCCGTCACAGTCCCTAAATTGGCCTTTCTTAACTCGTGAAGATAGGCCAGAAGCTTATTATAAGAACCCTCGTAAGATCCCAAGACTTGTTCCGTTGCAATCTCTTTACCCTTCCACGCTTTCTTCCAACTGATCTCAACACCGTACATCTTACTCATACAATATTGAATTTCTTTTGGTGTACAAGTCAGTCCCGAACCCATACGACCGACGCCAAATTCACTACTTATCAAACTAGTGGCTAGGCGATGATCTCTTCCCTTCCTCTTCAAGGTTACTATATAAGGACGGTCACCCGCGATCATTGTCGTAGAGTGGCATATCGCCTCAAACAACATGCTACATGTATGCTTCGAGGTATAAGTCTTGATCTTGAACATCCCTGTGTCGTCCAGCTTTGAATCATGCATCCTCCAACTAAAATTTTCCATAATGCACCCAATCGTATATATCAGCTTGTTAGACTTCAAGACCTTATATTGGAACTTGCGGTGCATGGCATATTTACATAGACAATATTGTAATCAACCTTTGTCCTTGAACACTTGCCTGACAGATATTTCATTTGGATCTTTCACAAATTCTCGATATCCTTGATGATTTGATTTGACAAAAGCATCATCAGATGGGGCGAAGACAATATTCAATGATCTAGGAATATGTTCATGCACCGGTATGGGTAAATTTAAGTTTATAGACTGCAGATTGACCTGTACAGACAGATTAATAGACAGATCATTAACGAATGGGGTTTGGAGATCGCACTAGTCAACTATTCCTCGATCATGATATCTATCACTACTTGATGGGCCAGGTATGTCGCAGTCATCATCCCCAAATCATGATGTGTATTGTTACTTGAAGGGCCACTTATATCACAGTCATTAACTCCTCAGCCATGATATCTATCATTAGTTGAAGGGCCAGGTATATCGAAATTATCGACTATCCGATCATTGCTTGAAGGCTGCGAATGAAGAGACGATGGGTTCGAATGTAAGGAATAATCTATGTTGTAATCCTCAATGAAAGGACAATGCCTCACTTTCTCCACATACAATGGTATTTGTGTTGAAAGAGTATGTCTACAGAATAACATGTATGCTTCGAGGTCTTTCTCGTATTTGATTGTATGTGGGCATAGGAATCCACGAATTGCATCACCGTACACAACTTTAAATATCAAATCAAATTCATCCGACGTAGTCTTCGTAATATGATGCATTTTATCTAGCAACTATCGATAAGTGATATCATCACTCACAACAAATCCCTTTGAGTCTCCACCATCGTAAGTACACATTCCCTTGTCATACACTCTCTCTCTATCATAATAGCATATTATAGCCCTAAGACCCATACTCCTTCCAATATTGGTTATTCTGTAAAAGAAATGAATGGGTCCAACTTATGAGTAATGCAGGATACTGGTTGTCATCTTAAATAGGTCGTGGTTATCATCCACATTGGTTCGTGGTTGTAATCCACAATGGGTCGTGGTTTACGACAATGGCCCACTATGAATGACAACCACGAACCACTTGAAGGGTCATGGTTTTGACCCACAATGGGTCGTGGTTATTATGCTATAAGGATCGTGCCTTCAACTCGACTGTGCAAGGCCCAACTTGTTGGGTCGTGGTCGTCATGTTATATGGCTCATGGTTTTTAAGTTAGAGGGGTCATTGCTGTTAGTTGATGAGGGTCGTGATTCTCACGTCACATGGGTTGTGGTTGTCACGGTATATGGATCGTTGTTGTCAACCACGTTTAACGACCCATTGTAACACCTTAAACATTCATGGATTTCGTTGCTCTTATAATCAAGATAATGGAGAAGATATTTGATGATGGCATTGAGTCCTTCCCGCATTCTTCCATTATGGCAACCATGTTTAACAACCGTATACAACTACAATCCATTATTCATCATAATCACAATCCAAATTTGATGGCAACCACGGTCAATTGTGCATGTGAACCACGATCACACGACAGGATTATGGTTGTTACGTTAGACGGGTAGCTAATAAGTATATTTAACAATTGTGAGACCCGACCCGAGTTTACATGTGTGCATGTGTGAGTGTGAGTATGCATCTTATTCATCATGGTCTCACGGTCCTACCGGTCGAATCCCGGTGACCCACGACCCTTGGATAGTATTTGTGGCCATCCTTGAGTTCTGTCATATAGACCCAACTTGGATTGACCCGAGACCTATGTCATTGCAACCGCATCGTCGCCGTGGTTCCAATGCCGCATCTCGCGCATAAATCCGATATGTAGATCAAAAGTTGTGTATATTTCATTATATGACCATTGATCTTGTGGCCCACTTAAGTGAAATGCATGTGGACCACCATCACCCTTGGCATAAGTTCCAAGGTACACTACCCACACACTACACAATTGCATGGATCTAACACTACCAACCACAAACACCACCAAGAGGCCTAGTCTAACCTACAGCTTTGTAAACTCCTCCCTATGGTAATGATGGATTCTCTTACAAACTCATCATGGTCTCTCTTTCTCTCTCTTTATTCTCTCCCTCCCTCTCATTTCTCTCAATTGCTGGAATTTCTAGCAACTTCCCTTCCATCTCCTTCTCTTCTCCAACCCCTTCTCCCTCTAATCCCCCATCATCTAGCCCTTGGAACATGATCTCAACCATGGATCTATAACCCTTGGAGCTTAAGGAGCTTGGAGATAGGAGAATCTTGAAGATTCAAGGTAGGTGATTCATGGGATTAATCTCTTTCCTTTCCTCTTGCATGAACCTTTTCCATTTGATTGGGAGTTTATAGGACCCACCAATCAATGGTGGAGGTCCTACATGACTCCATGAGTGTGGCCAACAACCCACTTTATGCATGCATGATTGCCATGATGGGGCCATTCTCCATAGACCCCATCATGAGATTTTCCTTTGATTTATAGGTTTGTGGGTCATCTAGACCCTTGATCCTTGGTGGAGATGGCATCTCCACCATTGGATTTTGATTAGAAAATGCATGCATGGGTAGATCTTGTAATCCCATCAATATAGTGATATGTGTGATTTGTGATGAAGGGAATGGCCTCAATGTGGCGGAGCCCCTTCCCTTATGGCTGATTCTTACTATTCTTTTGTTGATCTATTATTCTCAGATGTGTTTGGCCCACCTTGTGGTCTAGAAGTATCTAGACCATCCAAAGAGAGTGTAAGCCCATATCTATCCACTCTATGAACATGGGCCTTATTTGCTCCTTTTAGGACACATGTAATGGATTTTATGGTATGGATTAGGTCTGGATATTTGTGAGACC
This sequence comes from Magnolia changhungtana, assembly GCA_030180095.1. NCBI lineage: Eukaryota > Viridiplantae > Streptophyta > Magnoliopsida > Magnoliales > Magnoliaceae > Magnolia > Magnolia changhungtana. The sequence continues at coordinate 255,550 of JASAUF010000106.1, forward strand.
CACTGAGGTGGACTACAACTCAAATTCTATAGGGTGATTTCCTCTTATTTTGGTTCCTATGCTCATTTTATTTTATGTGCATGTTGTTGCCCAGAAATTTTTTGGACAGATTTTTGTTAGACTTTGAGCTTAAATTTAGGACTGATTGGGAGACCTTTTATACCCATCAAATATACTTTTCTGGAAGGTGGGAATCTCATATTTATGTCCCCCAAATTTTATCCCCATATGACCTTTATTAGGGTCCCAAAGGTGTGGTCCAAGTGAGGTGGACAATCTGGATTTTCTGCACTGTTCCAACAACATTCCACCCTGGATAGGTAGGAATTCCAAAATTTATTAAAATACTTTTGGGTGAGTAAAAATGATGAGAATTTATAAAGAGGTTTACTACATATGTTAGGACCCACATACAAAATTTTGGGGCCAATGGATGCCTGTACACACCATGGTGGTGGCTGGACCAGCCGATTACAATATGGTGTCCAGATCAGTCTGATTTTAAGGATAGATTAAATTCTTTAAATAAATTAAAATATATTTAGATGTCCAAAAATTCTAAAATTTTGTAGAATTGTGGTCCACTCATGGTAAGACCTACCTACCAAATTTCAGGGCCAATGAACCCCTAGCATGGCTAAAAATTAAAATGAATGGTGGGGATACCATTCTCACCATGATCCCAAGGTCTAGATGACCTCATCATGCAAAGAAATCAAAGGATTCACCATGATGGGGTCCATAGAGGAAAGCCCCATGCATAGGACATGCATGCATAAGGTGGGCCATTTGGACACACCTATGGGGATGTGTGGGACCTCCACCATTGATTGGTGGGTCCTACACTCCCATTATGAAGAGAATAAGGGATCTACATAAAAGAAAAATCAGATTACACCATAATGAAGCACCCACCTCTTGGATCTCCAAGCTTTTACCACCACTAAGGACCTCGAGCTCTAAGGGTTATGATTTTAGGGTCAAGATGGAGTTATGACGGTGAGATGGAGTGGAAACTGGGAGGAAAATGGGCTGAAAAAGAGGGGAGAGAACAATATCCCAAAACAGATGAGGAAAAGTAAGATATATCTCATGTGCCTTATTCGAATGTGGTTGGAAATTTAATGTATGTCATGGTCTATATGAGACTGGATATTTCATAGGTAGTCGGTGTTGTGAGCAGATACACGTCAAACCCCGGCAAGCAATATTGGAAAGTGGTGAAATGGCTATTTCAATACATTTAAGATACAAAAGACTATGTCTTAACTTTTGAGAAGATAGGAGTAAAGTTGGTAGGGTATGTGGATTCAGACTACGCAGGCAGTGTGGATGTCAGAAAGTTGACTTTAGGTTACTCGTTTGTGCTAGCGGGTGGAGCGATCAGTTGGATGTCGAAGCTTCAGTATGTGGTGGCTTTTTCCAGGACCGAAGTTGAGTATATGATAGTGATGGAAGTGTTTAATGAAGGTGTTTGGTTGAGATGCATGATAAATCAGTTGGGGCTTCACTAGGAGGCCGTGTTAGTTAATTGTGATAGCGAGAACGCTACCAATTTGGCTTCATTGGATAGGATGATTTAACATTAGATTCTTTCACTAGGCATTATTGTTATAGATGGGCTTAGGGCAGAAGATTCAACTTTAGTTATGGCCTAAAAATTGATGGACGGTATTAAAAATTTTCTTATCTAGAATTGCTACTTGCGCAGGTTTCCTACCATACCATTTGAAATTATTTGTCACTTTAAACATATTGTGTGGATTTATGGCACTGTATCTATGATGTTACAATGCTGTGGTTGAGCTCAACCAGCATCAGATTACTACACTATCATTGTTCATCTCTTTGATGTTATAATCCTATAACATCATATTACTACATTAATGAACCATTCCTGAAGCATTTAGGAACGGTTCAAAACCGTTCCTAAATGACGATTTTGGTGTAGTGATACAAAGTGGGTTTTTTAAATGTAGATTGACTCAATGGTCCATCGAATGAAAGGCTTATATTGATGATTAGAGAAATATACCTATGATTATGTGAATGGATGGACAAGTGGATGGTCACATACCTTAATCCCGCAAAAAGTGAATGGACGAGTGAGTTCAATACATGTTCAGTAGTTAAGATTAGGTAAATTTGTGAATGGACGATTGATTTCATGTGCATTAGTGCAAGAGAGAGTGTACGCACACATATATACACATGCAGAATCATATATTTATTCATTACAAAATTCCGTGGTTAATGAAGCAAATCTACCACATATCAATGGTTACTCATTGTAAAAAATTACATATGAATGCATTGATGAATAAATGAATTTATATATGTATGCTTAGATAAATACAAGTGTGCATGCATGCACGTGTACACATGCATACAAAAAATCATGGGTCATTATATTTATGATAACATTAGTTATCAAAATCTAGTACTTGCAATGTTTGTATGACAGAGTACTAAAGAGACTGACATCAATATCAAGTACTTGGTTCCAGTAGGTCATACTTATTGTATTTGAACATAATGGATGAGATTCATATAAGAGTCAAGTTATATCCAAAAGCTTTTATATTGTTTTATTGTAAATTATAATATTTAATATCAATTGGTATTATACTGATCTTTAATGATTGTTAAATTATTTTTTACCAAAATATTTTCTTCTTTTTTAAAATAAATTATAATATTAATATGTTTTGTACTATTATTTTAAGACCAATAATCTTGATACATATAGAGTAGTTTCACAAGTTCATCCTATGTAAACTATACAAAATAACTTAGATGATGCATATTTGGTGACATGCACATTATTCACTTCTATCCCAAGGTAATACTGGTGACCATTTTAAATGGAATTACTCTTGAATGTTAATGCATATTTTCTTATTCAACGCAAGGTATACCTAAGTTATAAGATATAAAAAGATGGCAAAAGAGGAGATTTCTCTTTCTATATCTTTAGTACGCATAGTTTAGTCATTCCAACGTGGATAAGCTTAGGAGTTTAGCGAATGGAAAGATTATTCTTGGTGCTCAAAGTGAGCCACTGCCCATGTCTAAAACTTGTCTAAATGAGAAGATTACCATAATATTATTCCTAAAAAGGGGAAAAAGATAGAACCACTCAACTTCTCGAGATTGTACATACTAAAGTGTGTGGTGTCGGGGCCTTGCACAAAACCTTAGGATCTAGTCTCCCAAAACAAACCAGAATTATGGGATAATAAAGCAATGAAATAAATTAAAGCACAAACCACACACACACACAAGAGATTTTTACGTGGAAAACCCTTAAAGAGGTAAAAACCATGGGACCTCATCCAAATCAACAATCCACTATGAAGTAGAATGTTACAACCTTCTTCACTCACGCAGGAGTGGATAAACAATAAGAGAATAAAAGAAAAACAGAGAGATCTCACAGATTACGAGGATGTAGAAGCGCTGAGATATCAAGTGCACAATAGATCACTTTTATGAGCATAACCTCCCTTCCACAAGCTTGCTCTCTCTATTTTTCTCTCTCTCACACAACTTTGATAGCCCTAAACCCTTTAACAAACCCTTGTAAAGCTTTAGGAAATCCTCTTGTATTACCTAGAAAAGCCCTAGGCACCCCTATTTATAGTTTAGGAAACTTCATTCGCACCATGTTATGAAAGGGCTCAAATTTCCACAGTCCGCCCAAGATCCAGACTCAAATCTGCGTAAGCTCGACTGGTCGAGCCGAGTCCTCGATCGGTCGAGCGGCCCACTCAACCGGTCGAGCCCCTCCCTCGACTAGTCAAGCACCTTAGAGAAAATACATCATTGTTCATTGGACTTTGAGCAGAGCCCCACTCCACTGGTCGTGCACCAGCCCTCGACTGGTCGAGTGAAGCTCACGACTGATCGAGCCTACAGAAAAAACCCCATCAAATCTTCCCCTTTTTGACCCAAGAGGGATTCACCTTCTTCAAGCCAATCAGGTTTCTACAAACCTCAAATTTGCCCTTGAGCAAAGCCCTGATCATCATGTCTGACCCATTATCGTCCGTGTGGACCTTCTCAAGCTGTAACACCTTCTGTTCCAAAGTATCCCTAATCTAGTGATACCGAATCTCTATGTGCTTTGACTTGGAATGCTGACTTGAATTTTTGCTCAAGTGTATAGCACTTTGACTATCGAAATAGACCACGTGCTCCTCCTACTTTAGGCTAAGTTCCTGTAGGAACCTTTTCATCCAAAGCATCTTTTTACATGCCTCAATGACTGCAATGTACTCAGCCTCTGTCGTCGATAATGCTACGACCTTCTGTAGCTTGCTCTGCCAAGAAACCGCTCCCCCTACAAATGTGAACATGAACCCCAATGTAGACTTCCTGGAGTCTGTGTCACCTATCATATCTGCATCTGTGTAGCCCTCTAACATAGGTTTTTTATCACCATAACATAGGCTCAACCTAGATAAGTATCTTAGATACCATAGTATCCATTTCACCATTGCCCAATGCTCTTTGCCAAAATTGGCAAGATACCGGCTGATAACACCAATCGCATATGCTATGTTTGGGCGTGTACACACCATAGCATACATCAAACTTCATACAGCCGACTCGTAGGGTATCTTCTGCATCTCTTTCACCTCTGCCTTCGTCTTGGGACACTGTCTGTCGCTCAATCTAAAGTTATCATCCAGTGGAGTACTGACTGGCTTCACTGCATTCATATTGAACTGCTCTAGGACTTTCTCAATATACCGCTCTTATGATAGTTAAAGCTTCCTGCTGCTTCTGTCATGGGTTATCTCCATTCCTAGGATCTGCTTAGTTGGGCCCAAGTCTTTCATCTCGAACGACTTACCCAAATCCTATTTCATCCTGTCAATCTTTTTGATGTCTTTTTCATGATGAGCATGTCATCAACATATAAGAGCAGAACTAAGAAATCACCATTTGAGAACTTGCACCTAAATACATAGTGGTCTGACTCCATTCTGTCATACCCATGCTTCAACATAAATGAGTCAAACTTCTTATACCATTGCCGTGAAGCTTGTTTTAGCCCATACAAGCTCTTTCTCAGCCTACACACCATATGCTCTTTGCCCTTGACTTCGAACCCCTCTGGTTGGTGCATGTAGATCTTTTTTTCCAGGTCACCATGGAGGAAGGCAGTTTTAACATCTAACTGCTCTATCTCCAGATCTGCGCTAGCCGCCAACCCAAGCAACACCCATATGGATGTCATCTTTACCACTGGTGAGAATATCTCCTTAAAGTCTATGCTTTTCCTCTGACCAAACCCTTTCACCACAAGTCTGGCCTTGAACCTTGTCCGTGAATTCTTCTGCTCAACCTTCTTTCTAAACACCCACTTGTTGCTCAAAGCTTTCTTGCCCTTAGGTAATTTTACCATATCATAGGTGTGGTTCTTATGCAAGGATTCCATCTCCTCTTGCATAGCTTTCAACCACTCCCCCTTATGCTTGTCGGTTAGGGCCTCAGAATAATCTTCTGGCTCTCCCCCATTAGTCAGCATAATGTACTCATGCCGCGAGTACATCTTAGACAACTGTCTGTCCCTAGATGACCTCCTCACCGTGGCTCAACAAGTGGATTAAGTGGGGGCTGCTCCCCTGGTCCATCTTCTGAAGAAACTCCCTCATCCTCTGCACCTTGTTGTACACCCACGTCATCAGGCACCACAGGAGGAATAATTGGATCCATGTCCTCTAGCTCACCTGAACTAGGCTAGTTCTTCTCTGGCTTACCAATATCTTCTATACACTGATCTTTAAAAAAAACCACATCTCTGCTCCTAACTAGCTTATTCTCGGTCGGATCCCATAATCTGTAACCGAACTTTTCATCACCGTACCCTAAGAACACATATTGCCTGATCTTCATATCGAGCTTCGACCTCTCATCCTTTGGTACGTGAATGGATGCCCTGCATCCAAACACCTTGAGATAGTTGTACGATGGATCCTGTCCAGTCCACACCTTCTCAGGTACTTCTCCATTCAACGGGGTTGATGGAGACCTTTTTATCAAATACACTGTTGTGTGCATTGCTTCTCCCTAGAACGTCTTGGGCAATTTCGCATGGGATATCATGCATCTGATTCTCTCTACAATGGTGCAATTCATCGCTCAGCCACACCATTATGTAGGGGAGTCTTGGGAACCGTCTGTTCATGACATATACCCAGGAAAGTCGCCAATGTATTCACCACTATTGTCAGTACGGATGCACTTCAATGATCTACCTGTCTCTCGCTCGACCATCGCATGAAACAATTTAAACATACCAAAGACCTCATCCTTGTATTTCAAAGCATAAACCCAAACCCTCCTAGATGCATCATCTATAAAAATGACAAAATATAATGCCCTACCCAAGGTTTTTGTCCTCATCGAACCACAAACATCAGAATAAACCAAATCTAATGCATGCACTTTATTAACATGAGAAGCAGTTTTAACAAATGAAACTTTATATTGTTTCCCTAATAAACAATCAATACAGGTTTTAAGAGGTATACCTGTCACGTCTGGAAGGAGCTGCTTCCTCACTAGTATGTGAAGCCCTTTTTTACTCATGTGGCCTAGACGCCTGTGCCACATGCCAGTAGCTGAATCTTCTGCTGCGTTCAACCCACCTTTGCACACACTAACACTTGCCTTGTAAAGGGTGCAACACTTCTTTCCTCTAGCTGTGATCAATGAGCCCTTGATGAGCTTCCAACGCCAACCAGCAAAATGACTTTCATAGGCATCATCATCCAACCTTCTCATCGACATCAAGATGAGGCAAAGGTCTGGGATATGCCTCACATCCCTGAGAAACAATGTGTAGCCTACATCAGTTTTCACACAAATATCACTGACCCCTATGATCCTTGATACACCAGAATTTTTCATCTTCGCGGTCCCAAAGTCACCTGACTTGTAGCTTGTGAAGAAGTCCCTACGTGGAATTGCATGAAAAGAGGCTCCTGAGTCTATCACCCAGTCGGTGTCCTGACTCGTAGTTGTGAGACAAACATCATGATCTACTGAAAGAATAACTACAACATCACTATCTGAAGCAATCGCAGTGGAATCTGATTCATCTTCCTTCTCCTTTCCTTTTCCTTTCTTGTCGTTCTTATTCTTATGACATTCATGCTTATAGTGGCCCTTCTTGCCATAATTTCAGCATTTAACATCCTTCCTGGTACTCGACTTGCCTCTTGATTTATCTCGGACCTTCCCACCCTTCCTATTTTTTCCTCTCCCCCGTTCCTGTGTCACAAGGGCCTCTTGCTAAGTAGACCCTTGAGACTTCCGCCTTGTCTCCTCATTGAAGAGACAGCTAGTAACCTGTTCCATGGATATCTTTCTGTCTGGCACAGAGTTACTTAGAGACACCACCAATGTCTTTCAACTGTCAGGCAATAAACTAAGTAATAATAAAGCCTGCAATTCATCATCCAGGACCATCTTCATAGCGGAGAGTTAGTTCACTATATTACTGACCTTATTCATGTGCTCGGCCACAGAACCACCATCTTTGAACATGAGATTCACAAATCGTCGTATCAGGAAAATCTTATTGTCGGCTGTCTTCCTCTCATACAGCCCTTCCAATTTTAGCTATAGGCTAGCAGCTAAGGTTTTCGTAGACACATGGTGGAATACGGAATCGTCCAACCATTGTCTAATAGATCCCACCACCTTCCGGTCCATCTTCTTCCAATCATCATCAGACATATCCTTGGATTTTGCTGATATGCCTAAAATTAGAGAATATAAGTCCTTGCAATAAAGCAAGTCCTCCATCTTAGCCTTCCATATGGTCCAGTTAGAACCATTAAGGCTGATCATCCTTGATGAGCCACCTTCCATAATTCCAAATCGATCCTACTCTGTTCAATGAACTTAGCTTTGATACCACTTTGTTGGGGGCCTTGCATAAAACCTTAGGATCTAGCCTCCTAAAATAAACCAAAATTATGGGATAATAAAGCAATGAAATAAATCAAAGCACAAACCATACCACACAAGAGATATTCACGTGGAAAACCGTCAAAGAGGTAAAAACCACAGGACCTCGTCTAGATCAACAATCAACTATGAAGTAGAACATTATAACCTTCTTCACTCATGCGGGAGTGGATAAACAATAAGAGAATAAAAGAAAAACGGAGAGATCTCATGATTATGAGGATGTAGAAGCGATGAGATATCAAGTGCACAATGGATCAATTCTATGACTATGAGCATAACCTCCCTTCCACAAGCTTCCTCTCTCTCACTTTTTCTCTCTCTCTCACACCTTTGATAACCCTAAACCCTTTAACAAACTCTTGTAAAGCTTTAGAAAACCCTCTTACATTACTTAGAAAAGCCCTAGGCACCCCTATTTATAGTTTAGGAAACTCCATTCCGCACCTTGTTGCGAAAGGCCTCAAGTTTCCACAGTCCACACAAGATCCAGACTCAAATCTACGTAAGCTCGACTAGTCGAGCCGAGTCCTCAACCGGTCAAGCCCCTCCCTCAACTGGTCGAGCACCTTGGAGAAAATACATCATTGTTCGCTGGACTTTGAGTTGAGCCCCACTCGACTGGTCGTGTACTAGCCCTTGACTGGTTGAGCGTGGGGAAAAAACCCCATCAAGTGGCCCAATAAATATGAAAGCATGCGGGTATGAGTATTTGGCCACATTTATTGATGACCACTCTCAATCTGATCACCTCTACTTGATACACAATAAGTTCGATATTTTTTAAGACATTCAAAAATATATGACTTGTTGGGGGAACCGCGGAAGCACACAGAGATGAATCAAGGATAGCTATCCAAAAGCACCGAGCAAAAGGGAGAAGAACACAACGATTTAATGTGGAAAAACCCCTTAGGGAAAAAACTACGGCACAAAGCAACATATATATATATATATCACTATGAGAGAAGGAATTACAAAGTATAAAGCTTACCCAATTTGAACAACCTCGAATCTCACCTTTGTTACACCCTTTGAAACCCTTGGACGAGTTGGAAACCCTATCACACTTACATACAGTCGCGCCCCAGACTCGGATACCAGGCTTACACAATTTCCAATCACTGAATCCGCCGGTGATAGCCTCCGTAGTACCCCATTCTTAGCTCCTAGTACCCATTCACCAGGTTCCAATTTAGGAGGATTTCAATAATACAAGTCTGATTCAAAATGAGCATACCCAAGGTCATAACATCATAACCACAGATAAATAACCATAGGAACAGCATTACAAAATCCACTAAGAATATAAAACTTTTTACAAGTACAAGGCTCGAAGGGAGATACAAAGTCTATATAAAGAAAACTCCAAAAGGACCAGTGGCATGTTCCAGCTCCTGCTCCGCTCTCAATCCTACAATCACCAACACGCATCAATCGTGCATAAGCTTATAGAAAGCTTAGAAGGCAATGTAAGTATGTGCAGGACAGGTGCCAAGAATGTAATATCAGAGTATGAGGGGTATGCGGCAAGATCATAAACACCAACAGCCGTAACAAGGCTATGCAATGCAAGGCAGGGATAACATCTACCAATCAAAGGTTATGCAATGTGGGGTTATACAGCCAAGTGCCATATGTAATATTCAATGCGATCATGCTCATCCTCGTATCAAGTCCACAAATCAATACAGTTCATCTCTGGGAAATCACCAGGGTCAAATACACTACCTACTAACTGCTGCTCTCCAAGTCGCACAACCCAACAAGCGTAAGCGACCTCACTACCCCCTGTGGACAGCCAATCACTAACAAGGCACGACGGTAGCGGACCCATTTACGAGCTGGTTAGACTTAGCCTAACTATTGCCCCCTCACTCAGGCGGGTAAGGCCACACCCCCTCCCAATCGACCACGATACAGTGGGAGACGCGGCCAATGGTAAAGGCACCAACACTCGTGTTTTTCACTCAGTCTTGGCGTTGGAGCATCTCCTAGTACCATGAAGGTTCTGGGACTTTCACCCAAGGACATCCTACGTGCCCTAAGTGCTCAAACAAACATTTTCAGTGTCCAAATCTGCCCATCTACAATATACTTGTGGAGGCTATAGCCCTAATGAAGCAAGGGCAAATATCAACGTGTTATGCAATGCCAGATGCATAAATCACACCAATCAACTATGCATCCAATCCTTCGCATCTAACGCACCCAAGTGGGCTAACTCCATCACCCTAGGAGTCCCATAACAACCTGCCCAACCACGTAATACCATGACCAATCAACCATCTATCAAGTACACAAATGAAGCCCATGAGTCATGAAAATGACTAAGTGTACCATGAAATGATGTACTCATCCTGGGTCTAGATACTTAGACAAATTTCCCATGGATAGGAAGGAACACAACCATTAGTGGGGGCCCAATAGCCTGGGGTGGCTTACGAGACTAAGTAGACAATGCCATGGGCCTCAATGATGAGAATGGGCCTAGCAAGGGTCTATTGTGGACATTTAACCTCCCATAGATGAAAATGGACCTAACAAATGGGCCTAGAGGGGCCCACAATGGGGACATTTAACCACCATTGTCCCCCCAAAAAGGTGGCTCAATAATAAACTGCGGAGAAGTAAGGCCCAAGGCCTAATCACCACTACAAGAATAAAATGGGTGGCCACATGCATATATATATTCCACATAATGGGCCTTAAGAAAGTGGCCCAAAACTACATACAACAATATGGGCCCATAGGGAAGACTATGGCCCAAGAACAATGCCACCAAATCCATGCATTATGTTGGACTTAGTGGGTAGCCCATAAGCCCAAGTACATAGGTAAGATCATGTCTAAGTTGAGCCAAATGAGCCTTACAACATCAACCTAAAAACTAATAATTTAAGTGGGCAAACAAGGGCCCAATCACATCCATATTTCAGCCCACAAGTCCAGCATAATGGTGGAAATAGTCCATACATACAACAAGGCTAGGCTTGGACGTCTCAGCCCATTTTGGCATGCTAGACATCCAAAATTCTGGCCCATCTAATCTGGGCTCAAACAACAACAAAATGGTGGGCCCTTCTTAGCACTAATTAAGCCTAAAGGCCTTAGAATTTAAAAGTATAGATCATATACATTATTTCTCCACTTGGTGGGCCCCACATCCTTAAAATATCCATCCATGTATATAATTTTTTTCTCATGACACCTTGCTGGACCTTCAGCCCACCCAGCTTCCTAGGCCTACTGAGGTCCTACAGGAAATGAATTGGGGAGACATAAATCTTATGGTGGTCCCCTGATCATCATGGTGGGGTCCCAATAGATGGAGAATGTGGATATCATCACATAAACTCAAGTGGACCTGTTAGTCCCGCAACACCCATAATAGTTTGGACGTCCCAGGTGGGCCTAGACGGTCATTCGAAAACACATCACAGTGGGCTCCACAGGTGGATGTCCCACCAAGGGAAGGTCCACACTTCAGTGGGCTACACAAGGGTGGAAGATGAGGGAAGAACACATACATCAAGGTGGTCCACAAAAGGGGTGGACGGCTAGCCCAGCTGGAGGTCCAGCATGGGGCTGCCGTCCCAACCTAAAAATCCCCAAAATCTATGATTTAGGTGGCCCACATGCACCTGAAGTGGGTCCCCTCAAGTGGGCCACAAAATGGGGGAAAAAGTAGGGCCATAAACACTCCCAAACAATTTTAATCCAAATGGGTAGCAATGTTGCAAAAATTCTGCTGCAGAAAAATAATGTTGTTGGCCCCATCTTGTGCACCCAATGGGGTGGGCCTAGGCCTGCCAAAACAAAGGGGATATGGGTGGATTGTATGTACCCATAAATGGACAACATGTGGGGTCCACCAGAGTGGCCCATCATCTACAAAATTAGGCCAATACAGGGACATTTTCAACATGCAGGATTGCTGGATAGTCTAGAAAAATCTGGACCATCCAACCCTCTTAGGCCCACTCCATGGGTCTCAAATCAAGGGTGGAAGGTGTGTCCCACATTAAGGTAGGGTCCACACCTCAGAGAATGCTAAAAAAATCATGAAGAAAAGTGTAACGCCCTGAAAATCGGGGGTCGAGTATGAACTCAACTCCCGAGTTCCAACGCATCACTTATGCAACATACACAATGATGGTTAAATGTTGTCTGAGTTAGAGCAATAAACATGAATGAGATTATACCAAAACAGTAAATCATACTCCAGTTCAATTGTATAAAGGCAAGCGGAAGACTGAAATTTTATATTCAAAGTATGTAAAGTAACAAAATTTTGTGAACTCCAGAGTATGAGTACTAACTGAGTACCAATATACATGTATTGTTTCTAAGTCAAAAATCAAAATACAATTAAAGTAGATAAGCCCTGGAATCCCGAGATGCGGTTGGCCTAAGCATATCCGTCAGTCGCATAAAGGAGAACTCATCCCTGATCCTCCTCGAAGTCGGGCTCTGGCTCCTGAACCGAGGCACCATCTATACCTGCGACAGAGTCTGGTGGGTGTTGCAAACACCGTCCCGTAACGTGGGAGTGAGTAGCTAACTTAGTGGAACAATAAAGCATAGGTTAACATGTTATCAATTCAATCAAGCAGTAATGATAAAACAGTACAAATCAAACAATTCTAACTACTCTTATTAAGTGCGAAAATGAAATGACATGATGTTGTATGCCCTTGCCAAACCACCCTCAAGCGACATCATCTTACGTTCGCGAATGCTTAACTCCCTCAGTGCGCCACATCTACTAAGCACATGCGGTGTGATGATGATCATGATTACCGAGTTATTATTAGTCCATTTCAAACAACAGTATTGGGAAACTAAGGTACCTCCCTTATATCATTCCCAAACATGATCCATTCTAGGGTCGTCAATCCTAGCTAATCTCATACGATATTATGGTTTGAGAAGCGTAGTGAAGGCATCGCAAAGGGCTCGTCACCCGTCAGCGCGGATACAGATCTCACCGTATGCGGCTCAATTGCTGGCCGTCAGCTCAAGTACAGGTCTCACCGTACTTGGCTCAATCACTAGCCGTCAGCTCGAGTACAGGTCTCACCGTACTCGGCTCAACTCATACTCTAGTTGCTGTGAAAGACTCTTCGCCAATCACAGATACTTGGAGTATACTCGAAGATACTATGGAGGACTCGTCGCCCGTCAGCACGAGCACAGGTCTCACCGTACTCGGCTCTCGCCGTAAGTATCGACAGCTCGAATACAGTGTCCCATACCACCGTATTCGGCTCACGAGTTTGGTTGCGCAATGGTCACTACGGGGAGGCACATGGCCCCCGGTGTAGGCGACGGCTCGACCACGGTGTCCCATACCACCATGCCGGCTCATGCGTCTTAGCGGATCGAGGTACCATGGTTAACGGGATCGCCACCGGTAAGTTTGGTACCCAGGTTCAAGCAAAGTAGCGACCAAACATGGTGAACACACATACACATATCGGTTTACTTGATGAGCCTGACTAGCTCGAGCGCACCACAAGTTGGGTGATATGGAGCGCAAAAGCACTCCGTGTGGCCAACCACTATCGCCAACCGACGTACGACTCGGGTTCGCAGACACATCCTTTGTGGCGACATGAGTCTCAACCACAATCTCAAGTACAGTACCGAATGTTTGGACTATAGACTTAGTCCCAAACTCAAACAGATCTCATCAATAGCATGTGGAGTAAAGCATGATAAGAAAGTAATACAAGCATGTTAGCAGGCATGTTATAAAGCATGAAATAAAGCATGAAGTAAAGCATGTTGTAAAGCATGTTATAAAGCACTATACAAGTAGGGATACAATTACATACACATCACAAGTGAGTGGTTATAGCGAACCACCACATGGAGGGGATCCTACATGTCTCTAAGGTAGTCGGGAATTCCATATCAGCGCCTATCTAAGGCACTAACACTCAAGCTTTTTCACACACAAGCATTTACACAAACACTTAGAGTGCGCTATTCCAACATACATGACGTATGTTAGCAAATGCGTATTAGGGCTATTCTTTCACCAAGCGGTTATTTTATCCGCGTATACCATATTCATACAACAAATAATCATGACAATTACACTTCCAAAATTTACACATATGCGGTATTTCTAGAATACACAATTTCAACATACATAGTGTTTACAAGCGAACATATATTACGGCGATTCCTTTCGCCAAACTAGTATTTTATCCATATATTGTATAATCATACATTAAATAAACATGTCAAACATTTTCCCAAAAAAAATACGTATACGGTATTTCTAGAATACACAATTTCAACATACGTAGCATTTACAAGTGAACATGTATTTCAGCGATTCCTTTCGCCAAATTAGTATTTTATCCATATATCATATAATCATACATTAAATAAACATGTCAAACATTTTCCCAAAAAAAAATACGTATACGGTATTTCTACGTATACCTAGAGTATGTGAAATTCCATATTCTACAACGTTAATCGAAACAGGAAACGGAAAGCACTTTGTACATGTGCAATTGCATGCAGATCATGAATCTACCATTATCTGACATTGAAAGCGTTGAAAACCGTAACTTATACACTTAAAGTCCTCACCTTTGCCCTTGGAATCACAACGAATCAGCAAGGGTTGTTGAGCTTCCGTATACGGGAGTTTTCTAGCCTAAAGAGCGGAATCGGTTAGTCTTTACACAACCTACAACCTTCCTACTTCAAATCAGACCTAGGGTTAGGGTTTCTCACCTTCAAACGGAGTGGATACCATTGGAAAAATGCCTGGAAGGAAGCGGTGTAGGCCGTGTGATGAATGAAAGCAGTAGGAGGAAGATCTCCCACAAATCCCAAGCTCTTCTCTCTTTTTTCTCTCTCTCTCTAGGGTTTTATCCCAAATTCGTATGGTGTGAGAGGGGCTGTTCTAAGCTCCTTTTATAGCCAAAACCCTTCCCAAAATAGGCTCGGAGTTCAAGGGTTATTGCTTATATAGGTATTTCGTCACTTTTCCAGCTCAAATGAGTGTTTCTGGTGGCCCCCCTTGAGCCAAACGTCAGACTTAAGCTCACCACACATGGATCTATGTGGGATTACGTTTTCGACTCGATCGGATTCCCAGATCGCACGTGGCGGACCACTTTCAGTTCAACGGTCAGTGGGCCACGATCCGAAATTCCAAGTACATGTAAATGTTCCTGAAATTTTTCTTAATCCGAGGGTGTAATTTGGTCTGATTCTGACGGTCAGGTTGCTTAATACTGACACGTAAATGAATGGTGCCAGATCACTATTCCTGATATTTATTTTGGAATGGGAATAGTATTTTTCACACACCCTCGCTCTGAATTGAAACCAATGGCCGTGGGACATCGGCTGGACCTGATTTTAGAGATGATTGTCAAGCCCAGTGAGGCGGTCCTAGTTCCTTAGCTTTGTCTTAATCGGACTTCCGATGTGCGATCTAGACCTAATACAAAGTTTCGTTTCATTCCCGAGAGCAGCCGGGAAATGAGTTTGGTTCTAAACTTTAGGGTAACCTAGAGTCACTTGTTTTGCAAGTTTTGGGTCTTGCAGATCATATTTAAAGCAATCCCAACGGATTTCATGGCTAATCGAGTTTAGTACTTAGTTAACTTTGTTAAATTTCTAAAGGATTTAATCCTAATTGATTTCTGGTCGAGGTGGTACTCGAGCCAACGTACGAAAATTTACGGGTCGTTACAAAAAGCCTTATAAATAGGCCTTAAAACAATGTCCAAAACCATACATCAATTGGGCCTGAAATCTGGACAGTAACATATGTTGTCCATTCCCAGCCTATAGAAAAATAATTAGAGGGATTAAAGCTCAGATTAAATAAGTGGGGTCCACCTAGATGGGCCACAAATATTCCAAACCCACTCCCCTTACAAAAACATCTAAGAAATCTGGCCTTAATGGCCATCCAACCCAAACAATCAACATGGAACTGGACGTCCAGCATAGTGGGCCTGGACGTCCCAAAAATCTGATGGGTCTAGGATGTTTTGGTCACATCAGGTGGGCCACCATCATTAGGGACAAAGAGTGAAAGAGATAGAGGGTGAGAATTGCAGCCATGGGAGGACTCCGTCATTATGAGTCCTCCAACAATCCAAACCATACATCATGGGTCCATGCATACATGGATCTCTATATCCAAAGAAAATTTGAGGTGGAGATATCTTCCCCACCATGCAATCTCAGGTCTAAGTGACCCAACAACCATTCATCAAAAAGGAATTCATCATGATGGGTCCATGGAGAATGGCCCATCATGGCAACATGCATGCATGAAGTGGGTCACTAGCCACACATATAGACGCATGTAGGATCTCCACCATTGATTGGTGGGTCCTACAAGCTCCCAAAATATAAAAATCTAGATTACAAGAAGAAGAAAATCAGAAAAACTACTCCTAGAGGTACACCCACCTCAAGATCTCCCTTCTTCTTCAAGCTTTAGGCTCTAAAGCTTCAAATGGTGAGGTTTAATGGTGATGATGGGTCTTAGATGGTGGGATTAGAGGGATTTTTACTTGCAAGGGAGTTAGAGAAGGGGAGCTTCTCCCATGGACATCCAAGGTAGAGAAGAGGAGAGAATGAGAGAAAGAGAGAGAGAGAGAGAGAGAGAGAGAGAGAGAGAGAAGGGAGGGAAATGATTGCTAGAGATGGGAATGATGAGAAATGATGGGTTTTGGGGAGAGAGAGCATGCTTGTAATCATGAAGCAAGGCATGCTCTAGGATGACATCATGCTATGGTGTTAGGGATGACATCATACCTAGGGTGTAGCTTGCATGGGAAATGTGAAACACTAGAGCGGGCCCACATGGAAAAACGTGCACATGGGTAAAGTGGGTCCCACATCATGATTAAGGGTCCAAAAATGGTGCAGGCCATAACTTTAGATCTGCACCTCGGATTGATGCACGAGATGCGGCATTGTAGCTACGGCGTCGATGTCGTCGCAAGGTATAGGTTTCGGGTCGATCCGGGTCATGTTTACATGATGGGTCTTACAAATGATTGCAAATGAAGTCTACAGGTCGCGGGTCGCTGAAATTCAACCGGTAGGACCGCGGGACCTAACGAAATAAAATGGTTACTAAAGTTAGGGGTCTTACAAATACACTCTCAATTCCAATTGCACTCTAATATATAGCCTTTGGAGGAAACCCAATCAGAAATGGAAACAAATCCCACAAATTCGCTACTCTGCAAAAATATGCACCGATTGGTTCAATGGCATCGAACGCCCTTCGATGTCATCGAAACTTATCCTTCGATGGCATTGAAGTTGGGTCGATGACATCGAACTAACACCCAAACTGTCCAGAGACTAAACCCGATTTTTTGAAATATCTCGATTGCATCGAGTCACTTTCGATGTCATCGAAGGTGCAATTGAACACCCTTCGATGACATCGAAAAAGTGCCCATATAAGTCAGCGACCAACTATAGAAAATTCAGAAAATCTTGATGGGATCGATCACTATTCAATATCATCGAACAGTCTGTTGATGGCATCGACATTCCCAGTAACAGACTCGATTTAAGATATCAATTATAATAATCTCTACCATGTCTTCAATCATCAAACTTATAGCTTCTTGTCCTCTTCACTTATCTCTGCCTCACATCATAGCTCCATCATTACTTCTCGTGCACACTCCGTCCTCCTTTTATGCCATCGTCAAGCCTAAAGAAGTTTCAAAAAACTTGAACTTCTCCATAGGAACCAACTTGGTGAGCATGTCCATTGGATTCACGCTGGTGTGAATCTTCTCCAAAGTCACGCCTCCTTCCTTAAGCACCTGTCGGATAAAATAGTGATGAACATCAATGTGTTTAGTATGAGAATGATAAACAAAAGCCATCGAGAAAATAAAAGAGACACCTTTCACAACAGACAAGAAACAAGGAAAAGAAAAGACTCGGATCGTTACAAAGGTCATGTAAATGATAAACGACCTCGATTATATGACTCTCACAAAGGATACGCTTTCAAAAAAGAAGATGTTTTATCGATGAAGGAGAAACTATTAACTGATGGAGCTATCAAGTTACCTCAGCACAAATATCCAGAGAAAGTTGAGATGATGAAAGAAAAGAATCATTGTCGTTATCATTATTTCCTAAGACATTCCACAGAAGACTACTTCACATCGAAGGATATGTTACAGAAAATGATAAAACAAGGAGAGATAGTAATAAAGAAAAGCGAAGACCAAGATCGAAAAGTAACTATAAATATGACGTCTGCGAGAGATCCGTCAAAGATATGGAAAGGTAAAGAGAAAACTACTGCGACAAGGGAGTTGTCACTTGAAATACTTCCTACAACGGGTTTTGTCAAGAATATTCATCATTATTCATGGCTTCCTGGGCCATCCACTGAAGAAATTAATTTGAACGATCTAGCTTCTATATGCCAATGAGAAGACAAACCGATCAAAGAATTCATCGATCGATGGAGAATCCTGGGGCATTATGCCAAGAAGAACAAATCAAGTTATGTATAAAATGCATAAAACCAGATATTGCATTTGGTCTTATTGGTCCAAATATACAAACCTTTTAAGATTTGATCGAGAAGGCTTGCAATCTAGACAAGGTTAGTACAAAAGTATTCGATTCTCATATGAGCCAGTTGTTTCAAAATCTCAAAAGAACTTCGATTGATACTACTGAAGAAGAAAGAAAAATGAAGAATTGTTAGAATGAACAAATAAACTTTGGTGAAAGAAATATGAGTGATTCTACAACTAAGAAAGTAAAGAAAGGATATGGGCGATTCAAGAACTCTGGGAAGTATACACTTGAAGAAGACGATAGATTTCCTATGATGAACCAATTGCTGGCCGTAGAGAAAATCAAATTTTCATGGCCAAAGTGTCCAAAGGAAATGAAGAAGATAAGAGAAAATGATTACTGCTATTATCATCATTTTCTTAGACATCGAAATGAGAATTGCTTCGTCTTAAAGAATACTTTACAAAAAAGTGATGAACAGTAGTTAAATGGTCGTAAGGAAAATGTATGATATAAGAGAGAAAGTAATGGCGCATAATTCCGATTGATGGTATTCATGATCATTTGAAAGAAGAACATTATTCTAATATGGACACGACTCTTCATATTTCTGTGATTGGAATGTGGGGCTACAAGTATGCATGAAAATGCTCGCTTCATCAAAATATATCATCCGTAAAGATCGCTGCAAATTTGATTCTAAAGATTATCAGTATAATACTTCCCAATCAAAAGGTGGTAAGACAAGCAGAATGATCAAAAAGCTTCAAAAGGCAATGTTATGTATTCTTCTCCTTATATAAAAGGCAGATTCTTAAGCATATCAAGCGTATCGAATTTAACGCCAATGATTATCGCCAAACGTCAATGAACTATCACTGATTATCGCCAAATGGCAATGAACTATTGCCGATTATCGCCAAACACCGATGATTATCGCTGAACGCCGATATTATCGTCAAATTAATATTATCGCCATCGATAATCATTACTGACCACTATTACAAAAACCATTATCGTTAAACTGAAATTATTACCAAGTTGATACACTATTTCAAACATAAATATTATGAAGGATATTATTATCAGCAATAACGATATATCATTTATCAATATATCAGTTACAACAATGGAATAATCCTATACAACCAACCACACAAGTCCTATGACAGCAATGGTGACTTATCATTCATAGCAGTAATGAAAAGCCTATACGGACAAGCACAGATAAGACCTATTATATTCGGCAATACATCAAATATTATGCAGGCAACAGTGAGAAGCCAGTGGCCTTAAAAAGCCCGTAAAGGCCATCACATGCTTAGACCCATGGGGGCAGCGGAGAGAGCCAGCGACTAAAAGCCCTAAGCGGCCAAAAGTCCACGAAGGCCAATCATGCGTGAGACCAATGCTATCTATATAGCTTCTGACAACGTCACGGGGGAAGGTGAGAGAAAATGTCTTCTCGTGAATGGGTCTGACTTGGCAGATGAAGAAAAAGCGGGCTGTAATGTACGCTCTTTGGCTCGTCCATAGATAGGTCAACCATGCATAAGACCCCCCAGATTCCTGATTTGATTTCATTAGAAACTCATGAGGACGGGTCTCTGAAACAAATTACCCCCTTTTCGATGGACTGGCGGCCTTTAGATCAGGTACTTCTAGGTAGCCTTACGAGCCCCGTGAACTCTAGAGAGTTACTGTGGCCAACCCTACGTGTAAAACTTACCAAGTTCACAGCTTCAGTATCTTCACTAGGCCCCTCTGATGGATCGCTGTTTGTGAACTCCCCGGCCGCGATAAGTCTAGTGAACTCATAAGAGTTACAGAGACCATTCGCATAAGACCTGACTCCAACTACTTAATTAAGAGTCTAAAAACTATGTCTGCTCCAACTACTCAAGAGCTTAAATTGTGTGTGAAAGTATCCAGTCAAGTCAAGTCCAATCAAGCTAAGTCCAGTCAAGTCCACTCAAGTCATGTCCAGTCAAAGCATGTTTAGTCAAAAGCATTCTAGCTCCATTACTCAAGAGCTTAAACTATGTGTAGCATCAAAACACTACAAAGACATATATGATCATCTATTTTACTTAAGATATGCTCAAATATGCAATTGCCTGATATGATAAAATAAATCATGAAAATCTCAAACACTAATTAAACAACATACAAAAATGTGTTTCTCTTGAATCAGGTTCAAACTATAGCAACAATAAGTTTGTTCAAAATACTTGCTACTTTCTATTTAAAAGTTAAATTCTTCAAGATCGACTATGAGTATTCAATTATAATATGCTTATCCTTCCGAAGAAAGTAACGATGCATTCTTGTCTCTTGCTTTCCTGACAATGAAGGAAGTTTATCTCGTAAAATCTGCAGAGGTGGAGGATGATAAAAATATGAAGAATTATCATTCTCTTCTGGACAATTTAAAATTTTCAAGTGTATTCTTTGGATTCTTCAAGGGAGCACCAAATGTTATCCATCCTTTAAGGGTATCAACAAGTTTCATTTTGTAAATATTATCTTCTAAAGAAATCTTTATACAAAGTTAACTTGGAGAGGGGGCATGATCTATTTCTTCAAAGTAGTCTATGCCTTGATCTTTCTAATAATTTCTTATGCTCGGTGAAGGAATCCATATGGCATAATCAACTGGACAATAATCGCACACTAAGTAATATTGATGAGCCCACCAACGCATCTAACTATAATAAGCATGAACTGGATAATTATAGCCAGGAATTATGAAGCGTGATCCAGTATGAACGTTCAAAAGTTGCTTCCATATCAAGGCCAAGTTATATGTTACGATACCATAACTTCTCATTATTCTAGTAATGATATCGCAAGTCTCCGGTACAGTTTGATCAAATCCAAATTGAAGAGAAAATCTGCTTGGATAATATGGTTCGTTCCAAAATGAAACTGTCTTCCCTCAATGGAAGAGTACTGGACTTGATGGAGACAAGAAATGAATGTTCATCAAAAGAGATAGAACCATTATCGGTCACTTCTATGACCTTCGGAAAGCTAGTAAATGGAAATTGAAAGAAGTCTTCTCTATTTTTCTAGTGACCCGACCATTCGATTTTTCAATCATCTTTTTTAGTTGATAATGTTTGAGTAGAAGCCGATGAGGATTTGAATAGGCTCTTTCAGAATCAGCAAAGGTCCAAGGAAAATACACTCCTAGCCAACCTATGAAAAAATGTCAAGGAGCACAAACTAGAAAAGACATGGAGGTTGAACCTTTAGAGCCAGAAATAACATCTCTGAAAGCACGATATAATGAGTAAAAAATGTAATAAATGTAATGCAAAGCACGCTGACAAGCACAAAGATGGAAAGATTACCATTTGAAATCCTAGATTATATAGACTATGAATAAAGGAGTTGACTAAAGAGATTGTTGCAGCAGGAGCAGCATTAAAGAACAATTTCCTAGCTACGGAGTTTAAAGAAAGAGTCATTGGAGTTTATCAAAGATATTGTTGTAGCAGGAACAACACTAAAAGACAGTTCTCTAATCAAGTTACTCAAAAATGGAATCGTCATAGCTGTTACAGCGGCAAGTTTCGATAAAAAGAAAATTATGCGAATAAGGGAGTTAAAACTGTGGAGGATGCAATTGTGGCCATGTTCATAAAAAGGAATTCTATCTGATTGACTACTATGAAGACAGAGTGCTTTCATTGTTGTCATTATCCTCCTTATTAAAATATTCATTCAGTGCTTTTGACTGGGGGCATTCAGTCTTCCGTTCAAGCGCGATCATTCAGTCTTTCATTCAAACTTGACTGTTGAAGATCTTCGTTCAAACGATCCTTCTCTGACGTGAAAGGATTTTTGTGAAGAAGGAGATCAATCTTGCATTTAATTTCGTAAAACAATTAAAGAAGGATCGAGAGGGCATCGGTTAGGGTACAAAAAATACACGAGTCGATAGGAGTCTAGTTTGTTGAGCATCAAGGATCCAAGATAGGCATCTCTACCCATTACGCAACCCTCTCTCTATCACCCCTCTCTAGAAAATCTGCAGCGATGAATAGTTGTGCGGGATGAATAATGTCATACCCCAGACTCAGTAACTAGACTCACAAGGAACCCGATGACCGGTTCTGACCGCAACAGCCTCCATAGTATCTCATTCTCAGCTCTTGAGGTAGGTTCCGATCCTGGGACCTTATAAGGAGGATTTCCATAATAGTATAATCATTTCCGATATGAGCATACCCAAGATTACAACAAGTACATCTGAGAATAACAAAGGGCATACATCATAAAATCCACTAAGAATTTGAACTTTTATAACTTTACATCAGGTTTAAAAGGACATTAAGAAGATAATAGAAAAGAAGAGAAAGTCAGCAACACTGGGTCCTCAAGCTCAGCTCTAATCCATGCTCTACCACTCTACAGAACCTTCTTAGGATCACCTGCACACGTCAATCATGCATAAGCTTATAGAAGCTTAGAGGGTGGTGAAAGTATGTGACAATGGTGCACAAAAGAATAGTAGGATATGCAATAAGAGAATCATGCTCAATGAGGATATCACTAGCCTTACCAAGGCTTATCATAAATACGATGCAATGAGTACTGGGTGTTATACCAAGGCAATATATAAAGGGGCTTATACAACCAATGCTAATATGATGCAAGTAATGCCAGTGTTCATATCCAAACCACATGTCAAATACATTTCCAATCATAAGGAAATCATCGGGGTCCATTACACTACTGGATGATTGCCGCTCAACAGACCCCGCACAGTCAAACGAGCGTAAGAGACCTCACTACCTACTTGTGGACAGCCATTCACTAGCAAGGCTTGATGGTAGCGGACGCATTCATGAGCTAGTCAGACTCAGCCTAGCAATGTCTCCTTACATCAGGCGAGTAAGACCACACCCCTATCCAACCGACTACACGATAGTGGAAGTCGCAGCCTAACGGTATAAGGCCCTCGTGCGCTCATATATTCTACCCGGTCATAGCGTTGGAGCAGATCCTTGGTACCATGGAAGTTTTGAGAATTTCACCCATGGGCATCCTATGCACCCGGTATGCTCAAGTAACATTTTTAGTGTTCAAACATGGCTATTCACGATGTATCTGTGGAGGCTATAGCCCTGATGAAGCAAGGTCGGTATCATCATGAAATGTGATGCCAATACATGAGTCATACATACAGATCATGCACAAGCTTCAGGCACTCAAGGTGCATAAGGGGAGAAACTCCATCCCTCTATGACCACCATACAATACAATCAATTCACACAAATGATATTTATGGGTCACAACGACGTAAGTGCGCTACTTGTAGAATATGTATTCCTCCTTCCCAAAGAGGAATAATGACAAGATATATATAGACAGGTACTCTAAAGAGAATGAAGTTCTCTTAGTGAGGGCCCAACAGTTTGGAATGACCTACAAGCAAGGGGAGTCCTAAGGCCTCAAAAGAAAACGGGCCTAACAAGGTCCAAGGTGGGCCTTTAACCACCTATAAGGGCCTTAGGGGCCTACCTTAGGGCCACTAAGGGGGACATTTAATCTCAACTGGGTCCCAAAAGATAGCCTGCTACGTATGTAAAGTAAGGTCTAAGCCTCAACCAATGCGTGGCCTAATGGGTTATACATAAAGCCTAACTCATAGGCAATATAGTGAGCCCTCAAGTAAGGTTTAGGCCCAACCATAAAGGTCGTAAATTCATATATTGTGGTGGGCTTCATGGGTAGCCCAGTAGTTCATCCTCGTGGGAAAATTTCATATTTTACACAATTGATTTTAGCCCAAGTACAGGGTCAACTTAGTGGGCAGCCAAGGGCCCAACTACTTGCATATTATAGCCCTTAAATCCATCACAATAGACAGGAGAGTATAGGCCCATGATCAATGGGCCTATTTAAAAGGATTTAGTCCATAAGGCCTAAGGAACTAGTCTTTCAATCACATGTAACATTCCATTAAAACTCAACTTGGGTGGGCCTCATATGGGCCCAAATTACACTCAATAATACTATAGAAAAATGGTAAGATAACTGATTTAAATCCTCCTCAAATCTAGTGGGCCATACTACCCCAAAATAGATATTTATAGGCAACAATTATTGGGCACATTGCCAAATTTCAACCCACCTATTTTCTGGGTTGGTTGGAATCCAACAACAAAAATTATTTTATAGTATATGAAATTTTTGATGGCCCACATACATAACAGTGGGTCCCACTAGATGAGAGGGGGACATACAACTCATATATCAAGTGGGCCATGCCATTGGAGCGCAGGCCCAGCAGCAACCCAAGATAGAGATGCCTCATGTGTAGGCAGCCCTATGGGCCTGGGTATTTAGCCCAAATCTCATCCAAATGGGCCCCAGTTGGAAACTACCAAAAGGGAAGATGATCAAGTCCCCTAAGGACCCCACATGGATGGATGATAGGATATACAACACATCTAGGTGGGCCCACAAAGCAGGCTGGATGCCCAGTTAGGGCGTCCCAGCCTGGTGGGCCACTCCGGGCCGTACCATGGACAGTACAAGGGCCCGATGGCTCTGAAATTTTGTAGGGTGATACTTTTATGGGTGGCTCACACCCCCCACAAATTTCAGGATTTTTAGACACTCAGAAGTATTTTAATTTATTTACGAAAAACAGTCCGCCAAAAATTTTCTGATCATCCTGGACGTCCCAACGTGGTGGGCCAGTCCGGCCCTTGCCATGGTGTTCATAGGGGTCCATTAGTTTCAAAATTTGTAGGTGGGTCCCACCATTGGTGGGCCACCTCCCTGTAAATTTTCATAATTTTTGGATACTGAAAAGTATTTTAATAAATTTTAGAATTATAATCTATCTAGGGTGAAATATTGCTGGAAATATAACTGTCCTGAATTTGGGCTATCCAAATGAGTGAGTTCTGGGCCTTCAAAATTCCTGAAATTCAGACCCAAGGTCTCTCATCAAGCCTACAACAATGTAGGACCTATAAATATGTCCCACCTTCTAAGAAGATATTTTTAAAATTTTATTTTTATGGGACTATGCTGCTGGACTACACAATAGAAATTTCTGGTTGTCCACTATGTTGGCCCACCCTTTTGGATGCCCAAATGGGATCCATTGGCCCTAAAATTGTGCAGGTAGGTCCTACCATGGGTGGGATACCTCCCTACAAAATTTTAGAATTTTTGAGATAGTAAAAGTATTTTATTTAACTCATGTAAGCAAGGTCTAGAAATAATTCCTGCTGAAACAATGTTGCTGCCCCTGACTTGTGCACCCCATTAGAGTGGGCCTAGGTCTGCCAAAATTTGAGAAAATATAGGACCAACATCCCTGTATAAGTATACAACAAGGCGGGGTCCACAAAGGTGGTCCACCATTTCAGAAACAAGTTGATATTTATGTTTTTGTAACATGTAGAGTGGTTGGACAGTCCAAAAAATCTGGACTGACCAACCTTCTTGGCCCACCTTTTTGGGTGATCAATTAAAGGCGGATGGAGGTGGGATTCAATACACATCAAGGTGGGGTCCATACCTCCAAGAATCATCTATCAATGAGAGTGAAACATCCCTCTTATCAATCCATAATCCTGACCCAAAAACCAACCAGCAACTGTCCAGAAAATTTCTGGACAGCAACATATATATGAAATGAACAGAGCATGGGAACCAAAATAAGGGGAATCACCCCATGAAATCAGTGTTGTGGTCCACCTCAGTGGGCCCCATAGACATCCAGACTAATTCCCCTTCATAAAACCCATTGCATGTATCCGATATGGGGCAATTAGGGTGCCAACATCCAAGGAATGGACAGCCATGGGTGTCCACCTTACTTGAAAGGTCTGGATATTCCAGGGCCCCCAAGTGGGCCACACACATCAGAAATGAAAGATAGGATAAGGTAAAAATGAAGGTCTGGCCCCAAGAGAGGATCTTCACCACTATTAAGGCCCTCTCCTCATCACAACACATTCATGTCATCCATTAGATCATGTACAATCTAGATCTAGCACATGCATGGAGGTAGGAATCAATCAAATGGTGGAAATGCTTTTCCCACCTAAATTTATGGTCTAGATGACCCATAAAGGACATGCATCAAAGGAAAAATGCCATGATGGGGTCCATGGAGAATGGCCCCATCCATGGAACTTGCATGCAAAGGAATGGACCATTAGCCTCAATCATGGAGACATGGGGTACCTCCATCATCACTTGATGGGCCCCATAAGTTCCTAAGGATGAGATGAAGGAGAATCTACCACAAGAAAATCAGAAAATCTTAAGCTAAGTGCACCCACCTTAATGAATCTTCAAGATTCTTGTAGCATTGGACTCCTTAGGCTCTAAAGATCATGGATGTAGGGTTAAGATTGAAAGTAAAGGGTTAGATGAGGAGGGAGATGAAGGAGAAGGTGCTGAAATTTCTACCAAGGTGGGACGTTTTTTGGGTGTTCTAGAAAGGAGAAGGAGAGAAAATTGAAAAGAAAAGAGAGAAGGGAGAGAAATGTAGCAAGAGGGAAATGATGAGTTTCTTAGGAAAGAGAAGGCATGCTTGCCTTGGCAAGGGAAACTCATGATGAGTTTGGGAGGAGAAGCCAATGTGCTAGGGGTCTAGGAGCTAGAGCCTAGACTAGCTATAGGGGCTAGGTTTTCTAGGTGATGATGTCATGGATTGCATGAGAAATTGTACATGGAAAATCGTGCACTTCAGGTGGGTCTCATCAAAATGCGAGCAATGGTCCAAAAAGAGCACGGTCTACATCTTTGGATGTACACATCGGATTCATGCATGAGACGTGGCGTTGATACGGTCGTAATGGCATAGGTTTCGAGTCGATTCGTGTCAAGTTAGCATGACAGGATTTAAGGATGACCGTAAACAAAATCTAAAGGTCGCAGGTCGCTGGAATTTGATCGGTAGGATCGCAGGACCAAAATGAACGAGATGCATACTCTCACACACACACGTACACATGGGAACTAGGGTCGGGTCTCACAAATAATGTCGTAATGAATAGTTGTGAGGGATGAATAGTCTGTCATAAATAGTGCTGCGATGAATAGTTGCACGGATGAATAATGCCATGAGAAATAGTTATGCAGGATGAATAGTTGCGCGAGATGAATAGTGTTGTGTGGGTGAATAGTGTTGCACGATCAGAAGTTCTAGAGAGAGAACCGCGTGAATAGTGTTGCGTGGGTGAATAGTGTTATGCATGAATAGTATTGTGCAGTGAATATTGTTGTGTGGGTGAATAGTTTTGTGCAAATTTGATGGGTCTGTTGCACAGTCGTGTAATAAAAGGCCTCCACAGCCCTATGCTTTGCAGTTTTGAGGGCTTCCTTCGCAGTTCGATTTTCGATACATACACTTCTCAAGTGTCGACTCGAAGCAAAAGATTTTGGACCCGCACAACCCATCTGTCACTCTGACAGACACCAAATACACCGAAATGTTGCCAAAATCGCTATTGAATTGATTATCATTTCCTTTATTGCATAGATTCATTGTACTTTGTTTCATAATCAAAGGAAACACGAGGATGTAATTGAAACTCAGAATTAATGAAATTTATAATGATGAATGTTCTTTTATTTTCTTTGTTAATTATTGAATGATAATTCACCTATTGAAATACCTTCGTTTCTGGTCGAAATAGTGAATACAAATCATTGGGTCAATTACCTTGAGATCCACAATTGACCATCCAATGACTCATTTATGTTCATTGAGTACTTTGAATCAACTCAAGTTTTTAGTCCTTTTTTAGATGTGAGGAAATAACCACATGAAATGTGTCATCTTGACTTAAATAGGCAGCTTTTAGCTTGGATGGTAAAGGTTTTATGTTAAGCTTTGATGCCTTGATGCTAGATGGTAGAGGTTTTAAGCCGGTCATGGGCAATTTTTTAAAACATGGCCTCCACTGGTTAGTTTTGAGTACCAATGCAGAATCTAACAATGCGCTCACTGTTTCTAATATCATGCAATTCTCAAAATTCATGAAGTGAGTGAGACAAGCTTTTAAGGGATCTAAGATTGTAGTCAAAATAACCCCATCTTTCACGAGTGTGCCACATGAGTGTGCCATTCATATTTATCTCATAAATCTCATCTACATCCCCTAGTTGTTTGCAAATGTTAAGCACATTCACCTCCAATGTCACCTTTCAAAAGGATAACCTCATCACTCCATTCTGGCAATTAATTATTACATTTGAAGTGAACAGGAATGGACGTCCTAGAATGACCAGAATTTGAGTGCTAGCATTGATAATCAGCTATGTCCAAGACGATAAAGTCTACTGGGTAGTAGAACTTATTGACTTCGACTAACACATCCTCAACTACTCCCATCGGTATACGAATGGATCAATTAGAAAGTTGTAGGGTCATCGTGGCAGGTTTAAACTCACTAAGCCCCAATTGTTCATACACTGAGTAGGGAATAAGGTTAACGCTTGCCCCCAAGTCTAGAGAAGCTTGTTTAATCCAGAAATTCCCTATAATGCATGAGACCGTATAGCTACCCGGGTTTAATGATGGCACTTACTTGTTGTAACGCCCTGAAAATCGGGGGTCGAGTGTAACTCAACTCCCGAGTTCCAACGCATCACTTATGCAACATGTTTAATGATATTTGAATGTTGTCTGTGTTAGAGCAGTAAACATGAATGAGATTATACCAAAGCAGTAATTCATACTCCAGATCAGTTGTATAAAAGCAAGCGGAAGACTGAACTGTATATATATGTATGTAAAGAAACAAAATAAACGATTCATTATCCAGAGTATGAATCCTTCTGAGTCACAATATACATGTCTGTGTATATATAAACAAAATGTTAAAATAAACTAGGTACAATCCCTGTAAATCCCATCAGTCCCGGCAGCCTAGTCGAAGCCGCCAGCGAACTGCATATATGAGAACTCCTCCTGGTCCTCGTCATAATCGGGCTCCGCCTCCAGAATAGTCGGATCGCCTAAACCTGAGATAGAGTCTGGTTGGTGTGCGCAACACCGTCCCGTAACGTGGGAGTGAGTAGCTAACTCAGTGGAACGATAAGGCATGAGTTATCATGTTATCAATACAGTCAAGCAGTAATGATAAAGCAGTAAATCAAACACTCCTAGTTACTCTGATTAATGCAAGTATGAATGCAGTTATGATGGATGCCCTCACCGACATACTCCCTCAGGCGACACCATCTCACGTTCGCGCATGCTTACATCCCACAGTGCTCCACATCTTCCAGGCACATGCGATGCATGATGAGCATGATTACCGAGTTTTTAATTAGTTCGTTTTCAAACAGCAGGATTGGAAAACTAAGGTACCTCCCTTGTATCATTTCCACACATGATCCAATCTAGGGTCGTCAGTCCTAGTTAATATCAGACGATGGTGTGTTTTCTAGGTCACTGCAGAGGCTGTCAGGGGTGTTACGCACAAAGGTTGCACCACTCCCCCATCACCCCTTAAACGATTCATCACTATACAGCTAAACAGAAACAGGCCTAGTTCATACTCTATATATCGCGGTGAACCCTAAGGCACGCTGCAACTTCAGAATATGCTCGCGGTCACTACAAAGGGCTGCCAGGGCTGTTACGCACAAAGGTTGCACCACTCCCCCATCACCTTATCAATGTAGGCCGACAGCGCGAATATAGTGTCCCATACCACCATAATCGGCTCACGAGTTGAGTTGCTCACTTGGTCACTACGGGAGGCACGTAGCCCCAGCATAGGCCGACAGCTCGACCACGGTGTCCCATACCACCATGCCCGGCTCATGAGTCTTAGCGGATCGAGGTACCATGGTTAACGGGATTATCACTGGTAAGTTTGGTACCCTAGGTTCAAGCATTAGCGACCAAACATGGTGAACATACATAAGACACACGGTTTACTTGACGTATTCGGCTAGCTCGAGCGCACAACAAGTTGGGCGATATGAGGCGCAGAAGCACCTCATGTGGCCAACCACTATCGCCAACCGAAGTACGACACGGGTTCGCCAACACATCATGCGTGGCGGAACGAATCCCAACCACATCTTCAAGTCTGATACCGGATGCCTGGACTATGAACATAGTCCCAAGCTCAGTCAAATCCTAACCATAGCATGTGAAATACGGCATGATAACATGGTAATTCAAGAACACTAGCAAGCATATTATAAAGCATAACATGAAGCATGTTAATAACAAGTCACAAAGCATGTTCAAAAGCATGTTATAAAGCATT
The DNA here is from genome assembly GCA_030180095.1 of Magnolia changhungtana. Lineage (NCBI taxonomy): Eukaryota > Viridiplantae > Streptophyta > Magnoliopsida > Magnoliales > Magnoliaceae > Magnolia > Magnolia changhungtana. The sequence goes on from JASAUF010000106.1 coordinate 286,368, forward strand.
ATGTAAATAGGGATACAAATACTTATATTTCGTAGGCGAGTGGTTAGAGTGAACAACCACATGGAGAGTGTCATATGTGACTCTAAGGTAGCTGAGAATCCCATCTCAGCACCTACCTAAGATTCTAACACTTAAGCACTTACACTCACAAGTGATTTCACCAACACTTGGAATGCACTATTTCAACATACATGACGTATGCTAGGGAAGTGTGTACTAGGGTTGTCCCTTTACCAAACTAGTATTTTATACATATACATCATATTCATACAGCAATTAAACATGGCAATCACATCAGCAAATTTTATACGTATAGGGTACTTCCACGTATACCCAATTTCGACATACATAGTGTTTACAAAGGAACATAGATTTCGGCGATTCCTTTCGCCAAGCTAGTATTTTAATCATGTATTGTATAATCATACATTAAATAAATATGTCAAACATTATTCCAAAAGAAATACGTATACGGTATTTCTACAATACGTAATTTCAACATACGGCGCATTTACAAGTAAACATATATCTTGGCGATTCCTTTCGCCAAACTAGTAATTTATTCATATATTATATAATCATACATTAAATAAACATGTCAAACATTTATCCGAAAAAAATACGTATACGGTATTTCTACGTATACCTAGAATATGTGAAATTTCATATTTCACACCGTTAATCAAAACAGGAAACGGAAAGCACTTTGTACATGTGCAATTGCAAGCAGATCATGAATCTACCATTATCTGACATTGAAAGCATTGAAAACCGTAACTTATACACTTAAAGTCCTCACCTTTGCCTTTGGAAACGGAACGAATCAGCAAGGGTAGCAGAACTTCCATCTACGGGCGATTTCTATCCTAAAGAGCGGAATCGGTTAGTCGGTACACATCCTACATCGATCCCACCTCAAATCAGACCTAGGGTTAGGGTTTCTTACCTTCAAATGAGATGGATACCACCGGGAAAGCGTCTAGAATAGGGCGGTGTAGGCCGTGTAACAAGCCAAAGCAGGAGGAGGAAGATCGGCAACAATCTCCAAGTCCTTCTCTCTCTTTTCTCTCTCTCCCTCTAGGGTTTTCTTCAAAATTCGTATGGCTGTGAGAGGGGCTGTTCTAACCTCCTTTTATAACCACAAACATTACGAAATTAGACTCAGGTTCAAGGGGTTCTGCTAATATAGGATTTTCGCCGCTTTTCCAGCTCAAAAGGGAAGTTCTGGTAGCCCTCCTTGAACCAAACGTCAGACTTAAGCTCACCATCGATGGATCTACGTGGGATTACATTTTTGACTCATTCGGATACCCAGATCGCACGTGGCGGACCACTTTCAGTTCGACGGTCAGTGGGCCATGATCAGAAATTCCAAGTACATGTAAATGTTCCTGAAATTTTTCTTAATCCGAGGGTGTAATTTGGTCTGATTCTGACGGTCAGGTTGCTTAATACTGACGCGTCAACAAATGATGCCAGATCACTATTCCAGATATTTATTTTGGCATATGAATAGTGTTTTTCACACTACCTCGCTCCAATTCGAAACGAATGGCCGTGGAACATCGGATAAAGCTGATTTTTGAGATGATTGTTAAGTCCAGTGGGGCGGTCCTAGTTCCTTAGCTTCGGGTTAATCGGACTCCCGATGTGCGATCTAGACCTAATACGAAGTTTCGTTTCATTCCCGAGAGCAGACGGGAAATGAGTTTGGTTCTAAACTTTAGGGTAGCCTAGCGTCAATGATTCTGCAACTTTTGGGTCTTGCAGATCGTATTTAAAGCGATCCTAACGGATTTCATGGCTAATTGAGTTTAGTACTTAGTTAACTTTGTTAAATTTCTAAAGGATTTAATCCTACGTGATTTCTGGTCGAGGTGGTACTCGACCCAATGTACGGAAATTTTCAGGTCGTTACAATCTACCCCCCTTAAACAAAAAATTTCGTCCCCGAAATTTATACCTTTTCGTAGTCCTCGAGAATCTGAGGGTAGTTCTTCCTGACCTCGGCCTCAGTCTCCCAGGTAGCTTCTTCTTCGGAATGATGTGTCCAAAGCACCTTCACAAGCGGGATGACCTTGCTACGCAGTACCTGCTCCTTCCTGTCAAGGATGCACGTCGGGCGTAACTCATATGTAGCATCCTCGCTCAACTGTACCTGCTCCCATCTGATGATATGCGAAGGATCAGGAACGTACTTCTTCAGCATAAATACATGAAATACGTTGTGTACGGAAGCAAGTGGTGTAGGCAAGGCGAGACGATACGCCACATCACCCACTCGATCCAGTATCTGAAATGGACCGATAAACCTCGGTGTGAGCTTCCCCTTCTTCCCAAACCGAAGGACTCCCTTCATAGGGGAAACCCGAAGGAACACATGATCACCGACCTCGAACTCCAGCGGTCGCCGCCTCGTATCGGCGTAACTCTTCTGCCTACTCTGCGCTGTGAGTAATCGACGCCTGATAATGTCTACCTTCTCTGTAGTCGCCTGAACCAACTCCGGGCCAATCAGGCTACGCTCTCCAACCTCTGCCCAACAGTGCGGTGCCCTACAAGGTCGACCATATAGGGCCTCATATGGCGCCATGCCAATAGTCGCCTGGAAGCTGTTGTTGTAGGCGAACTCTGCGTACGGAAGACAGTCATCCCAACTATCCTTGAAGTCCAACACACATGCTCGCAACATATCCTCCAGAATCTGATTCACCCGCTACGTCCGCCCATCGGCCCGAGGATGGAACGCCAGCATCGAACTTCAACTTCACACCCATCGCCTCCTGGATACGAGTCCAGAAGATAGATGTGAACCGCGTGTCTCTGTCCGACACGATCTCCAAAGGAACCCCGTGCAGACGGACGATCTCCCCGATGTACACCCAGCCAGCTCGTCTGCGAGTTCGTAACTCTGATAGGGAGGAAATGGGCCGATTTGGTCAACCGGTCCACAATCACCCAAATGGAATCGTGCCCCTTCCTCGTCTTCGGCAACCCTGCTATGAAGTCCATGGAGATGAAGTCCCACTTTCACTCCGCTATAGGCATGGGCTGAAGCAGTCCAGAGGTCGGCGATGTTATGCCTTGACCTGCTGGCACGTCGACATCGAGACACATACTCAGCAATGTGGGCCTTCATGTTATCCCACCAATACGTCCGTCTCATATCCTGGTACATCTTCGTGCTACCAGGATGCATCGCAAACTTCGAGTTATGGGCCGACTCGAGAAGCTCGCGTCTCAAGTCAGGCACATCTGGAACACATAGGCGGCCACGGAATCGTAAACCCCCATCAGAACCAACTCTCCACTCGGAGTCCACGGCGTCGCTAGCCTGCTCTCGAAGCTCAGACAGCCGTATATCGCCCTCTTGGGCCTCAACAATCCTGTCGTCAATAAGTGGCCGCACCCGAACGTGCGCAACACACTCAAATGGCTCCTCGACAGTGAGTCTCTGCTCGAAGTCCCGCACAAACTCCACCATGTCCCACTCAGCTATCATCAGCGGTGCCGCAAATGCTATCGCCTTCTTGCGGCTCAACGCGTCTGCCACAAGGTTCGCCTTGCCAGGATGGTAGGAAACCTCGAACTTGAAGTCCTTCAAGGTCTCCATCCATCGCATATTTGTCTCATATTCAAATCCCGCTGTGTGAATATGTATTTAAGGCTCTTGTGGTCGCAGAAAAGCTCGAACTCCTCACCGTAGAGGTAATGTCTCCAGAGCTTCAATGCAAAGATGACAGCCGCCAACTCCAGGTCATGTGTAGGGTAATTCTCCTCGTGCTTCCTTAATTGTCTCGAGGCTTACGATATCACCCTATCTTTCTGCATCAACACACAACCCAAACCAACGCGAGACGCGTCAGTATACACCGTGCATTTCACCCCTTGCTCTGGCAATACTAGCACAGGGGCGGACGTCAACTTGTCCTTCAGCTCCTTAAAAGCTGCCTCCGCCTTCTCATTCCAGACGAACTTCAGGTCCTTCCGAGTCAGCTGAGACAATGGCCTGGCGATCTTCGAGAAATCCCGAATGAAACGTCTGTAGTACCCAGCCAGACACAAGGAAACTCCTCACCTCAGTAACCGATTCAGCCGCCGCTAATCCCGAACCGCAGCTACCTTAGCAAGGTCCACTGCTATCCCATCCTTGGACACTACATGTCCCAGGAACTTGACTTCCTCCTGCCAGAAGTCGCACTTCTTGTATTGCGCAAACAACTGGTTCTCTTTCAGTGTATCCAATACCGCTCGCAAGTGCTCCTCGTGCTCCTCCCGACTCGTGGAGTATATCAAGATGTCATCGATAAAGACGATGACGAATCGGTAAAGGAAGGGCCGAAATACCCGGTTCATCAGATCCATGAACACGGCTGGTGCGTTCGTCAGACCGAACGACATCACCAAGAACTCATAGTGCCCAAAGCACGTCCTGAAGGCTGTCTTCTGCACGTCCTCCTCTCTCACGCGCAGCTGGTGGTACCCTGACTGAAGGTCAATCTTCGAGAAATACTTCGCCCCCCTCAACTGATCGAACAAATCGTCAATCCTGAGCAAAGGATACTTGTTCTTCACCGTGACCTGGTTCAACCTACGGTAATCAATACACAACCGTAGCGACCCGTCCTTCTTCTTCACGAACAACACAGGTGCTCCCCAAGGAGACACACTAGGTCGAATAAAACCTCTCTCTACAAGTACGTCAATCTGTTTCCGCAGCTCCTCCATCTCACATGGAGGTATACGGTAAGTCGGCAACAAGATGGGCGTCGCACCAGGCGTAAGGTCAATCGTGAAATCAATCTCACGCCGAGGAGGTAAACCAGGGATAGTCTCAAACACGCCTGCAAATTCTCGAACCACCGGCGTACTATCTACTGTCGGACCATCAATCGGCACAAGCAAAGCAGCATAACAATCAACTCGACAGGGCCAACTGACCTGCACCGGGAACGTGAAAGCTGCACCGTCAGGTCCATAGGCCGTCACGATCCGAGTATCGCAATCTACCTCCGCCCTCATCCTGGTGAGCCAATCCATACTAAGGATAACGTCGTAGTGCCATAGTGGAGCAACAATGAGGTCGACGAGCACTGTGCTGCTACCCAAAACTACCGAGCAACCCTCGCATAATCGTGTGACATCCGAATATGTCCCAGAGCCGTAGTGAGTCTCATTCCCTTAGTGGGAATCGTATGCAAAGATAGGCGTTTCACCGCCCCACAAGAAATAATAGAGGTAGTGGACCCAGTGTCCACCAATAAAGAGACGGGAGTGTCGTGAATAAAAGCCGTACCCTCGAAAGCCGTCGGAGCTGAAACCGACGTCTCAGGTGCCTCATCCACAAGAGTATGGACGCGAGCCTGCTGCTGGCGGTTCGGCTGAGGAGCCAAGGGTCGCTGTGGCGGCCTGAAGGACGGTACGGGAGGTCGGAATGAAGGATGTGCAGGAACGGTCTGTAGCGGTGGAGCTGATATGGCCTGTGGGCGAGAACGGCCCAACATCTGTGGCGGAGAGAAACCACTGTCCTTCATCCGCGCGAAACAACTCCCAATAAGATGACCCTGTTTCCCGCAGTACACGCATGTGTCACAACAGGCGCCTCACCTGAGCCCCTGGCGCTGCGATCATAGGAGGCGAGTCAACACGAGGCCTCTTGCCTAGGATAGGCCTGCTCTGTATCTCCTGTCGTGGCCTCGTAACCATAGCACCACGAGATCGGGCCAACCGGTCCACATCCTGCTCTGCCGTCATAGACATGTGAACCAAGTCGCATATGTAGGTATACCGAGGCAAGATATCTTCGACCGTATCTCCCGGCCGCAAGCCCAAAGAAAATCGACGCATCCGCATCTGCTCGTCCACTAGTATAGTCGGGACAAAGCGGCCCAACTCTGTGAAGCGGTGCTCGTACTCTGTAATCGTCATGCCTCCCTGCCTGAGGCGCAGAAACTCATCCTCCCGCTCATGTCGATAAGTCGGCGGGTAGTATTTCTCATGGAACCGGAACTCGAAAGCCTCCCAGGTCCACATGTAGTCTGCTGCGACAGACCGCAACACACTGTCCCACCATAAACTAGCCTCCCTCTCAAACATGAAGGCGGCAGCTCTACCGCTTCCGCGCTCTGAGCAATGCAGCATCCGAAGCATCTTAGAGATGCGGTCAAGCCAAAACTCTGCCTCCTCGGGCCTATGAGTGCCCATAAATGAAGGAGGCCTCAAGCGCTGAAATCGCTCGAGAAGACCGCGTGTACTGACATCTCCCATAGGAGGCACCACGGGTGGGGGCAGAGGCACATCCTCACTCTGAGCAGGAGGCTCTGGGCGCCCGGCAGGACAAGCAGATGTCGCAGGTGGAGTCGCACTACCACCATGGGACAAGGCCTCAGCGATAGTGGCCATAAGCTCGGGTGCCGCCGTCGCCGTCAGATCCGTCGCCGATGCATCATCAACATCAGCTGCTCAAATCTATCAGTCGGCGGAGCAGCCTGGGAGTCATGCTGCGCAGAAGATGACGACCGAAACTGCTCACAGACTGGGGGCGTGTAAGGTGGCAGTCCACCAACAGGACCAGCAGGGGGCTGATCCGAACCTAACCCATGGTCCGCAGGACCGCTACTACCAGAAGGAGTCTGGTCCATAGCGCCAGTCAGACGGAGATGTGCCGTACTCCGCGTATACTGTCGCGGCATGCCCTATACAACACAGGGTACAGCATTGGTAAGATACAGCATAACACACATCATAAAGCACTTTAAGCATTCCACACATAATCAAAATAAAAGGGGCTACATGCCTTTCATTTACCCAAAATTAGTCATAATACATGGATTACAGAGTTTACATGAATCATGACGGAAATCACATAATAGCCAATACATCTACTACATCAAACACCTAAACATGCTACTACCTAATACAACATCCGTATGAAAACACAAACCGCCTGTCGAGGCAACTAAAGCAAACACAACATACAACAATATGGATGACTAAGCATCCGAAGTAGGCGGTGGAGGAGGAGCATTCTTATCCTACGCACAGCACAGGATGGCCTTCAACGTACGGGACATCTTCTTGAAACTCTTCTTCATGTAGGCTTCATTCTCTTCAAGTTTAGTTCGAACTTGACCAATCTCAGCCCGAACTTGTCCAACCTCTTGCTGCAAGGCGGCTTGCCTCTCCTCAAGATGGGCCAATCGCGCATCAAAAACATCTCGATCCACACCCTGCTCCTGAGCCGCAGGGGGTGAACTCTCCTCTGTGTCCTGAGCCTCAGATTCTTCTTCCTGTATGTCATCACCACGCTCCTCATCACTCTCAGCCTGGAGGTCAACACTCTTCTCGCCGGCACTATCCGACTCATCTCCAGACTCGTCGAGTCGGGCTTCCCGCTGCTGGGGGCCAATCTTCATATTCCTGAGTGTCGCTTCACTTATGACTCGGACTGGTGCAAGATCCTTCATATTCAATCTGTAGCCTACATCACGAGCCATCCTGCAGATCAGTCGGCCAAATGGGAGCGAAAAATCGTTCCTGGCAGAACGAACAACATTAACTATCTGGGATAGGATGAATGTGGGCAGCATATGTTGTCCCGTCCCATCTTGTACATAAAGTCCACCATCACCCTAGTACATTCCGTGCGGTTACCCCACCGTGGGTATACATTGTATGTGAAGATGTGATGGAGCAAATGGAAGTCTTCGGACATCTTTGTCGCCGCAATACAATTTCCTCGCTTCCAAGTAACCCGGCGACCACAGAGAAATCCCGTGCGACGATCCCTTTCCCGCGCAGTTCTAGAGAAGTCATCACTAGGATGCACTTTACCAAGCGGAATCTTCGTGATTCGAACCACCTCATCCACAGTGATTGTGCGCCTTATGCCCCTCACAGAGACAGTAAACTGAAGAGGCTCTACTGATGAGTCCACGATGTGAGCGTAGAAAGCGCGGACCGTGTTCTCACATGTGGGAGACTCGCCTTCAAAAATATAATTCCACCCGATATCCACCAAGTGGTCCATCATCGGGTGTAGCCCGAACATCCTTTCATCCACATGAGCTTCAAACACAACCTTACGGCCCGCGAAGCGCCCATATTCCATGCCTATCGGATAAGCATTTCTGGCGGGGTGGTCAGGATCCAGGTCTCGCTTCGACCTAAACTCCCGCACGGTGCTTGTGCCGGCCCCAACATCGGATCTTCTTCGGGTATGGGCTGGCCTACTTGGGCCGGCGTCATCGGCCGCGGTTTTCCTCTTTCCCATGAAAGATAGGATGGAGGAAATGGAGAAAATGGTGGCCACCACACCAAGGAGGGCCATGGAAAATTTCCAAAATGGGAAATAAAGGGGCTGATCTCTTTTATCTTCCACAATCAACAATCCAACAGGTGTGGAAGAAGCTCTAGAGGTAGAAAATGAAGAAGGAACAAAAAGAAAGTGGAATAGGTTAGGAGATTACCCGATTTTGAGCTCCAAGGAGGGTTATGAGAGCTCCAACTTGTGAAAATGGGGAAAGGGAGAGGCTAGGGCTGTTGTGGGAGGTAGGGGTGTGTGAGTTATGGAAGGAAATGGAAGGATTGAAGGTTTGGAGGGATGGGTTTTCAGCAAAATCGGAAATGGAGGTGAAGGTGCTTGAAAAGGGGGTGAAATGAGAGAAAATGGTGCTCCAGCCCTTTAAAACCTAACCAAACAGTAATTTGGCACGTGCCATGGGGTAGAGGGGGCTGGGCCGACCAACCCCACGTTCGGATTTTCACCGGAAAGCTGACCGGACCACGGTCCGCCGCCGGTGCCGCGGCGCCGCCGCGGTCGGGCTTGGCCGGAACCGCGCCGCCGCGGTTCGACCCTGTTTGCCACACTCCCAGGGTGCTAAATGCACCCTGTTCTGGTCTGAACCCTTAATGAATTAGTCGTGGGGGCCCACGGACTCATTTCAGTTCCAGAACGGTCAGTTCCGGAACATTTCTGATATAATCTGATTTTTCCTGATTTTTAACGACTAACTTTAGGTGGATTGTGACCTGGACACGTCAATAGACGGTCTAGGAGTGACTTGGGGTCCATAAGTGTGGTCGGGATCGAGTAAGCACTCGATCAAACTGTCCATGTGCAATGAACTTCGCCGAACGGCGGGATTGGGAGACCCTAAGACTGTTGCTATATTTTTGCGCACCCTCCTAAGTATAATGCGTCAGCGTACGTAGTGTGGACATAACTCAGGTCCGGTTTAATCAAAATCATGCTTTGATACCAACTTGTAATGCCCTGAAAATCGGGGGTCGAGTGTAACTCAACTCCCGAGTTCTAACGCATCACTTATGCAACATGTTTAATGATATTTGAATGTTGTCTGTGTTAGAGCAGTAAACATGAATGAGATTATACCAAAGCAGTAATTCATACTCCAGATCAGTTGTATAAAAGCAAGTGTAAGATTGAATCGTATATATATGTATGTAAAGAAACAAAATAAACGATTCATTATCCAGAGTATGAATCCTTCTGAGTCACAATATACATGTCTGTGTATATATAAACAAAATGTTAAAATAAACTAGGTACAATCCCTGTAAATCCCATCAGTCCCGGCAGCCTAGTCGAAGCCGCCAGTGAACTGCATATATGAGAACTCCTCCCGGTCCTCGTCATAATCGGGCTCCGCCTCCGAATAGTCGGATCGCCTAAACCTGAGACAGTCTGGTTGGTGTGCGCAACACCGTCCCGTAACGTGGGAGTGAGTAGCTAACTCAGTGGAATGATAAGGCATGAGTTATCATGTTATCAATACAGTCAAGCAGTAATGATAAAGCAGTAAATCAAACACTCCTAGTTACTCTGATTAATGCAAGTATGAATGCAGTTATGATGGATGCCCTCACCGACATACTCCCCTCAGGCGACACCATCTCACGTTCGCGCATGCTTACATCCCACAGTGCTCCACATCTTCCAGGCACATGCGATGCATGATGAGCATGATTACCGAGTTTTTAATTAATTCGTTTTCAAACAGCAGGATTGGAAAACTAAGGTACCTCCCTTGTATCATTTCCACACATGATCCAATCTAGGGTCGTCAGTCCTAGTTAATATCAGACGATGGTGTGTTTTCTAGGTCACTGCAGAGGTCGCCAGGGTACATTACGCACAAAGGTTGCACCACTCCCCATCACCCCTTAAACGATTCATCACTATACAACTAAACGTAAATGTGCCTAGTTCATACTCTATATATCGCGGCGAACCCTAAGGCACGCCGCAACTTCGTAATATGCTCGCGGTCACTACAAAGGGTGCTGTGGTCACGTTACGCACAAAGGTTGCACCACTCCCCCATCACCTTATCAATGTAGGCCGACAGCGCGAATATAGTGTCCCATACCACCATAATCGGCTCACGAGTTGAGTTGCTCACTGGTCATTACGGGGAGGCATGTAGCCCCAGCGTAGGCCGACAGCTCGACCACGGTGTCCCATACCACCATGCCCGGCTCATGAGTCTTAGCGGATCGAGGTACCATGGTTAACGGGATTATCACTGGTAAGTTTGGTACCCTAGGTTCAAGCATTAGCGACCAAACATGGTGAGCATACATAAGACACACGGTTTACTTGACGTGTTCGGCTAGCTCGAGCGCACAACAAGTTGGGCGATATGAGGCGCAGAAGCACCTCGTGTGGCCAACCACTATCGCCAACCGAAGTACGACACGGGTTCGCCAACACATCATGCGTGGCGGAACGAATCCCAACCACATCTTCAAGTCTGATACCGGATGCCTGAACTATGAACATAGTCCCAAGCTCAGTCAAATCCTAACCATAGCATGTGAAATACGGCATGATAACATGGTAATTCAAGAACACTAGCAAGCATATTATAAAGCATAACATGAAGCATGTTAATAACAAGTCAC
>JASAUF010000107.1:0-194915 GCA_030180095.1 Magnolia changhungtana
CTCATTTGGAAGATTGACATGTTACCATTCCAATGACCTGAAATAGTCTAAATTCAACCCCTGAAGAGAGAGTTATGAGGGTTACTTATTGGACAAGCATATGAGAAACATTCTGATTGATTGCGATTTGATCCCACTTACGGATGCCCAAATGGTCTCGAAATCAAATGACAGTTTCCAAAAGTTCGAATGAATGAAAGAGCACTAAAGTACACAATCAATATTGAAAATTGACGATCGAAGAGTTCCAACGTGCATTTGGGATATCGAATTGTCTCTTAATTAGGAGATTATGGTATCATTTGGAAGATTGACGTGTTCCATTCAAATGACCTGAAATAGTGTAAATTCAACCTCTGAAGAGAGAGTTATGAGGGTTACTATTGGACAAGCATATATGACAGAAACATTCTTGATTGACGACTGAGATCCACTTACGGATGCACAAATGGTCTCGGATACGACGTTTCCACAAAGGAATGAAAGAGCACTAAAGTACCTTTCAGATGACCAAAAATTGACCCAATCCGTAATCAAACGATGGAGTTACAGCCGTCTCGTTGGATTGGGCAATTTGGAAAGATTATCAATCCATATTGAAAATTGACGATCAAAGAGCTCCAACGTGCATTTGGGATATCAAACTGTCTCAGAATTAGGAGATTATGGTCTCATTTGGAAGGTTGACACGTTCCATTGAAATGACCTGAAATAGTCTAAATTCAACCTCTGAAGAGAGAGTTATGTGGGTTACTATTGGACAAGGATATGACGTGAGAAACGGACATGGTCTCAAATGATTGATGATGAGATCCCACTTACGGATGCCCAAATGGTCTCTATTGGAAAATGACAACGTGCTTTTTCTGAATTAGGAAATTAATGGAATGAAAGAGCACTAAATTAAAGTACCATGAGATCCCACTTACGGATCAAATGGTCAAAAAATGACGTTTCCAAAAGGAATGAAAGAGCACTAAAGTACCATTCAGATGACCAAACAATCCGTAATCAAACGATGGAGTTACAGCCGTCTCCATTGGATTGCGCAATTTGGAAAGATTAACAATCCATATTGAAAATTGACGATCGAAGAGTTCCAACGTGCATTTGGGATATCGAATTGTCTCTGAATTAGGAGATTATGGTCTCATTTGGAAGATTGACATGTTACCATTCAAATGACCGAAATAGTCTAAATTCAACCTCTGAAGAGAGAGTTATGAGGGTTACTATTGGACAAGCATATGACAGAAACAATCCTGATTGATGACTGAGATCCCACTTACGGATGCCCAAATGGTCTCGAAATACGATGTTTCCATAAAGGAATGAAAGAGCACTAAAGTACCATTCAGATGACCAAAAATTGACCCAACCCGTAATTAAACGATGGAGTTATAGGCGTCTCCGTTGGATTGCGCAATTTGGAAAGATTAACAATCCATATTGGAAAATGACGATCGAAGAGTTCCAACGTGCTTTTGGGATATCGAACTGTCTCTGAATTAGGAGATTATGGTCTCATTTGGAAGATTGACATGTTACCATTCAAATGACCTGAAATAGTCTAAATTCAACCTCTAAAGAGAGAGTTATGAGGGTTACTATTGGACAAGCATATGACAGAAACAATCCTGATTGATGACTGAGATCCCACTTACGGATGCCCAAATGGTCTCGAAATACAACGTTTCCAGTCAGGAATGAAAGAGCACTAAAGTACCATTCAGATGACCAAAAATTGACCCAACCCGTAATTAAGCGATGGAGTTATAGGCGTCTCCGTTGGATTGCGCTATTTGGAAAGATTAACAATCCATATTGGAAAATGACGATCGAAGAGATCCAACGTGCTTTTGGGATATCGAACTGTCTCTGAATTAGGAGATTATGGTCTCATTTGGAAGTTTGACATGTTACCATTCAAATGACCTGAAATAGTCTAAATTCAACCTCTGAAGAGAGAGTTATGAGTGTTACTATTGGACAAGCATATGACAGAAACATTCTTGATTGACGATTGAGATCCCACTTACGGATGCCCAAATGGTCTCGAAATACGACGTTTCCAGTCAGGAATGAAAGAGCACTAAAGTACCATTCAGATGACCAAAAATTGACCCAACCTGTAATTAAACGATGGAGTTATAGGCGTCTCCGTTGGATTGCGCTATTTGGAAAGATTAACAATCCATATTGGAAAATGACAATCGAAGAGTTCCAACGTGCATTTGGGATATCGAACTGTCTCTGAATTAGGAGATTATGGTCTCATTTGGAAGATTGACATGTTACCATTCAAATGACCTGAAATAGTCTAAATTCAACCTCTGAAGAGAGAGTTATGAGGGTTACTATTGGACAAGCATATGACAGAAACATTCTTGATTGACGATTGAGATCTCACTTACGGATGCCCAAATGGTCTCGAAATATGATGTTTCCAGTCAGGAATGAAAGAGCACTAAAGTACCATTCAGATGACCAAAAATTGACCCAACCCGTAATTAAGCGATGGAGTTATAGGCGTCTCGTTGGATTGCGCAATTTGGAAAGATTAACAATCCATATTGGAAAATGACAATCGAAGAGTTCCAACGTGCATTTGGGATATCGAACTGTCTCTGAATTAGGAGATTATGGTCTCATTTGGAAGATTGACATGTTACCATTCAAATGACCTGAAATAGTCTAAATTCAACCTCTGAAGAGAGAGTTATGAGGGTTACTATTGGACAAGGATATGACAGAAACATTTTTGATTGATGACTGAGATCCCACTTACGGATGCCCAAATGGTCTCGAAATATGACGTTTCCAGTCAGGAATGAAAGAGCACTAAAGTACCATTCAGATGACCAAAAATTGTCCCAACCCGTAATTAAGCGATGGAGTTATAGGCGTCTCCGTTGGATTGCGCAATTTGGAAAGATTAACAATCCATATTGGAAAATGACGATCGAAGAGTTCCAACGTGCTTTTGGGATATCGAAGTCTCTGAATTAGGAGATTATGGTCTCATTTGGAAGATTGACATGTTACCATTCAAATGACCTGAAATAGTCTAAATTCAACCTCTGAAGAGAGAGTTATGAGTGTTACTATTGGACAAGCATATGACAGAAACATTCTTGATTGACGATTGAGATCTCACTTACGGATGCCCAAATGGTCTCGAAATATGACGTTTCCAGTCAGGAATGAAAGAGCACTAAAGTACCATTCAGATGACCAAAAATTGACCCAACCCGTAATTAAGCGATGGAGTTATAGGCGTCTCCGTTGGATTGCGCAATTTGGAAAGATTAACAATCCATATTGGAAAATGACAATCGAAGAGTTCCAACGTGCATTTGGGATATCGAACTGTCTCTGAATTAGGAGATTATGGTCTCATTTGGAAGATTGACATGTTCCATTCAAATGACCTGAAATAGTCTAAATTCAACCTCTGAAGAGAGAGTTATGAGGGTTACTATTGGACAAGGATATGATAGAAACATTCCTGATTGATGACTGAGATCCCACTTACGGATGCCCAAATGGTCTCGGAATACAACGTTTCCAGTAAGGAATTAAAGAGCACTAAAGTACCATTCAGATGACCAAAAATTGACCTAACCCGTAATTAAAGCGATGGAGTTATAGGCGTCTCGTTGGATTGCGCTATTTGGAAAGATTAACAATCCATATTGGAAAATGACGATCGAAGAGTTCCAACGTGCTTTTGGGATATCGAACTGTCTCTGAATTAGGAGATTATGGTCTCATTTGGAAGATTGACATGTTACCATTCAAATGACTGAAATAGTCTAAATTCAACCTCGAAAGAGAGTTATGAGGGTTACTATTGGACAAGCATATGAGAGAAACATTCTTGATTGATTGAGATCCACTTACGGATGCCCAAATGGTCTCGAATATATGACGTTTCGAGTCGGGAATGAAAGAGCACTAAAGTACCATTCAGATGACCAAAAATTGACCCAACCCGTATAAGCGATGGAGTTATAGGCGTCTCGTTGGATTGCGCAATTTCGAAAGATTAACAATCCATATTGGAAAATGATGATCGAAGAGCTCCCACGTGCTTTTGGGATATCGAATTGTCTCTCGAATTAGGAGATTATGGTCTCATTTGGAAGATTGACATGTTACCATTCAAATGACTGAAATAGTCTAAATTCAACCTCTGAAGAGAGAGTTATGAGGGTTACTATTGGACAAGCATATAAGCGAAACATTCATGATTGACGATTGAGATCCCACTTACGGATGCCCAAATGGTCTCGAAATATGACGTTTCCAGTCAGGAATGAAAGAGCACTAAAGTACCATTCAGATGACCAAAAATTGACCCAACCCGTAATTAAAGCGATGGAGTTATAGGCGTCTCCGTTGGATTTGCAATTTGGAAAGATTAACAATCCATATTGGAAAATGACGATCGAAGTTCCAACGTGCTTTTGGGATATCGAAGCTGTCTCTGAATTAGGAGATTATGGTCTCATTTGGAAGATTGACATGTTACCATTCAAATGACACTGAAATAGTCTAAATTCAACCTGACGAGAGAGAGTTATGAGGGTTACTATTGGACAAGGATATGACAGAAACATTCCTGATTGATGACTGAGATCCCACTTACGGATGCCCAAATGGTCTCGAAATACGACGTTTCCAGTCAGGAATGAAAGATCACTAAAGTATCATTCAGATGACCAAAAATTGACCCAACCCGTAATTAGCGATGGAGTTATAGGGCTCTCGTTGGATTGCGCAATTTGGAAAGATTAACAATCCATATTGGAAAATGACAATCGAAGAGTTCCAACGTGCATTTGGGATATCGAACTGTCTCTGAATTAGGAGATTATGGTCTCATTTGGAAGATTGACATGTTACCATTCAAATGACCTGAAATAGTCTAAATTCAACCTCTGAAAGAGAGAGTTATATGAGGGGTTACTATTGGACAAGCATATGACAGAAACATTCATGATTGATGATTGAGATCCCACTTACGGATGCCCAAATGGTCTCGAAATAATATGACGTTTTCAGTCGGGAATGAAAGAGCACTAAAGTACCATTGAGATGACCAAAAATTGACCCAACCCGTAATTAAGCGATGGAGTTATAGGCGTCTCGTTGGATTGCGCAATTTGGAAAGATTAACAATCAATATTGAAAATTGACGATCGAAGAGTTCCAACGTGCATTTGGGATATCGAATGTGTCTCTGAATTAGGAGATTATGGTATCATTTGGAAGATTGACATGTTACCATTCAAATGACTGAAATAGTCTAAATTCAACCTCTGAAGAGAGAGTTATGAGGGTTACTATTGGACAAGGATATGACGAAACATTCCTGATTGATGATTGAGATCCCACTTACGGATTCCCAAATGGTCTCGAAAATATGATGTTTCCAATCAGGAATGAAAGAGCACTAAAGTACCATTCAGATGACCAAAAATTGACCCAACCCGTAATTAAGCGATGGAGTTATAGGCGTCTCCGTTGGATTGCGCAATTTGGAAAGATTAACAATCCATATTGGAAAATGACAATCGAAGAGTTCCAACGTGCATTTGGGATATCGAACTGTCTCTGAATTAGGAGATTATGGTCTCATTTGGAAGATTGACATGTTACCATTCAAATGACCTGAAATAGTCTAAATTCAACCTCTGAAGAGAGTTATGAGGGTTACTATTGGACAAGCATATGACAGAAACAATCCTGATTGATGACTGAGATGCCACTTACGGATGCCCAAATGGTCTCGAAATACGACGTTTCCAGTCAGGAATGAAAGAGCACAAAAGTACCATTCAGATGACCAAAAATTGACCCAACCTGTAATTAAACGATGGAGTTATAGGCGTCTCGTTGGATTGCAATTTGGAAAGATTAACAATCCATATTGGAAAATGACGATCGAAGAGTTCCAACGTGCTTTTGGGATATCGAACTGTCTCTGAATTAGGAGATTATGGTCTCATTTGGAAGATTGACATGTTACCATTCAAATGACCTGAAATAGTCTAAATTCAACCTCTGAAGAGAGAGTTATGAGTGTTACTATTGGACAAGCATATGACAGAAACATTCTAGATTGACGATTGAGATCCCACTTACGGATGCCCAAATGGTCTCGAAATACAACGTTTCCAGTCAGGAATGAAAGAGCACTAAAGTACCATTCAGATGACCAAAAATTGACCCAACCCGTAATTAAGCGATGGAGTTATAGGCGTCTCCGTTGGATTGCGCAATTTGGAAAGATTAACAATCCATATTGGAAAATGACAATCGAAGAGTTCCAACGTGCATTTGGGATATCGAACTGTCTCTGAATTAGGAGATTATGGTCTCTTTTGGAAGATTGACATGTTACCATTCAAATGACCTGAAATAGTCTAAATTCAACCTCTGAAGAGAGAGTTATGAGGGTTACTATTGGACAAGCATATGACAGAAACATTCCTGATTGATGATTGAGATCTCACTTACGGATGCCCAAATGGTCTCGAAATATGACGTTTCCAGTCAGGAATGAAAGAGCACTAAAGTACCATTCAGATGACCAAAAATTGACCCAACCCGTAATTAAGCGATGGAGTTATAGGCGTCTCCGTTGGATTGCGCAATTTGGAAAGATTAACAATCCATATTGGAAAATGACAATCGAAGAGTTCCAACGTGCATTTGGGATATCGAACTGTCTCTGAATTAGGAGATTATGGTCTCATTTGGAAGATTGACATGTTACCATTCAAATGACCTGAAATAGTCTAAATTCAACCTCTGAAGAGAGAGTTATGAGGGTTACTATTGGACAAGCATATGACAGAAACAATCCTGATTGATGACTGAGATGCCACTTACGGATGCCCAAATGGTCTCGAAATATGACGTTTCCAGTCAGGAATGAAAGAGCACTAAAGTACCATTCGGATGACCAAAAATTAACCCAACCCGTAATTAAGCGATGGAGTTATAGGCGTCTCGGTTGGATTGCGCAATTTGGAAAGATTAACAATCCATATTGGAAAATGACAATCGAAGAGTTCCAACGTGCATTTGCGATATCGAACAGTCTCTGAATTAGGAGATTATGGTCTCATTTGGAAGATTGACATGTTACCATTCAAATGACTGAAATAGTCTAAATTCAACCTCGAGAGAGAGTTATGAGGGTTACTATTGGACAAAGCATATATGCGAAACATTCTTGATTGATGATTGAGATCCCACTTACGGATGCCCAAATGGTCTCGAAATATGACGTTTCGACAGGAATGAAAGAGCACTAAAGTACCATTCGGATGACCAAAAATTGACCCAAACGTAATTAAGCGATGGAGTTATAGGCGTCTCGTTGGATTGCGCTTTGGAAAGATTAACAATCCATATTGGAAAATGACGATCGAAGAGTTCCAACGTGCTTTTGGGATATCGAATCTGTCTGAATTAGGAGATTATGGTCTCATTTGGAAGATTGACATGTTACCATTCAAATGACTGAAATAGTCTAAATTCAACCTCGAAGAGAGAGTTATGAGGGTTACTATTGGACAAGACAAGAAACATATGATTGAGAAATTAGATGAAACATTCTTGGATTGATTGATTGAGATCACCACTTACGGATGCCCAAATGGTCTCGAAAAATATGACGTTTCCGGATCGAAGGAATGAAAGAGCACTAAAGTACCACTAAAGTACCATTCAATGACCAAAAATTGACCCAACCCGTAAACGATGGAGTTATAGGTGTCTCCGTTGGATTGCGCTATTTGGAAAGATTAACAATCCATATTAGAAAATGATGATCGAAGAGTTCCAACGTGCTTTTGGGATATCGAACTGTCTGTGAATTAGGAGATTATGGTCACATTTGGAAGATTGACATGTTACCATTCAAATGACTTGAAATAGTCTAAATTCAACCTCTGAAGAGAGAGTTATGAGTGTTACTATTGGACAAGCATATGAGAGAAACATTCATGATTGACGATTGAGATCCCACTTACGGATGCCCAAATGGTCTCGAAATATGACGTTTCCAGTCAGGAATGAAAGAGCACTAAAGTACCATTCAGATGACCAAAAATTGACCCAACCCGTAATTAAGCGATGGAGTTATAGGCGTCTCCGTTGGATTGTGCAATTTGGAAAGATTAACAATCCATATTGGAAAATGACAATCGAAGAGTTCCAACGTGCATTTGGGATATCGAACTGTCTCTGAATTAGAGATTATGGTCTCATTTGGAAGATTGACATGTTACCATTCAAATGACCTGAAATAGTCTAAATTCAACCTCTGAAGAGAGAGTTATGAGTGTTACTATTGGACAAGCATATGACAGAAACATTCTTGATTGACGATTGAGATCTCACTTACGGATGCCCAAATGGTCTCGAAATATGATGTTTCCAGTCAGGAATGAAAGAGCACTAAAGTACCATTCAGATGACCAAAAATTGACCCAACCCGTAATTAAGCGATGGAGTTATAGGCGTCTCCGTTGGATTGCGCAATTTGGAAAGATTAACAATCCATATTGGAAAATGACAATCGAAGAGTTCCAACGTGCATTTGGGATATCGAACTGTCTCTGAATTAGGAGATTATGGTCTCATTTGGAAGATTGACATGTTACCATTCAAATGACCTGAAATAGTCTAAATTCAACCTCGAGAGAGAGTTATGAGGGTTACTTATTATTGGACAAGCATATAGCGAAACATTCTTGATTGATGATTGAGATCCCACTTACGGATGCCCAAATGGTCTCGAGCAATACCATTGGATGACGTTTTAGTCGGGAATGAAAGAGCACTGGAAAAGTACCATTCGGATGACCAAAAATTGACCCAATCCAAGTAATTAAGCGATGGAGTTATAGGCGTCTGGAAGTTGGATTGCTGCAATTTGGAAAGATTAACAATCCATATTGGAAAATGACGATCGAAGAGTTCAACGTGCATTTGGGGATATCAATCTGATCTGAATTAGGAGATTATGGTCTCATTTGGAAGATTGACATGTTACCATTCAAATGACATGAAATAGTCTAAATTTGACCTCAGAGAAGAGAGTTATGAGGGTTACTATTGGACAAGCATATGAAAGATTAACAATCCATATTGAAACAGATCCAACGTGCTTTTGATGGATTGAGACGGATGCCTGAAAATGGTCTCGAAAATGAGGTTCCTATTGGACGAGATTCCATTCATTGGGAATGAAACGGAGACAAAAGTACCAAGGAATGACACAAAAAGTACCATCGGATGACCAAAAAACCCAACCCGTAATTAAGCGATGGAGTTATAGGCGTCTCGTTGGATTGCGCGCAATTTGGAAAGATTAACAATCCATATTGGAAAATGACGATCGAAGAGTTCCAACGTGCTTTTGGGATATCGAGCTGTCTCTGAATTAGGAGATTATGGTCTCATTTGGAAGATTGACATGTTACCATTCAAATGACTGAAATAGTCTAAATTCAACCTCTCGAAGAGAGAGTTATGAGGGTTACTATTGGACAAGCATATGATGAAACATTGATTGATTGATGATTGAGATCCCACTTACGGATGCCCAAATGGTCTCGAAATATGACGTTTCCAGTCAGGAATGAATGAAGCACTAAAGTACCATTCGGATGACCAAAAATTGACCCAACCCGTAATCAAGCGATGGAGTTATAGGCGTCTCGTTGGATTGCGCAATTTGGAAAGATTAACAATCCATATTGGAAAATGACGATCGAAGAGTTCCAACGTGCTTTTGGGATATCGAAGCTGTCTCTGAATTAGGAGATTATGGTCTCATTGGGAAGATTGACATGTTACCATTCAAATGACTGAAATAGTCTAAATTCAACCTCTGAAGAGAGAGTTATGAGGGTTACTATTGGACAAGCATATATAGCGAAACATTCTTGATTGATGATTGAGATCCCACTTACGGATGCCCAAATGGTCTCGAAATCTGACGTTTCAAAGGAATGAAAGAGCACTAAAGTACCATTCGGATGACCAAAAATTGACCCAACGTAATTAAGCGATGGAGTTATAGGCGTCTCGTTGGATTGCAATTTGGAAAGATTAACAATCCATATTGGAAAATGACGATCGAAGAGTTCCAACGTGCATTTGGGATATCGAACTGTCTCTGAATTAGGAGATTATGGTCTCATTTGGAAGATTGACATGTTACCATTCAAATGACCTGAAATAGTCTAAATTCAACCTCTGAAGAGAGAGTTATGAGGGTTACTTTTGGACAAGCATATGACAGAAACATTCTTGATTGACGATTGAGATCTCACTTACGGATGCCCAAATGGTCTCGAAATATGACGTTTCCAGTCAGGAATGAAAGAGCACTAAAGTACCATTCAGATGACCAAAAATTGTCCCAACCCGTAATTAAGCGATGGAGTTATAGGCGTCTCCGTTGGATTGCGCAATTTGGAAAGATTAACAATCCATATTGGAAAATGACAATCGAAGAGTTCCAACGTGCATTTGGGATATCGAACTGTCTCTGAATTAGGAGATTATGGTCTCATTTGGAAGATTGACATGTTACCATTCAAATGACCTGAAATAGTCTAAATTCAACCTCCTCTGAGAGAGAGAGTTATGAGGGTTACTATTGGACAAGCATATGACAGAAACATTCTTGATTGACGATTGAGATCTCACTTACGGATGCCCAAATGGTCTCGAAATATGACGTTTCCAGTCAGGAATGAAAGAGCACTAAAGTACCATTCAGATGACCAAAAATTGACCCAACCCGTAATTAAGCGATGGAGTTATAGGCGTCTCCGTTGGATTGCGCAATTTGGAAAGATTAACAATCCATATTGGAAAATGACGATCGAAGAGTTCCAACGTGCTTTTGGGATATCGAACTGTCTCTGAATTAGGAGATTATGGTCTCATTTGGAAGATTGACATGTTACCATTCAAATGACCTGAAATAGTCTAAATTCAACCTCTGAAGAGAGAGTTATGAGTGTTACTATTGGACAAGCATATGACAGAAACATTCTTGATTGACGATTGAGATCCCACTTACGGATGCCCAAATGGTCTCGAAATATGATGTTTCCAGTCAGGAATGAAAGAGCACTAAGTACCATTCAGATGAAAAAAATTGACCCAACCCGTAATTAAGCGATGGAGTTATAGGCGTCTCCGTTGGATTGTGCAATTTGGAAAGATTAACAATCCATATTGGAAAATGACGATCGAAGAGTTCCAACGTGCTTTTGGGATATCGAACTGTCTGTGAATTAGGAGATTATGGTCTCATTTGGAAGATTGACATGTTACCATTCAAATGACCTGAAATAGTCTAAATTCAACCTCTGAGAGAGAGTTATGAGGGTTACTATTGGACAAGCATATAGCGAAACATTCATGATTGATGATTGAGATCCCACTTACGGATGCCCAAATGGTCTCGAAATACGACGTTTCATAAAGGAATGAAAAGAGCACTAAAGTACCTTTCAGATGACCAAAAATTGACCCAATCCGTAATCAAAACGATGGAGTTACAGCCGTCTCCATTGGATTGCGCAATTTGGAAAGATTAACAATCAATATTGAAAATTGACGATCGAAGAGTTCCAACGTGCATTTGGGATATCGAATTGTCTCTGAATTAGGAGATTATGGTATCATTTGGAAGATTGACGTGTTCCATTCAAATGACCTGAAATAGTGTAAATTCAACCTGAAGAGAGAGTTATGAGGGTTACTATTGGACAAGGATATGACAGAAACATTCCTGATTGATGACTGAGATCCCACTTACGGATGCCCAAATGGTCTCGGAATACAACGTTTCGAGTAAGGAATTAAAGAGCACTAAAGAATCATTCATATGACCAAAAATTGACCTAACCCGTAATCAAATGATGGAGTTATAGGCGTCTCCATTGGATTGCACAATTTGGAAAGATTAACAATCCATATTGGAAAATGACGATCGAAGAGTTCCAACGTGCTTTCAGGATATCGAACTATCTCTGAATTAGGAAATTATGGTTTCATATTGATGATTGACATGTTACCATTCAAATGACCTGAAATAATCTAAATTCAACCTCTGAAGAGTGAGTTATGAGGGTTACTATTGGACAAGGAGATGACAGAAACATTCCTGATTGACGACTAAGATCCCACTTACGGATGCCCAAATGGTCTCGAAATATGACGTTTCGGTCAGGAATGAAAGAGCACTAAAGTACCTTTCAGATGACCAAAACTTGACCCAATCCGTAATCAAACGATGGAGTTACAGCCGTCTCCATTGGATTGCGCAATTTGGAAAGATTATCAATCCATATTGAAAATTGACGATCGAAGAGTTCCAACGTGCATTTGGGATATCGAACTGTCTCTGAATTAGGAGATTATGGTCTCATTTGGAAGATTGACACGTTCCATTCAAATGACCTGAAATAGTCTAAATTCAACCTCTGAAGAGAGAGTTATGAGGGTTACTATTGGACAAGGATATGACAGAAACATTCCTGATTGATGACTGAGATCCCACTTACGGATGCCCAAATGGTCTCGAAATATGACGTTTCCGATAAAGGAATGAAAAGAGCACTAAAGTACCATATGACCAAAAATTGACCCAATCCGTAATCAAACGATGGAGTTATAGGCGTCTCCGTTGGATTGCGCAATTTGGAAAGATTATCAATCCATATTGAAAATTGACGATCGAAGAGTTCCAACGTGCATTTGGGATATCGAACTGTCTCTGAATTAGGAGATTATGGTCTCATTTGGAAGATTGACACGTTCCATTCAAATGACCTGAAATAGTCTAAATTCAACCTCTGAAGAGAGAGTTATGAGGGTTACTATTGGACAAGAATATAACGAAACATTCATGATTGACGACTGAGATCCCACTTACGGATGCCCAAATGGTCTCGGAATACGACGTTTCCAGTAAGGAATTAAAGAGCACTAAAGTACCATTCAGATGACCAAAAATTGACCCAACCCATAATTAAACGATGGAGTTATAGGCGTCTCGTTGGATTGCGCAATTTGGAAAGATTAACAATCCATATTGAAAATTGACGATCGAAGAGTTCCAACGTGCATTTGGGATATCGAATTGTCTCTGAATTAGGAGATTATGGTATCATTTGGAAGATTGACATGTTCCATTCAAATGACCTGAAATAGTGTAAATTCAACCTCTGAAGAGAGAGTTATGAGGGTTACTATTGGACAAGGATATGGCATAAACATTCCTGATTGATGACTGAGATCCCACTTACGGATGCCCAAATGGTCTCGAAATACGATGACGTTTCAGTCGGGAATGAAAGAGCACTAAAAAGTACCATTCAGATGACCAAAAATTGACCCAATCCGTAATCAAACGATGGAGTTATAGGCGTCTCGTTGGATTGCGCAATTTGGAAAGATTAACAATCCATATTGGAAAATGACGATCGAAGAGTTCCAACGTGCTTTTGGGATATCAAACTATCTCTGAATTAGGAGATTATGGTCTCATTTAGAAGATTGACATGTTACCATTCAAATGACCTAAAATAGTCTAAATTCAACCTCTGAAGAGAGAGTTATGAGGGTTACTATTGGACAAGGATATGAAAGAAACATTCCTGATTGATGACTGAGATCCCACTTACGGATGCCCAAATGGTCTCGGAATACGACGTTTCTCATAAAGGAATGAAAGAGCACTAAAGTACCATTCGGATGACCAAAAATTGACCCAACCCGTAATTAAAGCGATGGAGTTATAGGCGTCTCGTTGGATTGCAATTTGGAAAGATTAACAATCAATATTGAAAATTGACGATCGAAGAGTTCCAACGTGCATTTGGGATATCGAATTGTCTCTGAATTAGGAGATTATGGTATCATTTGGAAGATTGACGTGTTCCATTCAAATGACCTGAAATAGTGTAAATTCAACCTCTGAAGAGAGAGAGTTATGAGGGTTACTATTGGACAAGGATATGAGAAACATTGATTGATTGACGATTGAGATCCACTTACGGATGCCCAAATGGTCTCGAATATATGACGTTTTCAGTCATCGGGAATGAAAAGAGCACTAAAGTACCATTCAGATGTCCAAAAATTGACCCAATCCGTAATTAAACGATTGAGTTATAGGCGTCTCGTTGGATTGCGCAATTTGGAAAGATTAACAATCCATATTGGAAAATGACGATCGAAGAGTTCCAACGTCCTTTTGGGATATCGAGCTGTCTCTGAATTAGGAGATTATGGTCTCATTTGGAAGATTAACACGTTACCATTCAAATGAACTGAAATAGTCTAAATTCAACCTCTGAAGAGAGAGTTATGAGGGTTATTATTGGACAAGGAGATATGAGAAACATTCTTGATTGATGATTGAGATCCCACTTACGGATGCCCAAATGGTCTCGAAATATGACGTTTCCAGTCGGGAATGAAAGAGCACTAAAGTACCATTCGGATGACCAAAAATTGACCCAATCCGTAATCAAGCGATGGAGTTATAGGCGTCTCGTTGGATTGCGCAATTTGGAAAGATTAACAATCCATATTGGAAAATGACGATCGAAGAGTTCAACGTGCTTTTGGGATATCGACTATCTGAATTAGGAGATTATGGTCTCATTTGGAAGATTGACATGTTACCATTCAAATGACTGAAATAGTCTAAATTCAACCTCGAAGAGAGAGTTATGAGGGTTACTTATTGGACAGGATATGATGAAACATTCTTGATTGATGTGAGATCCCACTTACGGATGCCCAAATGGTCTCGAATCGACGTTTCGACGTTTCGATCAGGAAGGAATGAAAGAGCACTAAAAGTACCATTGAGGATGACCAAAAAAATTGACCCAACCCGTAATAAGCGATGGAGTTATAGGCGTCTTGGTTGGATTGCGCAATTTGGAAAGATTAACAATCCATATTGGAAAATGATCGAAGAGTTCCAACGTGCTTTTGGGATATCGAACTGTCTCTGAATTAGGAAATTATGGTCTCATTTGGAAGATTGACACGTTACCATCCAAATGACCTGAAATAGTCTAAATTCAACCTCTGAAGAGAGAGTTATGAGGGTTACTATTGGACAAGATATGATATGAAAAACATTCATTGATTGACGACTGCGATCCCACTTACGGATGCCCAAATGGTCTCGGAATACGACGTTTCTAGTCAGGAATGAAAGAGCACTAAAGTACCATTCAGATGACCAAAAATTGACCCAATCCGTAATCAAACGGTAGAGTTATATGCGTTTCCGTTGGATTACGCAATTTGGAAAGATTAACAATCCAAATTGCAAAATGACTATTGAAGAGTTCCAACATGCATTTGGGATATCGACTTGTCTCTGAATTAGGAGATTATGGTATCATTTGGAAGATTGACGTGTTCCATTCAAATGACCTGAAATAGTGTAAATTCAACCTCTGAAGAGAGAGTTATGAGGGTTACTATTGGACAAGGAGATGACAGAAACATTCCTGATTGATGACTGAGATCCCACTTACGGATGCCCAAATGGTCTCGGAATACGACGTTTCCAGTCAGGAATGAAAGAGCACTAAAGTACCATTCAGATGACCAAAAATTGACCCAATCCGTAATCAAACGATGGAGTTATAGGCGTCTCCGTTGGATTGCGCAATTTGGAAAGATTAACAATCCATATTGAAAATTGACGATCGAAGAGTTCCAACGTGCATTTGGGATATCGAACTGTCTCTGAATTAGGAGATTATGGTCTCATTTGGAAGATTGACACGTTACCATTCAAATGACCTGAAATAGTCTAAATTCAACCTCATGAAGAGAGAGTTATGAGGGTTACTATTGGACAAAGAGATGACAGAAACATTCATGATTAAGGATTGCGATCTCACTTACGGATGCCCAAATGGTCTCGGAATATGACGTTTCCAGTAAGGAATTAAAGAGCACTAAAGTACCATTCAGATGACCAAAAATTGACCCAACCCATAATTAAACGATGGAGTTATAGGCGTCTCTGTTGGATTGCGCAATTTGGAAAGATTAACAATCCATATTGGAAAATGACGATCGAAGAGTTCCAATGTGCTTTTGGGATATCAAACTGTCTCTGAATTAGGAGATTATGGTCTCATTTGGAAGATTGACATGTTACCATTCAAATGACCTGAAATAGTCTAAATTCAACCTCTGAAGAGAGAGTTATGAGGGTTACTATTGGACAAGATATGACAGAAACATTCATGATTGATGATTGAGATCCCACTTACGGATGCCCAAATGGTCTCGAATCTGACGTTTCTAAAGGAATGAAAGAGCACTAAAGTACCATTCGGATGACCAAAAAATTGACCCAATTGTAATAATCAAAGCGATGGAGTTATAGGCGTCTCCGTTGGATTGCGCAATTTGGAAAGATTAACAATCCATATTGGAAAATGACGATCGAAGAGTTCCAACGTGCTTTTGGGATATCGAACTATCTCTGAATTAGGAGATTATGGTCTCATTTGGAAGATTGACACGTTACCATTCAAATGACACTGAAATAGTCTAAATTCAACCTCGAAGAGAGAGTTATGAGGGTTACTATTGGACAAGGAGGATAAGCGAAACATTGATTGATTGATGATTGAGATCCCACTTACGGATGCCCAAATGGTCTCGAAAATATGACGTTTCCGAAAGGAATGAAAGAGCACTAAAGTACCATTCAGATGACCAAAAATTGACCCAATCCGTAATCAAACGATGGAGTTATAGGCGTCTCCGTTGGATTGCGTAATTTGGAAAGATTAACAATCCATATTGGAAAATGACGATCGAAGAGTTCCAACGTGCTTTTGGGATATCGAACTATCTCTGAATTAGGAAATTATGGTCTCATTTGGAAGATTGACACGTTACCATTCAAATGACTGAAATAGTCTAAATTCAACCTCGAAGAGAGAGTTATGAGGGTTACTATTGGACAAGAGATATGACGAAACATTCTTGATTGATGATTGAGATCCCACTTACGGATGCCCAAATGGTCTCGAAATCTGACGTTTCAAAGGAATGAAAGAGCACTAAAGTACCTTTCAGATGACCAAAAATTGACCCAACCCGTAATTCAAAGCGATGGAGTTATAGGCGTCTCTGTTGGATTTGCTATTTGGAAAGATTAACAATCCATATTGGAAAATGACGATCGAAGAGTTCCAACGTGCTTTTGGGATATCGAACTATCTCTGAATTAGGCAATTATGGTATCAGTTGCAAGATTGACACGTTACCATTCAAATGACCTGAAATAGTTTGAATTCAACCTATGAAGAGAGAGTTATGAGGGTTACTTATTGGACAAGGAGATAGCGAAACATTCATGACTAACGACTGCGATCCCACTTACTGATGCCCAAATAGTCTCGAAATACGACATTTCCAGTCAGGAATAAAAGAGCACTAAAGTACCTTTCAGATGAACAAAAATTGACCCAATCCGTAATCAAACGATGGAGTTATAGGCTTCTTCGTTGGATTGCACAATTTGGATAGATTAACAATCCATATTGGAAAATTACGATCGAAGAGTTCCAACGTGCTTTTGGGATATAGAACTGTCTCTGAATTAGGAAATTATGGTCTCATTTTGAAGATTGACACGTTACCATTCAAATGACTGAAATAGTCTAAATTCAACCTCTGAAGAGAGAGTTATGAGGGTTACTATTGGACAAGGATATATGCGACATTGATGATTGATGACTGCGATCCCACTTACGGATGAACAAATGGTCTCGGATACGACGCTTCCACAAAGGAATGAAAGAGCACTAAAGTACCTTTCAGATTACCAAAAATTGACCCAATCCGTAATCAAATGATGGAGTTACAGCCGTCTCCATTGGATTGCGTAATTTGGAACGATTAACAATCTATATTGAAAATTGACGATCAAAGAGTTCTAACATGCATTTGGGATATCGAACTGTATCTGAATTAGGAGATTATGGTCTCATTTGGAAGATTGACACGTTCCATTCAAAAGACTTGAAATAGTCTAAATTCAACCTCTGAAGAGAGAGTTATGAGGGTTACTATTGGACAAGGATATGATAGAAACATTCATGATTGACGACTGAGATCCCACTTACGGATGCCCAAATGGTCTCGGAATACGACGTTTCCAGTAAGGAATTAAAGAGCACTAAAGTACCATTCAGATGACCAAAAATTGACCCAACCCATAATTAAACGATGGAGTTATAGGCGTCTCCGTTGGATTGCGCAATTTGGAAAGATTAACAATCCATATTGGAAAATGACGATCGAAGAGTTCAACGTGCTTTTGGGATATCAAAATGTCTATGAATTAGGAGATTATGGTCTCATTTGGAAGATTGACATGTTACCATTCAAATGACCTGAAATAGTCTAAATTCAACCTCTGAAGAGAGAGTTATGAGGGTTACTATTGGACAAGATATGAGAGAAACATTCATTGATTGATGATTGAGATCCCACTTACGGATGCCCAAATGGTCTCGAAAATGACGTTTCCAGTCGGGAATGAAAAAGAGCACTAAAGTACCATTCGGATGACCAAAAATTGACCCAATCCGTAATCAAGCGATGGAGTTATATCGTCTCGTTGGATTGCGCAATTTGGAAAGATTAACAATCCATATTGGAAAATGACGATCGAAGAGTTCCAACGTGCTTTTGGGATATCGAACTGTCTCTGAATTAGGAAATTATGGTCTCATTTGGAAGATTGACACGTTACCATTCAAATGACCTGAAATAGTCTAAATTCAACCTCTGAAGAGAGAGTTATGAGGGTTACTATTGGACAAGGAGATGACAGAAACATTCCTGATTGATGACTGAGATCCCACTTACGGATGCCCAAATGGTCTCGAAATACTGACGTTTCCAAAGTCAGGAATGAAAGAGGACTAAAGTACCTTTCGGATGACCAAAAATTGACCCAATCCGTAATCAAACGATGGAGTTATAGGCGTCTCCATTGGATTGCGCAATTTGGAAAGATTAACAATCCATATTGAAAATGACGATCGAAAGAGTTCAACATGCATTTGGGATATCGAACTGTATCTGAATTAGGAGATTATGGTCTCATTTGGAAGATTGACACGTTCCATTCAAATGACTTGAAATAGTCTAAATTCAACCTCTGAAGAGAGAGTTATGAGGGTTACTATTGGACAAGGATATGATAGAAACATTCATGATTGACGACTGAGATCCCACTTACGGATGCCCAAATGGTCTCGAATATGACGTTTCGGTAAAGGAATGAAAGAGCACTAAAAAGTACCATTCGGATGACCAAAAATTGACCCAATCCGTAGTAATAAACGATGGAGTTACAGCCGTCTCCAGTGGATTGCGCAATTTGGAAAGATTATCAATCCATATTGAAAATTGACGATCGAAGAGTTCCAACTTGCATTTGGGATATCGAACTGTCTCTGAATTAGGAGATTATGGTCTCATTTGGAAGATTGACACGTTCCATTCAAATGACCTGAAATAGTCTAAATTCAACCTCTAAAGAGAGAGTTATGAGGGTTACTATTGGACAAGGATATGACAGAAACATTCCTGATTGATGACTGAGATCCCACTTACGGATGCCCAAATGGTCTCGGAATACAATGTTTCCAGTAAGGAATTAAAGAGCACTAAAGTACCATTCAGATGACCAAAAATTGACCTAACCCATAATCAATCGATGGAGTTATAGGCGTCTCCGTTGGATTGCACAATTTAGAAAGATTAACAATCCATATTGGAAAATTACGATCGAAGAGTTCCAACGTGCTTTTGGGATATCGAACTGTCTCTGAATTAGGAAATTATGGTCTCATATTGATGATTGACACGTTACCATTCAAATGACCTGAAATAATCTAAATTCAACCTCTGAAGAGTGAGTTATGAGGGTTACTATTGGACAAGGAGATGACAGAAACATTCATGACCAATGACTGCGATCCCACTTACGGATGCCCAAATGGTCTCGAAATACGACGTTTCCAGTAAAGGAATGAAAAGAGCACTAAAGTACATTCAGATGACCAAAAAAATTGACCCAACCGTAATCAAACAATGGAGTTACAGCCGTCTCCATTGGATTGCGCAATTTGGAAAGATTAACAATCCATATTGGAAAATGACGATCGAAGAGTTCCAACGTGCTTTTGGGATATCGAACTGTCTCTGAATTAGGAAATTATGGTCTCATTTGGATGATTGACACGTTACCATTCAAATGACCTGAAATAATCTAAATTCAACCTCTGAAGAGTGAGTTATGAGGGTTACTATTGGACAAGGAGATGACAGAAACATTCATGACCAACGACTGCGATCCCACTTACGGATGCACAAATGGTCTCGGATACGACGTTTCCATAAAGGAATGAAAGAGGACTAAAGTACCTTTCAGATGACCAAAAATTGACCCAATCCGTAATCAAACGATGGAGTTATAGGCGTCTCCATTGGATTGCGCAATTTGGAAAGATTATCAATCCATATTGAAAATTGACGATCGAAGAGTTCCAACTTGCATTTGGGATATCGAACTGTCTCTGAATTAGGAGATTATGGTCTCATTTGGAAGATTGACACGTTCCATTCAAATGACCTGAAATAGTCTAAATTCAACCTCTGAAGAGAGAGTTATGAGGGTTACTATTGGACAAGGATATGACAGAAACATTCCTGATTGATGACTGAGATCCCACTTACGGATGCCCAAATGGTCTCGGAATACAACGTTTCTAATAAGGAATTAAAAGAGCACTAAAGTACCATTCAGATGACCAAAAATTGACCTAACCCGTAATCAAACGATGGAGTTATAGGCATCTCCGTTGGATTGCGCAATTTGGAAAGATTAACAATCCATATTGCAAAATGACTATTGAAGAGTTCCAACATGCTTTTGGGATATCGAACTGTCTCTGAATTAGGAAATTATGGTCTCATTTGGAAGATTGACACGTTACCATTCAAATTACCTAAAATTGTCTAAATTCGACCTCGGAAGAGAGAGTTATGAGGGTTACTATTGGACAAGGAGATGACAGAAACATTCATGATTGATTGATTGAGATCCCACTTAGGATGCCCAAATGGTCTCGAAATCTGACGTTTCCAGTAAAGGAATGAAAGAGCACTAAAGTACCATTTCAGATGACCAAAAATTGACCCAATCCGTAATCAAACAATGGAGTTATAGGTGTCTTGTTGGATTGTGCAATTTGGAAAGATTAACAATCCATATTGAAAATGACGATCGAAGAGTTCCAACGTGCTTTTGGGATATCGAACTATCTCTGAATTAGGAAATTATGGTCTCATTTGGAAGATTGACACGTTACCATTCAAATGACCTGAAATAGTCTAAATTCAACCTCTGAAGAGAGAGTTATGAGGGTTTATTATTGGACAAGCAGAGATGAAGAAACATTCCTGATTGATGACTGAGATCCCACTTACGGATGCCCAAATGGTCTCGGAATACAACGTTTTCAATAAGGAATTAAAGAGCACTAAAGTACCATTCGGATGACCAAAAATTGACCCAACCCGTAATCAAACGATGGAGTTATATAGGCGTCTCGATTGGATTGCAATTTGGAAAGATTAACAATCCATATTGGAAAATGACGATCGAAGAGTTCAACGTGCTTTTGGGATATCGAGCTCATCTCTGAATTAGGAGATTATGGTCTCATTTGGAAGATTGACATGTTACCATTCAAATGACTGAAATAGTCTAAATTCAACCTCTGAGAGAGAGAGTTATGAGGGTTACTTATTGGACAAGGAGATACAAAACATTCATTGATTCATGATGACGATTGAGATCCCACTTACGGATGCCCAAATGGTCTCGAAATATGACGTTTTAGTCAGGAATGAAAAAAGAGCACTAAAGTACCATTCAGATGACCAAAAATTGACCCAATCCATAATCAAACAATGGAGTTATAGGCGTCTCCGTTGGATTGCGCTATTTGGAAAGATTAACAATCCATATTGGAAAATGACGATCGAAGAGTTCCAACGTGCTTTTGGGATATCGAACTGTCTCTGAATTAGGCAATTATGGTATCAGTTGCAAGATTGACACGTTACCATTCAAATGACCTGAAATAGTCTAAATTCAACCTACGAAGAGAGAGTTATGAGGGTTACTATTGGACAAGATATGATGAGAAACATTCTGATTGATTGATGATTGAGATCCCACTTACGGATGCCCAAATGGTCTCGAAATCTGACGTTTCCGAAGGAATGAAAGAGCACTAAAGTACCATTCGGATGACCAAAAATTGACCCAATCCGTAATAAAATGATGGAGTTATAGGCGTCTCGTTGGATTGCGCAATTTGGAAAGATTAACAATCCATATTGGAAAATGACGATCGAAGAGTTCAACGTGCTTTTGGGATATCGAACTATCTTTGAATTAGGAGAAATTATGGTCTCATTTGGAAGATTGACATGTTACCATTCAAATGACTGAAATAGTCTAAATTCAACCTCGAAGAGAGAGTTATGAGGGTTACTATTGGACAAGATATGATGAAACATTCATGATTGATGGATTGCGATCCCTTACGGATGCCCAAATGGTCTCGAAATACTGACGTTTCCAGTAAAGGAATGAAAGAGCACTAAAGTACCATTGGATGACCAAAAAAATTGACCCAACCCGTAATTAAACGATGGAGTTATAGCGTCTCTCATTGGATTTGCAATTTGGAAAGATTAACAATCCATATTGGAAAATGACGATCGAAGAGTTCCAACGTGCTTTTGGGATATCGCTGTCTCTCGAATTAGAGAAATTATGGTCTCATTTGGAAGATTGACACGTTACCATTCAAATGACCTGAAATAGTCTAAATTCAACCTACTCTGAAGAGAGAGTTATGAGGGTTACTATTGGACAAGAGATACAAAACATTCATGATTGACGATGATTGAGATCCCACTTACGGATGCCCAAATGGTCTCGAATCTGACATTTCATAGGGAATAAAAGAGCACTAAAGTACCTTTCAGATGACCAAAAGTTGACCCAATCCGTAATCAAACGATGGAGTTATAGGCCTCTTTGTTGGATTGCGCAATTTGGAAAGATTAACAATCCATATTGGAAAATGACAATCGAAGAGTTCCATCGCGCTTTTGTGATATCGAACTGTCTCTGAATTAGGAGTTATGGTCTCATTTGGAAGATTGACACGTTACCATTCAAATGACTGAAATAGTCTAAATTCAACCTCTCGAAGAAGAGAGAGTTATGAGGGTTACTTATTGGACAAGGAGATGAGAAACATTCTTGATTGATGGATTGAGATCCCACTTACGGATGCCCAAATGGTCTCGAATACTGACGTTTCCGAGTCGGGAATGAAAAGCACTAAAAAGTACCATTCGGATGACAAAAAAAATTGACCCAATCCGTAATCAAAGCGATGGAGTTATAGGCGTCTCGTTGGATTGCGCAATTTGGAAAGATTAACAATCCATATTGAAAATGACGATCGAAGAGTTTCAACGTGCTTTTGGGATATCGAACTATCTTTGAATTAGGAATTATGGTCTCATTTGGAAGATTGACATGTGTTACCATTCAAATGACTGAAATAGTCTAAATTCAACCTCTGAAGAGAGAGTTATGAGGGTTACTATTGGACAAGGATATGATAGAAACATTCATGATTGACGACTGAGATCCCACTTACGGATGCCCAAATGGTCTCGGAATACGACGTTTCCAGTAAGGAATTAAAGAGCACTAAAGTACCATTCAGATGACCAAAAATTGACCCAACCTAGTAATCAAACGATGGAGTTATAGGCGTCTCCGTTGGATTGCGCAATTTGGAAAGATTAACAATCCATATTGGAAAATGACGATCGAAGAGTTCCAATGTGCTTTTGGGATATCAAACTGTCTCTGAATTAGGAGATTATGGTCTCATTTGGAAGATTGACATGTTACCATTCAAATGACCTGAAATAGTCTAAATTCAAACCTGAGAGAGAGAGTTATGAGGGTTACTATTGGACAAGAGATGATAAACAGAAACATTCTGATGATGACGACTGCGATCCCACTTACTGATGCCCAAATGGTCTCGGAATACGACATTTATAGTCAGGAATAAAAGAGCACTAAAGTACCTTTCAGATGACCAAAAATTGACCCAATCCGTAATCAAACGATGGAGTTATAGGCGTCTTCGTTGGATTGCGCAATTTGGAAAGATTAACAATCCATATTGGAAAATGACGATCGAAGAGTTCCAACGTGCTTTTGGGATATCGAACTGTCTCTGAATTAGGAAATTATGGTCTCATTTTGATGATTGACACGTTACCATTCAAATGACCTGAAATAATCTAAATTCAACCTCTGAAGAGTGAGTTATGAGGGTTACTATTGGACAAGGAGATGACAGAAACATTCATGATTGATGACTGAGATCCCACTTACGGATGCCCAAATGGTCTCGAAATACGACGTTTCCAGTCAGGAATGAAAGAGCACTAAAGTACCATTCAGATGACCAAAAAAATTGACCCAATCCGTAATCAAATGATGGAGTTATAGGCGTCTTCGTTGGATTGCGCAATTTGGAAAGATTAACAATCCATATTGAAAATGACGATCGAAGAGTTTCAACGTGCTTTTGGGATATCGAATCTATCTTTGAATTAGGAATTATGGTCTCATTTGGAAGATTGACATGTTACCATTCAAATGACTGAAATAGTCTAAATCAAACCTCGAAGAGAGAGTTATGAGGGTTACTATTGGACAAGAGATGAAGGAAACATTCTTGATGATGACGATTGAGATCCCACTTACGGATGCCCAAATGGTCTCGAAAATACTGACGTTTTCATAAAGGATGAAAAAGCACAAAAAAGTACCATTTGAGATGACCAAAAATTGACCCAACCGTAATAAGCGATGGAGTTATAGGCGTCTCGTTGGAAGCAATTTGGAAAGATTAACAATCCATATTGGAAAATGATGATCGAAGAGTTCCAACGTGCTTTTGGGATATCGAAGCTGTCTACGAATTAGGAGATTATGGTCTCATTTGGAAGATTGACATGTTATTGTTACCATTCAAATGACTGAAATAGTCTAAATTCAACCTCTGAGAGAGAGAGTTATGAGGGTTACTATTGGACAAAGAGATACAGAAACATTCCTGATTGATGACTGAGATCCCACTTACGGATGCCCAAATGGTCTCGGAATACAATGTTTCCAGTAAGGAATGAAAGAGCACTAAAGTACCATTCAGATGACCAAAAATTGACCCAATCCGTAATCAAACGATGGAGTTATAGGCGTCTTCGTTGGATTGCGCAATTTGGAAAGATTAACAATCCATATTGGAAAATGACGATCGAAGAGTTCCAACGTGCTTTTGGGATATCGAACTGTCTCTGAATTAGGAGATTATGGTCTCATTTTGAAGATTGACACGTTACCATTCAAATGACCTGAAAGAGTCTAAATTCAACCTCTGAGGAGAGAGTTATGAGAGTTACTATTGGACAAGGAGATGACAGAAACATTCTTGATTGACGACTGAGATCCCACTTACAGGATGCCCAAATGGTCTCGGAATATGACGTTTCCAAAAGGAATGAAAGAGCACTAAAGTACCTTTCAGATGACCAAAAATTGACCCAATCCGTAATCAAACGATGGAGTTACAGCCGTCTCCATTGGATTGCGCAATTTGGAAAGATTAACAATCCATATTGAAAATTGACGATCGAAGAGTTCAACATGCTTTTGGGATATCGAACTATCTTTGAATTAGGAAATTATGGTCTCATTTGGAAGATTGACATGTTACCATTCAAATGACTGAAATAGTCTAAAATTCAACCTCTGAAGAGTGAGTTATGAGGGTTACTATTGGACAAGAGAGATGATGAAACATTCCTGATTGATGACTGAGATCCCACTTACGGATGCACAAATGGTCTCGGATACGACGTTTCCATAAAGGAATGAAAGAGCACTAAAGTACCTTTCAGATGACCAAAAATTGACCCAACCCGTAATCAAACGATGGAGTTATAGCGTCTCGTTG
Source organism: Magnolia changhungtana (assembly GCA_030180095.1). Taxonomy (NCBI): domain Eukaryota; kingdom Viridiplantae; phylum Streptophyta; class Magnoliopsida; order Magnoliales; family Magnoliaceae; genus Magnolia; species Magnolia changhungtana. The sequence continues at coordinate 26,250 of JASAUF010000107.1, forward strand.
GAGCAATTTGGAAAGATTAACAATCCATATTGGAAAATGACGATCGAAGAGTTCCAACGTGCTTTTGGGATATCAAACTATCTCTGAATTAGGAGATTATGGTCTCATTTAGAAGATTGACATGTTACCATTCAAATGACCTGAAATAGTCTAAATTCAACCTCTGAAGAGAGAGTTATGAGGGTTACTATTGGACAAGAGATCAGAAACATTCCTGATTGACGACTGAGATCCCACTTACGGATGCCCAAATGGTATCGAAATACGACGTTTCCAGTCAGGAATGAAAGAGCACTAAAGTACCATTCAGATGACCAAAAATTGACCCAATCCGTAATCAAACGATGGAGTTATATGCGTCTCGTTGGATTGCGCAATTTGGAAAGATTAACAATCCATATTGAAAAATGACGATCGAAGAGTTCCAACGTGCTTTTGGGATATCGAACTGTCTCTGAATTAGGAAATTATGGTCTCATTTGGAAGATTGACACGTTACCATTCAAATGACCTGAAATAATCTAAATTCAACCTCTGAAGAGTGAGTTATGAGGGTTACTATTGGACAAGGAGATGACAGAAACATTCATGACCAACGACTGCGATCCCACTTACGGATGCACAAATGGCCTCGGATACGATGTTTCCACAAAGGAATGAAAGAGCACTAAAGTACCTTTCAGATGACCAAAAATTGACCCAATCCGTAATCAAACGATGGAGTTACAGCCGTCTCCATTGGATTGCGCAATTTGGAAAGATTAACAATCCATATTGAAAATTGACGATCGAAGAGTTCCAACGTGCATTTGGGATATCGAACTATCTCTGAATTAGGAGATTATGGTCTCATTTGGAAGATTGACACGTTACCATTCAAATGACCTGAAATAGTCTAAATTCAACCTCTGAAGAGAGAGTTATGAGGGTTACTATTGGACAAGAGATGATGAGAAACATTCATGATTGATGATTGAGATCCACTTACGGATGCCCAAATGGTCTCTCGAAATCTGACGTTTCAGTCGAGGAATGAAAGAGCACTAAAGTACCATTGAGATGATGAAAAAATTGACCCAACCCGTAATAAACGATGGAGTTATAGGCGTCTCGTTGGATTGCGCAATTTGGAAAGATTAACAATCCATATTGAAAAATGACGATCGAAGAGTTCCAACGTGCTTTTGGGATATCGAAGGTCTTTGAATTAGGCAATTATGGTATCAGTTGCAAGATTGACATGTTACCATTCAAATGACCTGAAATAGTCTGAATTCAACCTCTGAAGAGAGAGTTATGAGGGTTACTATTGGACAAGAGATGATGAAACATTCTTGATGACGATTGAGATCCCACTTACTGATGCCCAAATGGTCTCGGAATACGACATTTATAGTCAGGAATAAAAGAGCACTAAAGTACCTTTCAGATGACAAAAAAAATTGACCCAATCCGTAATCAAAAACGATGGAGTTAGGCGTCTCGTTGGATTGCACGCAATTTGGAAAGATTAACAATCCAAATTGCAAAATGACTATTGAAGAGTTCCAACATGCTTTTGGGATATCGAACTGTCTCTGAATTAGGAAATTATGGTCTCATTTGGAAGATTGACACGTTACCATTCAAATGACTGAAATAGTCTAAATTCAACCTCGAAGAGAGAGTTATGAGGGTTACTATTGGACAAGGAGAAGATGAAACATTATTGATTGACGATTCGAGATCCCACTTACGGATGCACAAATGGTCTCGGATACGACGTTTCCATAAAGGAATGAAAGAGCACTAAAGTACGTTTTCAGATGACCAAAAATTGACCCATCCGTAATCAAACGATGGAGTTATAGGCGTCTTCGTTGGATTGCGCAATTTGGAAAGATTAACAATCCATATTGAAAAAATGACGATCGAAGAGTTCCAACGTGCATTTGGGATATCGAACTATCTTTGAATTAGGAAATTATGGTCTCATTTGGAAGATTGACATGTTACCATTCAAATGACCGAAATAGTCTAAATTCAACCTCGGAAGAGAGAGTTATGAGGGTTACTATTGGACAAGAGAGAGATGAAACATTCATGATGACCAACGACTGCGATCCCACTTACGGATGCACAAATGGTCTCGGATACGACGTTTCCACAAAGGAATGAAAGAGCACTAAAGTACCTTTCGGATGACCAAAACTTGACCCAATCCGTAATCAAACGATGGAGTTATAGGCGTTTCTCTGGATTGGATTAATTTGGAAAGATTAACAATCCATATTGGAAAATGATGATCGAAGATTTCCAACATGCTTTTGGGATATCGAACTGTCTCTGAATTAGGCAATTATGGTTTCAGTTGCAAGATTGACACGTTACCATTCAAATGACTGAAATAGTCTAAATTCAACTCTCGAAGAGAGAGTTATGAGGGTTACTATTGGATTGGACAAAGAGATTACAAAAACATTCATGATTGACGATTGAGATCCCACTTACGATGCCCAAATGGTCTCGAATCGACATTTCTAGTCAGGAATAAAAGAGCACTAAAGTACCTTTCAGATGACCAAAAATTGACCCAATCCATAATCAAACGATGGAGTTATAGGCGTCTTCGTTGGATTGCGCAATTTGGAAAGATTAACAATCCATATTGGAAAATGACGATCGAAGAGTTCCAACGTGCTTTTGGGATATCGAATCATGTCTCTCGAATTAGGAAATTATGGTCTCATTTGGAAAATTGACACGTTACCATTCAAATGACTGAAATAATCTAAATTCAACCTCTCGAAGAGAGAGTTATGAGGGTTACTATTGGACAAGGAGATGACAGAAACATTGATTGATTGATGACTGAGATCCCACTTACGGATGCCCAAATGGTCTCGGAATACGATGTTTCCATAAAGGAATGAAAGAGGACTAAAGTACCTTTCAGATGACCAAAAATTGACCCAATCCGTAATCAAATGATGGAGTTATAGGCGTCTCCATTGGATTACGCAATTTGGAAGGTTTAACAATCCATATTGAAAAATGATGATCGAAGAGTTTCAACGTGCTTTTGGGATATTGAACTATCTTTGAATTAGGAAATTATGGTCTCATTTGGAAGATTGACATGTTACCATTCAAATGACCGAAATAGTCTAAATTCAACCTCGAAGAGAGAGAGTTATGAGGGTTACTATTGGACAAAGATATGATGAAACATTTGATTGATGATGAGATCCCACTTACGGATGCCCAAATGGTCTCGAAAATACGACGTTTCAAAAAAGGAATGAAAGAGCACTAAAGTACCATTCGGATGACCAAAAATTCTCGTAACCAAGTAATCAAACGATGGAGTTATAGGCGTCTCGTTGGATTGGCAATTTGGAAAGATTAACAATCCATATTGAAAAATGATGATCGAAGAGTTCCTACATGCTTTTGGGATATAGAAGGTCTCTGAATTAGGCAATTATGGTCTCAGTTGCAAGATTGACATGTTAACATTCAAATGACCTGAAATAGTCTAAATTCAACCTCTGAAGAGAGAGTTATGAGGGTTACTATTGGACAAAGAGATTATGACAAAAACATTCATGATTGACGATTGCGATCCCACTTACGGATGCCCAAATGGTCTCGAATACGACATTTCTAGTCATGAATGAAAAAGAGCACTAAAGTACCTTTCGGATGACCAAAAAATTGACCCAATCCGTAATCAAACGATGGAGTTATAGGCGTCTTCGTTGGATTGCAATTTGGAAAGATTAACAATCCATATTGGAAAATGACGATCGAAGAGTTCCAACGTGCTTTTGGGATATCGAACTGTCTCTGAATTAGGAAATTATGGTCTCACATTGATGATTGACACGTTACCATTCAAATGACCTAAAATAATCTAAATTCAACCTCTGAAGAGTGAGTTATGAGGGTTACTATTGGACAAGGAGATGACAGAAACATTCATGACCAACGACTGCGATCCCACTTACGGATGCACAAATGGTCTCGGATACGACGTTTCCACAAAGGAATGAAAGAGCACTAAAGTACCTTTCAGATGACCAAAAATTGACCCAATCCGTAATCAAACGATGGAGTTACAGCCGTCTCCATTGGATTGCGCAATTTGGAAAGATTAACAATCCATATTGAAAATTGACGATCGAAGAGTTCCAACATGCATTTGGGATATCGAACTGTCTCTGAATTAGGAGATTATGGTCTCATTTGGAAGATTGACACGTTCCATTCAAATGACCTGAAATAGTCTAAATTCAACCTCTGAAGAGAGAGTTATGAGGGTTACTTATTGGACAAGGAGATGAAGGAAACATTCATGATTGACGATTGAGATACCACTTACGGATGCCCAAATGGTCTCGAATCTGACGTTTTCAGTAAGGAATGAAAGAGCACTAAAGTACCAAGATGACCAAAAATTGACCCATCCGTAATTAAACGATGGAGTTATAAAGTCTCTCGTTGGATTGCGCTAATTTGGAAAGATTAACAATCCATATTGGAAAACGACGATCGAAGAGTTCAACGTGCAACGTGCTTTTGGGATATCTGTCTCTCGAATTAGAGATTATGGTCTCATTTGGAAGATTGACATGTTACCATTCAAATGACTGAAATAGTCTAAATTCAACCTCAAGAGAGAGTTATGAGGGTTACTATTGGACAAGAGATATACAAAAACATTCATGATTGACGACTGAGATCCCACTTACTGATGCCCAAATGGTCTCGAATACGACATTTCTAGTCATGAATAAAAGAGCACTAAAGTACCTTTCAGATGACCAAAAATTGTCCCAATCCATAATCAAACGATGGAGTTATAGGCGTCTCCGTTGGACTGCGCAATTTGGAAAGATTAACAATCCATATTGGAAAATGACGATCGAAGAGTTCCAACGTGCTTTTCGGATATCGAACTGTATCTGAATTAGGAAATTATGGTCTCATTTGGAAGATTGACACGTTACCATTCAAATAACCTGAAATAGTCAAAATTCAACCTCGGAAGAGAGAGTTATGAGGGTTACTATTGGACAAGGAGAAGACAGAAATATTCCTGATTGACGACTGAGATCCCACTTACAGATGCCCAAATGGTCTCGGAATACGACGTTTCCAGTCAGGAATGAAAGAGCACTAAAGTACCATTTAGATGACCAAAAATTGACCCAAATCCGTAATCAAACGATGGAGTTATAGGCGTCTTCGTTGGATTGCGCAATTTAGAAAGATTAACAATCCATATTGAAAAATGACGATCGAAGAGTTTCAACGTGCTTTTGGGATATCGAACTATCTTTGAATTAGGAAATTATGGTCTCATTTGGAAGATTAACACATTACCATTCAAATGACCGAAATAGTCTAAATTCGACCTCGAAGAGAGAGTTATGAGGGTTACTATTGGACAAAGAGATGAAGGAAACATTGATTGATTGACCGACGATGCGATACCACTTACGGATGCCCAAATGGTCTCGAAATACGACGTTTCATAAAGGAATGAAAGAGCACTAAAGTACCATTTGACCAAAAAATTGACCCAACCCGTAATCAAACGATGGAGTTATAGGCGTCTCGTTGGATTGCAATTTGGAAATATTAACAATCCATATTGAAAAATGACGATCGAAGAGTTCCAACGTGCTTTTGGGATATTGAAGGTCTCTGAATTAGGCAATTATGGTCTCAGTTGCAAAGATTGACATGTTACCATTCAAATGACCTGAAATAGTTTGAATTCAACCTATAAGAGAGAGTTATGAGGGTTCCTATTGGACAAGGAGATGACAGAAAAATTCATGACCAACGACTGCGATCCCACTTACTGATGCCCAAATGGTCTCGGAATACGACATTTCTAGTCATGAATAAAAGAGCACTAAAGTACCTTTCAGATGACCAAAAATTGTCCCAATCCATAATCAAACGATGGAGTTATAGGCGTCTCCGTTGGACTGCGCAATTTGGAAAGATTAACAATCCATATTGGAAAATGACGATCGAAGAGTTCCAACGTGCTTTTGGGATATCGAACTGTCTCTGAATTAGGAAATTATGGTCTCATTTGGAAGATTGACACGTTACCATTCAAATGACCTGAAATAGTCTAAATTCAACCTCTGAAGAGAGAGTTATGAGGGTTACTATTGGACAAGGAGATGACAGAAATATTCCTGATTGATGGATTGCGATCCCACTTACGGATGCCCAAATGGTCTCGGAATACGACGTTTCCAGTCAGGAATGAAAGAGCACTAAAGTACCATTCAGATGACCAAAAATTGACCCAATCCGTAATCAAACGATGGAGTTATAGGCGTCTTCGTTGGATTGCGCAATTTGGAAAGATTAACAATCCATATTGAAAAATGACGATCGAAGAGTTCCAACGTGCTTTTGGGATATCGAACTGTCTCTGAATTAGGAAATTATGGTCTCATTTGGAAGATTGACACATTACCATTCAAATGACCTGAAATAGTCTAAATTCAACCTCGGAAGAGAGAGTTATGAGGGTTACTATTAGAGAAAGAGATGAAGAAACATTCATGATTGACGATGCGATACCACTTACGGATGCCCAAATGGTCTCGAAATACGACGTTTCAAAAGGAATGAAAGAGCACTAAAGTACCATTCGGATGACCAAAAATTGACCCAAGTAATAAACGATGGAGTTATGAAGCGTCTCGTTGGATGCTATTTGGAAAGATTAACAATCCATATTGGAAAATGACGATCGAAGATTTCCAACGTGCTTTTGGGATATCGAACTGTCTCTGAATTAGGCAATTATGGTATCAGTTGCAAGATTGACACGTTACCATTCAAATGACCTGAAATAGTCTAAATTCAACCTCTGAAGAGAGAGTTATGAGGGTTACTATTGGACAAGGAGATGACAGAAACATTCATGACCAACGACTGCGATCCCACTTACTGATGCCCAAATAGTCTCGGAATACGACATTTCCAGTCAGGAATAAAAGAGCACTAAAGTACCATTCAGATGACCAAAAATTGACCCAACCCGTAATTAAACGATGGAGTTATAGGCGTCTCCGTTGGATTACGCAATTTGGAAAGATTAACAATCCATATTGGAAAATGACTATTGAAGAGTTCCAACGTGCTTTTGGGATATCGAACTATCTCTGAATTAGGAAATTATGGTCTCATTTGGAAGATTGACACGTTACCATTCAAATAACCTGAAATAGTCAAAATTCAACCTCGGAAGAGAGAGTTATGAGGGTTACTATTGGACAAGGAGAAGACAGAAATATTCCTGATTGACGACTGAGATCCCACTTACAGATGCCCAAATGGTCTCGAATACGACGTTTCCAGTCAGGAATGAAAGAGCACTAAAGTACGTTTCCGATGACCAAAAATTGACCCAATCCGTAATCAAATGTTGGAGTTATAGGCGTCTTCGTTGGATTGCGCAATTTGGAAAGATTAACAATCCATATTGAAAAATGACGATCGAAGAGTTTCAACGTGCTTTTGGGATATCGAACTATCTTTGAATTAGGAAATTATGGTCTCATTTGGAAGATTAACACATTACCATTCAAATGACCAGAAATAGTCTAAATTCGACCTCGGAAGAGAGAGTTATGAGGGTTACTATTGGACAAAGAGATGAAGGAAACATTCAGGACCGACGACTGCGATACCACTTACGGATGCCCAAATGGTCTCAGAATACAACGTTTTCACTAAGGAATGAAAGAGCACTAAAAAGTACCATTGATGACCAAAAATTGACCCAATCCGTAATCAAACGATGGAGTTATAGGCTGTCTCGATTGGATTGCAATTTGGAAAGATTAACAATCCATATTGTAAAAATGATGATCGAAGAGTTCCTACATGCTTTTGGGATATAGAAGGTCTCTGAATTAGGCAATTATGGTCTCAGTTGCAAGATTGACATGTTAACATTCAAATGACCTGAAATAGTCTAAATTCAACCTCTGAAGAGAGAGTTATGAGGGTTACTATTGGACAAGGAGATGACAGAAACATTCATGACCGACGACTGCGATCCCACTTACTGATGCCCAAATGGTCTCGGAATACGACATTTCTAGTCATGAATAAAAGAGCACTAAAGTACCTTTCAGATGACCAAAAATTGTCCCAATCCATAATCAAACGATGGAGTTATAGGCGTCTCCGTTGGACTGCGCAATTTGGAAAGATTAACAATCCATATTGGAAAATGACGATCGAAGAGTTCCAACGTGCTTTTCGGATATCGAACTGTATCTGAATTAGGAAATTATGGTCTCATTTGGAAGATTGACACGTTACCATTCAAATAACCTGAAATAGTCAAAATTCAACCTCGGAAGAGAGAGTTATGAGGGTTACTATTGGACAAGGAGAAGACAGAAATATTCCTGATTGACGACTGAGATCCCACTTACAGATGCCCAAATGGTCTCGGAATACGACGTTTCCAGTCAGGAATGAAAGAGCACTAAAGTACGTTTTCGATGACCAAAAATTGACCCAATCCGTAATAAAATGTTGGAGTTATAGGCGTCTTCATTGGATTGCGCAATTTGGAAAGATTAACAATCCATATTGAAAAATGACGATCGAAGAGTTTCAACGTGCTTTTGGGATATCGAACTATCTTTGAATTAGGAAATTATGGTCTCATTTGGAAGATTAACACATTACCATTCAAATGACCCAAAATAGTCTAAATTCGACCTCGGAAGAGAGAGTTATGAGGGTTACTATTGGACAAAGAGATGAAGGAAACATTCAGGACCGACGACTGAGATCCCACTTACGGATGCCCAAATGGTCTCGGAATACGACGTTTCCATAAGGAATGAAAGAGCACTAAAGTACCTTTCGGATGACCAAAAATTGACCCAATCCGTAATCAAACGATGGAGTTATAGCGTCTCGTTGGATTGCGAATTTGGAAAGATTAACAATCCATATTGAAAAATGATGATCGAAGAGTTCCTACATGCTTTTGGGATATAGAAGGTCTCTGAATTAGGCAATTATGGTCTCAGTTGCAAGATTGACATGTTAACATTCAAATGACCTGAAATAGTCTAAATTCAACCTCTGAAGAGAGAGTTATGAGGGTTACGATTGGACAAAGAGATTACAAAAACATTCATGACCAACGACTGCGATCCCACTTACTGATGCCCAAATGGTCTCGGAATACGACATTTCTAGTCATGAATAAAAGAGCACTAAAGTACCTTTCAGATGACCAAAAATTGACCCAATCCATAATCAAACGATGGAGTTATAGGCGTCTCCGTTGGATTGTGCAATTTGGAAAGATTAACAATCCATATTGGAAAATGACGATCGAAGAGTTCCAACGTGCTTTTGGGATATCAAACTGTCTCTGAATTAGGAAATTATGGTCTCATTTGGAAGATTGACACGTTACCATTCAAATAACCTGAAATAGTCAAAATTCAACCTCGGAAGAGAGAGTTATGAGGGTTACTATTGGACAAGGAGAAGACAGAAATATTCCTGATTGACGACTGAGATCCCACTTACAGATGCCCAAATGGTCTCGGAATACGACGTTTCCAGTCAGGAATGAAAGAGCACTAAAGTACGTTTCGATGACCAAAAATTGACCCAACCCAATCCGTAATCAAATGATGGAGTTATAGGCGTCTTCGTTGGATTGCGCAATTTGGAAAGATTAACAATCCATATTGAAAAATGACGATCGAAGAGTTCCAACGTGCTTTTGGGATATTGAACTATCTTTGAATTAGGAAATTATGGTCTCATTTGGAAGATTAACACATTACCATTCAAATGACCAGAAATAGTCTAAATTCGACCTCGGAAGAGAGAGTTATAGGGTTACTATTGCACAAAGAGATGAAGGACACATTCAGAACCGACGACTGCGATACCACTTACGGATGCCCAAATGGTCTCAGAATACAACGTTTTCACTAAGGAATGAAAGAGCACTAAAGTACCATTCAGATGACCAAAAATTGACCCAACAACCCGTAATCAAACGATGGAGTTAGTCTCTCCATTGGATTGATGCTAATTTGGAAAGATTAACAATCCATGATGATCGAAGAGTTCCTACATGCTTTTGGGATATAGAAGGTCTCTGAATTAGGCAATTATGGTCTCAGTTGCAAGATTGACATGTTAACATTCAAATGACCTGAAATAGTCTAAATTCAACCTCTGAAGAGAGAGTTATGAGGGTTACAATTGGACAAAGAGATTACAAAAACATTCATGACCGACGACTGCGATCCCACTTACTGATGCCCAAATGGTCTCGGAATACAACATTTCTAGTCATGAATAAAAGAGCACTAAAGTACCTTTCGGATGACCAAAAATTGTCCCAATCCATAATCAAACGATGGAGTTATAGGCGTCTCCGTTGGACTGCGCAATTTGGAAAGATTAACAATCCATATTGGAAAATGACGATCGAAGAGTTCCAACGTGCTTTTCGGATATCGAACTGTATCTGAATTAGGAAATTATGGTCTCATTTGGAAGATTGACACGTTACCATTCAAATAACCTGAAATAGTCAAAATTCAACCTCGGAAGAGAGAGTTATGAGGGTTACTATTGGACAAGGAGAAGACAGAAATATTCCTGATTGACGACTGAGATCCCACTTACAGATGCCCAAATGGTCTCGGAATACGACGTTTCCAGTCAGGAATGAAAGAGCACTAAAGTACGTTTCCGATGACCAAAAATTGACCCAATCCGTAATCAAATGTTGGAGTTATAGGCGTCTTCGTTGGATTGCGCAATTTGGAAAGATTAACAATCCATATTGAAAAATGACGATCGAAGAGTTCCAACGTGCTTTTGGGATATCGAACTGTCTTTGAATTAGGAAATTATGGTCTCATTTGGAAGATTGACACATTACCATTCAAATGACCCGAAATAGTCTAAATTCAACCTCGAAGAGAGAGTTATGAGGGTTACTATTGGACAAAGAGATGAAAACATTCATTGATTGACGACGATCGAGATCCCACTTACGGATGCCCAAATGGTCTCGAAATACGACGTTTCAACAGGAATGAAAGAGCACTAAAGTACCATTCAGATGACAAAAATTGACCCAACCCGTAATCAAAACGATGGAGTTATAGATCGTCTTCGTTGGATTGCGCAATTTGGAAAGATTAACAATCCATATTGAAAATGACGATCGAAGAGTTCCAACGTGCTTTTGGGATATCGAAGGTCTCTGAATTAGGAGATTATGGTCTCATTTGAAGATTGACATGTTACCATTCAAATGACTGAAATAGTCTAAATTCAACCTCTGAAGAGAGAGTTATGAGGGTTACAATTGGACAAAGAGATTACAAAAACATTCATGATTGATGACCGACGACTGAGATCCCACACTTACTGATGCCCAAATGGTCTCGGAATACGACATTTCCAGTCAGGAATAAAAGAGCACTAAAGTACCTTTCAGATGACCAAAAATTGTCCCAATCCATAATCAAACGATGGAGTTATAGGCGTCTCCGTTGGATTGCGCAATTTGGAAAGATTAACAATCCATATTGGAAAATGACGATCGAAGAGTTCCAACGTGCTTTTGGGATATCGAACTGTCTCTGAATTAGGAAATTATGGTCTCATTTGGAAGATTGACACGTTACCATTCAAATGACCTGAAATAGTCTAAATTCAACCTCTGAAGAGAGAGTTATGAGGGTTACTATTGGACAAGGAGAAGACAAAATATTCTGATTGACGATTGAGATCCCACTTACGGATGCCCAAATGGTCTCGAATACGACGTTTCCAGTCAGGAATGAAAGAGCACTAAAGTACGTTTTCGATGACCAAAAATTGACCCAATCCGTAATCAAATGTTGGAGTTATAGGCGTCTTCGTTGGATTGCGCAATTTGGAAAGATTAACAATCCATATTGAAAAATGACGATCGAAGAGTTTCAACGTGCTTTTGGGATATCGAACTATCTTTGAATTAGGAAATTATGGTCTCATTTGGAAGATTAACACATTACCATTCAAATGACCCAAAATAGTCTAAATTCGACCTCGGAAGAGAGAGTTATGAGGGTTACTATTGGACAAAGAGATGAAGGAAACATTCAGGACCGACGACTGCGATACCACTTACGGATGCCCAAATGGTCTCAGAATACAACGTTTTCACTAAGGAATGAAAGAGCACTAAAAATGATGACCAAAAATGACCAAACCCATAATCGATGGAGAGTTCCTACATGCAATTTGGAAAGATTATTGAAAATGGATCGAAGAGTTCCTACATGCTTTTGGGATATCAAATTCTCGAATTAGAATTATGGTCTCAGTTGCAAGATTGACATGTTAACATTCAAATGACCTGAAATAGTCTAAATTCAACCTCTGAAGAGAGAGTTATGAGGGTTACAATTGGACAAAGAGATTACAAAAACATTCATGACCGACGACTGCGATCCCACTTACTGATGCCCAAATGGTCTCGGAATACAACATTTCTAGTCATGAATAAAAGAGCACTAAAGTACCTTTCGGATGACCAAAAATTGTCCCAATCCATAATCAAACGATGGAGTTATAGGTCTCTCGTTGGATTGCAATTTGGAAAGATTAACAATCCATATTGGAAAATGACGATCGAAGAGTTCCAACGTGCTTTTGGGATATCGAACTGTCTCTGAATTAGGAAATTATGGTCTCATATTGATGATTGACACGTTACCATTCAAATGACCTGAAATAGTCTAAATTCAACCTCTGAAGAGAGAGTTATGAGGGTTATTATTGGACAAGGAGTATGACAGAAACATTCCTGATTGATGACTGAGATCCCACTTACGGATGCCCAAATGGTCTCGGAATACAACGTTTCGAGTAAGGAATTAAAGAGCACTAAAGAATCATTCATATGACCAAAAATTGACCTAACCCGTAATCAAATGATGGAGTTATAGCGCTCTCGTTGGATTGCGCAATTTGGAAAGATTAACAATCCATATTGGAAAATGACGATCGAAGAGTTCCAATGTGCTTTTGGGATATTGAACTGTCTATGAATTAGGAAATTATGGTCTCATTTGGAAGATTGACACATTACCATTCAAATGACCTGAAATAGTCTAAATTCAACCTTTGAAGAGGAGTTATGAGGGTTATTATTGGACAAGAGATGATTGACGAGATGAGATCCCACTTACGGATGCCCAAATGGTCTCGAAAATACGACGTTTCAAATAAAGGAATGAAAGAGCACTAAAGTACCATTCAGATGACCAAAAATTGGTCCGTAATCAAACGATGGAGTTTTCACTCCGTTGGAATTTGGAAAGATTAACAATCCATATTTAAAAATGATGATCGAAGAGTTCCTACATGCTTTTGGGATATGGAAGGTTCTGAATTAGGCAATTATGGTCTCAGTTGCAAGATTGACATGTTAACATTCAAATGACCTGAAATAGTCTAAATTCAACCTCTGAAGAGAGAGTTATGAGGGTTACAATTGGACAAAGAGATTACAAAAACATTCATGACCGACGACTGCGATCCCACTTACTGATGCCCAAATGGTCTCGGAATACAACATTTCTAGTCATGAATAAAAGAGCACTAAAGTACCTTTCGGATGACCAAAAATTGTCCCAATCCATAATCAAACGATGGAGTTATAGGCGTCTCCGTTGGACTGCGCAATTTGGAAAGATTAACAATCCATATTGGAAAATGACGATCGAAGAGTTCCAACGTGCTTTTCGGATATCGAACTGTATCTGAATTAGGAAATTATGGTCTCATTTGGAAGATTGACACGTTACCATTCAAATAACCTGAAATAGTCAAAATTCAACCTCGGAAGAGAGAGTTATGAGGGTTACTATTGGACAAGGAGAAGACAGAAATATTCCTGATTGACGACTGAGATCCCACTTACAGATGCCCAAATGGTCTCGAAATACGACGTTTCCAGTCAGGAATGAAAGAGCACTAAAGTACGTTCCGATGACCAAAAATTGACCCAATCCGTAATCAAATGTTGGAGTTATAGGCGTCTTCGTTGGATTGCGCAATTTGGAAAGATTAACAATCCATATTGAAAAATGACGATCGAAGAGTTTCAACGTGCTTTTGGGATATCGAACTATCTTTGAATTAGGAAATTATGGTCTCATTTGGAAGATTAACACATTACCATTCAAATGACCAGAAATAGTCTAAATTCGACCTCGGAAGAGAGAGTTATGAGGGTTACTATTGGACAAAGAGATGAAGGAAACATTCAGGACCGACGACTGCGATACCACTTACGGATGCCCAAATGGTCTCGAAATATGACGGTAAAGGAATGAAAGAGCACTAAAGTACCATTCAGATGACCAAAAATTGACCCAACCCGTAATCAAACGATGGAGTATAAAGAGTCTCGTTGGATTGGATTGCAATTTGGAAAGATAAAAATGATGATCGAAGAGTTCCTACATGCTTTTGGGATATAGAAGGTCTCTGAATTAGGCAATTATGGTCTCAGTTGCAAGATTGACATGTTAACATTCAAATGACCTGAAATAGTCTAAATTCAACCTCTGAAGAGAGAGTTATGAGGGTTACAATTGGACAAAGAGATTACAAAAACATTCATGACCAACGACTGCGATCCCACTTACTGATGCCCAAATGGTCTCGGAATACGACATTTCTAGTCATGAATAAAAGAGCACTAAAGTACCTTTCAGATGACCAAAAATTGTCCCAATCCATAATCAAACGATGGAGTTATAGGCGTCTCCGTTGGACTGCGCAATTTGGAAAGATTAACAATCCATATTGGAAAATGACGATCGAAGAGTTCCAACGTGCTTTTCGGATATCGAACTGTATCTGAATTAGGAAATTATGGTCTCATTTGGAAGATTGACACGTTACCATTCAAATAACCTGAAATAGTCAAAATTCAACCTCGGAAGAGAGAGTTATGAGGGTTACTATTGGACAAGGAGATGAGAAAAAATATTCCTGATTGACGACTGAGATCCCACTTACAGATGCCCAAATGGTCTCGAATACGACGTTTCCAGTCAGGAATGAAAGAGCACTAAAGTACGTTTCAGATGACCAAAAAAATTGACCCAATCCGTAATCAAATGTTGGAGTTATAGGCGTCTTCGTTGGATTGCGCAATTTGGAAAGATTAACAATCCATATTGAAAAATGACGATCGAAGAGTTTCAACGTGCTTTTGGGATATCGAACTATCTTTGAATTAGGAAATTATGGTCTCATTTGGAAGATTAACACATTACCATTCAAATGACCAGAAATAGTCTAAATTCGACCTTGGAAGAGAGAGTTATGAGGGTTACTATTGGACAAAGAGATGAAGGAAACATTGATTGACGACGATCGAGATACCACTTACGGATGCCCAAATGGTCTCGAATAACGTTTTCACTAAGGAATGAAAGAGCACTAAAGTACCAAGATGACCAAAAATGACCCAACCCGTAATCAAACGATGGAGAGTCTCCGTTGGATTGCGCAATTTGGAAAGATTAACAATCCATATTGAAAAATGACGATCGAAGAGTTCCAACGTGCTTTTGGGATATCGAAAGGTCTCGAATTAGAGCAATTATGGTCTCATTTGAAGATTGACATGTTACCATTCAAATGACCGAAATAGTCTAAATTCAACCTCTCAAGAGAGAGTTATGAGGGTTACTATTGGATTGGACAAAGAGATTACAAAAACATTCATGACCGACGACTGAGATCCCACTTACGATGCCCAAATGGTCTCGAATACGACATTTCTAGTCATGAATAAAAGAGCACTAAAGTACCTTTCAGATGACCAAAAATTGTCCCAATCCATAATCAAACGATGGAGTTATAGGCGTCTCCGTTGGATTGCGCAATTTGGAAAGATTAATTAACAATCCATATTGGAAAATGACGATCGAAGAGTTCCAACGTGCTTTTGGGATATCGAATCGTATCTCGAATAGAAAATTATGGTCTCATTTGGAAGATTGACACGTTACCATTCAAACGACCTGAAATATTCTAAATTCAACCTCTGAAGAGAGACTGATGAGGGTTACTATTGGACAAGGAGAAGACAGAAATATTCTGATTGATTGACGACTGAGATCCCACTTACAGATGCCCAAATGGTCTCGAATACGACGTTTCCAGTAAGGAATGAAAGAGCACTAAAGTACGTTTCGATGACCAAAAATTGACCCAATCCGTAATCAAATGATGGAGTTACAGCCGTCTCCATTGGATTGCGCAATTTGGAAAGATTAACAATCCATATTGAAAATTGACGATCGAAGAGTTTCAACGTGCTTTTGGGATATCGAACTATCTTTGAATTAGGAAATTATGGTCTCATTTGGAAGATTAACACATTACCATTCAAATGACCCCAAAATAGTCTAAATTCGACCTTGGAAGAGAGAGTTATGAGGGTTACTATTGGACAAGAGATGATGAAACATTCATGATTGACGACTGAGATCCCACTTACGGATGCCCAAATGGTCTCGGAATACGACGTTTCAAAAGGAATGAAAGAGCACTAAAGTACCATTCAGATGACCAAAAAAATGACCCAACCCGTAATAAACGATGGAGTTAACGTCTTTTGGATAAGGAATTTGAAAGATTAACAATCCATATTGGAAAATGATGATCGAAGAGTTCCTACATGCTTTTGGGATATAGAAGGTCTCTGAATTAGGCAATTATGGTCTCATTTGCAAGATTGACATGTTACCATTCAAATGACTGAAATAGTCTAAATTCAACCTCTCGAAG
The DNA here is from genome assembly GCA_030180095.1 of Magnolia changhungtana. Lineage (NCBI taxonomy): Eukaryota > Viridiplantae > Streptophyta > Magnoliopsida > Magnoliales > Magnoliaceae > Magnolia > Magnolia changhungtana. Next base: position 43,140 of record JASAUF010000107.1, read on the forward strand.
AGAGAGTTATGAGGGTTACTATTGGACAAAGAGATTACAAAAACATTCATGACCGACGACTGCGATCCCACTTACGATGCCCAAATGGTCTCGAATACGACATTTCTAGTCATGAATAAAAGAGCACTAAAGTACCTTTCAGATGACCAAAAATTGTCCCAATCCATAATCAAACGATGGAGTTATAGGCGTCTCCGTTGGACTGCGCAATTTGGAAAGATTAACAATCCATATTGGAAAATGACGATCGAAGAGTTCCAACGTGCTTTTCGGATATCGAACTGTATCTGAATTAGGAAATTATGGTCTCATTTGGAAGATTGACACGTTACCATTCAAATAACCTGAAATAGTCAAAATTCAACCTCGGAAGAGAGAGTTATGAGGGTTACTATTGGACAAGGAGAAGACAGAAATATTCCTGATTGACGACTGAGATCCCACTTACAGATGCCCAAATGGTCTCGGAATACGACGTTTCCAGTCAGGAATGAAAGAGCACTAAAGTACGTTTCCGATGACCAAAAATTGACCCAATCCGTAATCAAATGTTGGAGTTATAGGCGTCTTCGTTGGATTGCGCAATTTGGAAAGATTAACAATCCATATTGAAAAATGACGATCGAAGAGTTTCAACGTGCTTTTGGGATATCGAACTATCTTTGAATTAGGAAATTATGGTCTCATTTGGAAGATTAACACATTACCATTCAAATGACCCGAAATAGTCTAAATTCGACCTCGGAAGAGAGAGTTATGAGGGTTACTATTGGACAAAGAGATGAAGGAAACATTCAGGACCGACGACTGCGATACCACTTACGGATGCCCAAATGGTCTCAGAATACAACATTTTCACTAAGGAATGAAAGAGCATAAAAAAGTACCATTCAGATGATTCCGTAATAATAAAACTAAGGAATGAAAGAGCACTAAAAATGATGATCGAAGAGTTCCTACATGCAATTTGGAAAGATTAACAATCCATATTGGAAAGAAGGATCGAAGAGTTTGCTTTTGGGATATAGAAGGTCTCTGAATTAAATTATGGTCTCAGTTGCAAGATTGACATGTTAACATTCAAATGACCTGAAATAGCTAAATTCAACCTCTGAAGAGAGAGTTATGAGGGTTACAATTGGACAAAGAGATTACAAAAACATTCATGACCAACGACTGCGATCCCACTTACTGATGCCCAAATGGTCTCGGAATACGACATTTCTAGTCATGAATAAAAGAGCACTAAAGTACCTTTCAGATGACCAAAAATTGTCCCAATCCATAATCAAACGATGGAGTTATAGGCGTCTCCGTTGGACTGCGCAATTTGGAAAGATTAACAATCCATATTGGAAAATGACGATCGAAGAGTTCCAACGTGCTTTTCGGATATCGAACTGTATCTGAATTAGGAAATTATGGTCTCATTTGGAAGATTGACACGTTACCATTCAAATAACCTGAAATAGTCAAAATTCAACCTCGGAAGAGAGAGTTATGAGGGTTACTATTGGACAAGAGAGATGATGAGAAATATTCTCGACGATTGACGATCGCGATCCCACTTACGGATGCACAAATGGTCTCGGATACGACGTTTCCACAAAGGAATGAAAGAGCACTAAAGTACCTTTCAGATTACCAAAAATTGACCCAATCCGTAATCAAATGATGGAGTTACAGCCGTCTCCATTGGATTGCGTAATTTGGAACGATTAACAATCTATATTGAAAATTGACGATCAAAGAGTTCTAACATGCATTTGGGATATCGAACTGTATCTGAATTAGGAGATTATGGTCTCATTTGGAAGACACGTTCCATTCAAAAGACCTGAAATAGTCTAAATTCAACCTCTGAAGAGAGAGTTATGAGGGTTACTATTGGACAAAGAGATGAAACATTCATGACGACGATCGAGATCCCACTTACGGATGCCCAAATGTCTCTCAGAATACGATGTTTCCATAAAGGAATGAAAGAGGACTAAAGTACCATTCGATGATGCCCCAAAATTGGTCCGTAATAAACGTTTTCACTAAGGAATGAAAGAGCACTAAAAATGATGATCGAAGAGTTCCCTACAATTTTTGGAAAATTGAATGATCGAAGAGTTCCAACGTGCTTTTGGGATATCGAATGTCTCTGAATTAGGAGATTATGGTCTCATTTGGAAGATTGACACGTTACCATTCAAATGACCTGAAATAGTTTGAATTCAACCTATGAAGAGAGAGTTATGAGGGTTCCTATTGGACAAGGAGATGACAGAAACATTCATGACCAACGACTGCGATCCCACTTACTGATGCCCAAATAGTCTCGGAATACGACATTTCCATTCAGGAATAAAAGAGCACTAAAGTACCATTCAGATGAACAAAAATTGACCCAACCCGTAATTAAACGATGGAGTTATATGGCGTCTCCGTTGGATTGCGCAATTTGGAAAGATTAACAATCCATATTGGAAAATGACGATCGAAGAGTTCCAACGTGCTTTTGGGATATCGAATCGTCTCTGAATTAGGAAATTATGGTCTCATTTGGAAGATTGACACGTTACCATTCATTCAAATGACCTGAAATAGTCTAAATTCAACCCTCGAAGAGAGAGTTATGAGGGTTACTATTGGACAAGGATATGACAGAAACATTCCTGATTGATGACTGAGATCCCACTTACGGATGCCCAAATGGTCTCGGAATACAACGTTTCGAGTAAGGAATTAAAGAGCACTAAAGAATCATTCATATGACCAAAAATTGACCTAACCCGTAATCAAATGATGGAGTTATAGGCGTCTCCATTGGATTGCACAATTTGGAAAGATTAACAATCCATATTGGAAAATGACGATCGAAGAGTTCCAACGTGCTTTCAGGATATCGAACTATCTCTGAATTAGGAAATTATGGTTTCATATTGATGATTGACATGTTACCATTCAAATGACCTGAAATAATCTAAATTCAACCTCTGAAGAGTGAGTTATGAGGGTTACTATTGGACAAGGAGATGACAGAAACATTCATGATTGATGACGATTGAGATCCCACTTACGATGCCCAAATGGTCTCGAAATACGACGTTTCCAAAATGAAAGAATGAAAGAGCACTAAAGTACCATTCGGATGACCAAAAATTGACCTAACCCGTAATCAAACGATGGAGTTATAGTTTCACTGAAGGAATGAAAGATTAACAATCCATATTGGAAAATGATGATCGAAGAGTTCCAACATGCTTTTGGGATTTGGGATATCGAATCAATCTCGAATTAGGAATTATGGTCTCATTTGGAAGATTGACATGTTACCATTCAAATGACCTGAAATAGTCTAAATTCAACCTCTGAAGAGAGAGTTATGAGGGTTACTATTGGACAAGGAGATGACAGAAACATTCAAGACCAACGACTGCGATCCCACTTACTGATGCCCAAATGGTCTCGGAATACGACATTTATAGTCAGGAATAAAAGAGCACTAAAGTACCTTTCAGATGACCAAAAATTGACCCAATCCGTAATCAAACGATGGAGTTATAGGCGTCTCTCGTTGGATTGCGCATTTGGAAAGATTAACAATCCATATTGGAAAATGACGATCGAAGAGTTCCAACGTGCTTTTGGGATATCGAATCGATCTCGAATTAGGAAATTATGGTCTCATTTGGAAGATTGACATGTTACCATTCAAATGACCCGAAATAGTCTAAATTCAACCTCTCGAAGAGAGAGTTATGAGGGTTACTATTGGACAAAGGAGATGAGTAAACATTCGATGATTGACGATCGAGATCCCACTTACGGATGCCCAAATGGTCTCGAAAATACGACGTTTCCAAAAAAGGAATGAAAGAGCACTAAAAAGTATTCATTCGATGACCAAAAAATTGACCTAATCCGTAATCAAATGATGGAGTTATAGGCGTCTCCGTTGGATTGCGCAATTTGGAAAGATTAACAATCCATATTGGAAAATGACGATCGAAGAGTTCCAACGTGCTTTTGGGATATCGAACTATCTTTGAATTAGGAATTATGGTCTCATTTGGAAGATTGACATGTTACCATTCAAATGACTGAAATAGTCTAAATTCAACCTCTCGAAGAGAGAGTTATGAGGGTTACTATTGGACAAAGAGATGAAGAAACATTCTTGATTGACGACCGAGATCACCACTTATGATGCACAAATGGTCTCGGAATACGATGTTTCATAAAGGAATGAAAGAGCACTAAAGTACCATTCAGATGACCAAAAATTGACCCAACCCGTAATTCAAACGATGGAGTTATAGCACTCGTCTGGATTGATGCAATTTGCAAAGATTAACAATCCATATTGAAAAATGACGATCAAAGAGTTCCTACGTGCTTTTGGGATATCGAACTGTCTCTGAATTAGGAAATTATGGTCTCATATTGATGATTGACACGTTTCCATTCAAATGACCTGAAATAATCTAAATTCAACCTCTGAAGAGTGAGTTATGAGGGTTACTATTGGACAAGGAGATGACAGAAACATTCATGATTGACGACTGAGATCCCACTTACGGATGCACAAATGGTCTCGGAATACGATGTTTCCATAAAGGAATGAAAGAGGACTAAAGTACCTTTCAGATGACCAAAAATTGACCCAATCCATAATCAAACGATGGAGTTATAGGCATCTCCATTGGATTGCGCAATTTGGAAGGATTAACAATCCATATGAAAATTAACGATCGAAGAGTTCCAACGTGCATTTGGGATATCGAACTGTCTCTGAATTAGGAGATTATGGTCTCATTTGGAAGATTGACACATTCTATTCAAATGACCTGAAATAGTCTAAATTCAACCTCTCAAGAGAGAGTTATGAGGGTTACTATTGGACAAGATATGACAGAAACATTCCTGATTGACGACTGATATCCCACTTATGGATGCACAAATGGTCTCGGATACGACGTTTCCAAAGGAATGAAAGAGCACTAAAGTACCTTTCAGATGACCAAAAATTGACCCAATCCGTAATCAAACGATGGAGTTATAGGCGTCGTTGGATTGCGCTATTTGGAAAGATTAACAATCCATATTGGAAAATGACGATCGAAGATTTCCAACGTGCTTTTGGGATATCGAACTATCTCTGAATTAGGAAATTATGGTCTCATATTGATGATTGACACGTTACCATTCAAATGACCTGAAATAATCTAAATTCAACCTCTGAAGAGAGAGTTATGAGGGTTACTATTGGACAAGGAGATGACAGAAACATTCATGACCAACGACTGAGATCCCACTTACGGATGCCCAAATGGTCTCGAATACTGACGTTTTGAATGAAAGGAATGAAAGAGCACTAAAGTAATTGATGACCAAAAAATGACCCAATCGAGTCTCGTTGGACATGCAATTTGGAAAGATTAACAATCCATATTGGAAAATGACGATCGAAGAGTTCCAACGTGCTTTTGGGATATGGTCTCGAATTAGGAGATTATGGTCTCATTTGGAAGATTGACATGTTACATGTTAAATCCATTCAAATGACCTGAAATAGTTTGAATTCAACCTATAAGAGAGAGTTATGAGGGTTCCTATTGGACAAGGAGATGACAGAAACATTCATGACCAACGACTGCGATCCCACTTACTGATGCCCAAATAGTCTCGGAATACGACATTTCCAGTCAGGAATAAAAGAGCACTAAAGTACCTTTCAGATGACCAAAAATTGACCCAATCCGTAATCAAACGATGGAGTTACAGCCGTCTCCATTGGATTGCGCAATTTGGAAAGATTAACAATCAATATTGAAAATTGACGATCGAAGAGTTCCAACGTGCATTTGGGATATCGAATTGTCTCTGAATTAGGAGATTATGGTATCATTTGGAAGATTGACGTGTTCCATTCAAATGACCTGAAATAGTGTAAATTCAACCTCTGAAGAGAGAGTTATGAGGGTTACTATTGGACAAGGATATGACAGAAACATTCCTGATTGATGACTGAGATCCCACTTACGGATGCCCAAAAATGGTCGGAATACGACGTTTCCAGTCAGGAATGAAAGAGCACTAAAGTACCATTCAGATGACCGAAAATTGACACCATCTGTAATCAAACGATGGAGTTATAGGCATCTCCGATGGATTACGTCGTTTGATTACGCAATTTGGAAAGATTAACAATCGATATTGAAAAAATGACGATCGAAGAGTTCCAACGTGCATTTGGGATATCGAACTATCTCTGAATTAGGAGATTATGGTCTCATTTTGAAGATTGACACTTTACCATTCAAATGACCGAAAGAGTCTAAATTCAACCTCGAAGAGAGAGTTATGAGGGTTACTATTGGACAAGAGATGACAGAAACATTCATGATTGACGATCGCGATCCCACGAGATCCCACTTACGGATGCCCAAATGGTCTCGAATACGACGTTTTTCAAAGGAATGAAAGAGCACTAAAGTACCATTCAGATGACCAAAAATTGACCCAACCCGTAATTAAACGATGGAGTTATAGGCTTCCGTTGGATTGCACAATTTGGATAGATTAACAATCTATATTGGAAAATTACGATCGAAGAGTTCCAACGTGCTTTTGGGATATAGAACTGTCTCTGAATTAGGAAATTATGGTCTCATTTTGATGATTGACACGTTACCATTCAAATGACCTGAAATAATCTAAATTCAACCTCTGAAGAGTGAGTTATGAGGGTTACTATTGGACAAGGAGATGACAGAAACATTCATGATTGATGACGACTGAGATCACACTTACGGATGCACAAATGGTCTCGGGATACGACGTTTCCATAAAGGAATGAAAGAGCACTAAAGTACCTTTCAGATGACCAAAACTTGACCCAATCCGTAATCAAACGATGGAGTTACAGCCGTCTCCAGTGGATTGCGCAATTTGGAAAGATTATCAATCCATATTGAAAATTGACGATCGAAGAGTTCCAACTTGCATTTGGGATATCGAACTGTCTCTGAATTAGGAGATTATGGTCTCATTTGGAAGATTGATGTTACCATTCAAATGACCTGAAATAGTCTAAATTCAACCTCGAAGAGAGAGTTATGAGGGTTACTATTGGACAAGCATATGATAAAAACATTCATTGATGATTGACGACTGAGATCCCACTTACGGATGCCCAAATGGTCTCGGAATACGACGTTTCCAGTAAGGAATGAAAGAGCACTAAAGTACCATTCAGATGACCAAAAATTGACCTAACCCGTAATCAAACGATGGAGTTATATAGGCTCTCGTTGGATTGCGCAATTTGGAAAGATTAACAATCCATATTGGAAAATGACGATCGAAGAGTTCCAACGTGCTTTTGGGATATCGAATCTCTCTCGAATTAGAGATTATGGTCTCATTTGGAAGATTGACATGTTACCATTCAAATGACCGAAATAGTCTAAATTCAACCTCGAAGAGAGAGTTATGAGGGTTACTATTGGACAAGCATGATGAAAACATTCATGATTGACGATCGAGATCCCACTTACTGATGCCCAAATGGTCTCAAATCTCGACGTTTACAATGAATACGAACGTTTCACAAAAAAAGGAATGAAAGAGCACTAAAGTACCATTCAGATGACCAAAATTGACCCAACCCGTAATTAAACGATGGAGTTATAGGCGTCTCCGTTGGATTGCGCAATTTGGAAAGATTAACAATCCATATTGGAAAAATGACGAAAGTTCCAACGTGCTTTTGGGATATCGAATGTCTCTCGAATTAGGAGATTATGGTCTCATTTGGAAGATTGACATGTTACCATTCAAATGACTGAAATAGTCTAAATTCAACCTCTGAAGAGAGAGTTATGAGGGTTACTATTGGACAAGGATATGACAGAAACATTCCTGATTGACGACTGAGATCCCACTTACGGATGCCCAAATGGTCTCGGAATACGACGTTTCCAGTAAGGAATGAAAGAGCACTAAAGTACCATTCAGATGACCAAAAATTGACCTAACCCGTAATCAAACGATGGAGTTATAGGCGTCTCCGTTGGATTGCTTAATTTGGAAAGATTAACAATCCATATTGGAAAATGACGATCGAAGAGTTCCAACGTGCTTTTGGGATATCGAACTGTCTCGAATTAGGAGATTATGGTCTCATTTGGAAGATTGACACGTTCCATTCAAATGACCTGAAATAGTCTAAATTCAACCTCTGAAGAGAGAGTTATGAGGGTTACTATTGGACAAGGATATGACAGAAACATTCCTGATTGATGACTGAGATCCCACTTACGGATGCCCAAATGGTCTCGGAATACAATGTTTCCAGTAAGGAATTAAAGAGCACTAAAGTACCATTCAGATGACCAAAAATTGACCTAACCCGTAATCAAACGATGGAGTTATAGGCGTCTCCGTTGGATTGCGCAATTTGGAAAGATTAACAATCCATATTGGAAAATGACAATCGAAGAATTCCAACGTGCTTTTGGGATATCGAACTGTCTCTGAATTAGGAGATTATGGTCTCATTGGAAGATTGACATGTTACCATTCAAATGACCGAAATAGTCTAAATTCAACCTCTGAAGAGAGAGTTATGTGGGCTACTATTGGACAAGCATATGACAGAAACATTCTTGATTGACGATCCGAGATCCCACTTACGGATGCCCAAATGGTTCTCAAAATACGACGTTTCAAAAATGAATGAAAGAGCACTAAAGTACCATTCAGATGACCAAAAATTGACCCAACCCGTAATTAAACGATGGAGTTATAGGCGTCTCCGTTGGATTGCGCAATTTGGAAAGATTAACAATCAATATTGAAAATTGACGATCGAAGAGTTCCAACGTGCATTTGGGATATCGAATTGTCTCTGAATTAGGAGATTATGGTATCATTTGGAAGATTGACGTGTTCCATTCAAATGACCTGAAATAGTCTAAATTCAACCTCTGAAGAGAGAGTAATGAGGGTTACTATTGGACAAAGAGATGACAGAAACATTCATGATTCCTGATTGACGACTGAGATCCCACTTACGGATGCCCAAATGGTCTCGGAATACGACGTTTCCAGTCAGGAATGAAAGAGCACTAAAGTACCATTCAGATGACCAAAAATTGACCCAATCCGTAATCAAACGATGGAGTTATAGGCGTCTCCGTTGGATTGCGCAATTTGGAAAGATTAACAATCCATATTGGAAAATGACGATCGAAGATTTCCAACGTGCTTTTGGGATATCGAACTGTCTCTGAATTAGGAAATTATGGTCTCATATTGATGATTGACACGTTTCCATTCAAATGACCTGAAATAGTCTAAATTCAACCTCTGAAGAGAGAGTTATGAGGGTTACTATTGGACAAGCATATGACAGAAACATTCCTGATTGACGACTGAGATCCCACTTATGATGCCCAAATGGTCTCGAAAAATACGACGTTTCCAAAAAAGGAATGAAAGAGCACTAAAGTACCATTCAGATGACCAAAAATTGACCCAACCCGTAATTAAACGATGGAGTTATAGGTGTCTCCGTTGGATTGCGCAATTTGGAAAGATTAACAATCCATATTGGAAAATGACGATCGAAGAGTTCCAACGTGCTTTTGGGATATCGAATCTGTCTTTGAATTAGGAGATTATGGTCTCATTTGGAAGATTGACATGTTACCATTCAAATGACCCGAAATAGTCTAAATTCAACCTCTCAAGAGAGAGTTATGAGGGTTACTATTGGACAAGAGATGACATGAAACATTCTTGACCGATGACGACCGAGATCCCACTGATCCCACTTACTTGATGCCCAAATGGTCTCGAAATACGACGTTTCCAAATAAAGAATGAAAGAGCACTAAAGTACCATTCAGATGACCAAAATTGACCCAACCCGTAATTAAACGATGGAGTTATATAGCGTCTCCGTTGGATTGCGCAATTTGGAAAGATTAACAATCCATATTGGAAAATGACGATCGAAGAGTTCCAACGTGCTTTTGGGATATCGAATCGTCTCTGAATTAGGAGATTATGGTCTCATTTGGAAGATTGACATGTTACCATTCAAATGACCGAAATAGTCTAAATTCAACCTCTCAAGAGAGAGTTATGAGGGTTACTATTGGACAAACATGATATGATAAAAACATTCCTGATTGACGACTGAGATCCCACTTACGGATGCCCAAATGGTCTCGGAATACGACGTTTCCAGTAAGGAATGAAAGAGCACTAAAGTACCTTTCAGATGACCAAAAATTGACCCAACCCGTAATCAAACGATGGAGTTATAGTCGTCTCCGTTGGATTGCGCAATTTGGAAAGATTAACAATCCATATTGGAAAATGACGATCGAAGAGTTCCAACGTGCATTTGGGATATCGAATTGTCTCTGAATTAGGAGATTATGGTCTCATTTGGAAGATTGACATGTTACCATTCAAATGACCGAAATAGTCTAAATTCAACCTCTGAAGAGAGAGTTATGAGGGTTACTATTGGACAAGGATATGATAGAAACATTCATGATTGACGATTGAGATCCCACTTACGGATGCCCAAATGGTCTCGGAATACGACGTTTCCAGTAAGGAATTAAAGAGCACTAAAGTACCATTCAGATGACCAAAAATTGACCCAACCCATAATTAAACGATGGAGTTATAGGCGTCTCCGTTGGATTGCGCAATTTGGAAAGATTAACAATCCATATTGGAAAATGACGATCGAAGAGTTCCAATGTGCTTTTGGGATATCGAATCGTATCTCTCGAATTAGGAGATTATGGTCTCATTTGGAAGATTGACATGTTACCATTCAAATGACCGAAATAGTCTAAATTCAACCTCAAGAGAGAGTTATGAGGGTTACTATTGGACAAGAGATATGATGTAAAACATTCATGATTGATGATCGAGATCCACACTTATGGATGCACAAATGGTCTCGGAATACGATGTTTTCATAAAGGAAAGAAAGAGGACTAAAGTACCATTCAGATGACCAAAATTTGACCCAATCCTAATCAAACGATGGGAATTATAGGCATCTCCGTTGGATTGCGCAATTTGGAAAGATTGATATTGAAAAATGACGATCGAAGAGTTCCAATGTGCTTTTGGGATATTGAACTGTCTCTGAATTAGGAGATTATGTTCTCATTTTGATGATTGACATGTTACCATTCAAATGACCGAAATAATCTAAATTCAACCTCTGAAGAGTGAGTTATGAGGGTTACTATTGGACAAGGAGATGACAAACATTCATGACCAATGATGCGATCCCACTTACAGATGCACAAATGGTCTCGGATACGACGTTTCCATAAAGGAATGAAAGAGCACTAAATTACCTTTCAGATGACCAAAAATTGACCCAATCCGTAATCAAACGATGGAGTTACAGCCGTCTCCATTGGATTGCGCAATTTGGAAAGATTAACAATCAATATTGAAAATTGACGATCGAAGAGTTCCAACGTGCATTTGGGATATCGAATTGTCTCTGAATTAGGAGATTATGGTATCATTTGGAAGATTGACGTGTTCCATTCAAATGACCTGAAATAGTGTAAATTCAACCTCTGAAGAGAGAGTTATGAGGGTTACTATTGGACAAGGATATGACAGAAACATTCCTGATTGACGACTGAGATCCCACTTACGGATGCCCAAATGGTCTCAGAATACGACGTTTCCAGTAAGGAATGAAAGAGCACTAAAGTACCATTCAGATGACCAAAAATTGACCCAACCCGTAATCAAACGATGGAGTTATAGGCATCTCCGTTGGATTGCGCTATTTGGAAAGATTAACAATCCATATTGGAAAATGACGATCGAAGAGTTCCAACGTGCTTTTGGGATATCGAACTGTCTCTGAATTAGGAAATTATGGTCTCATTTGGAAGATTGACATGTTACCATTCAAATGACCTGAAATAGTCTAAATTCAACCTCTGAAGAGAGAGTTATGAGGGTTACTATTGGACAAGGATATGATAGAAACATTCATGATTGACGACTGAGATCCCACTTACGGATGCCCAAATGGTCTCGGAATACGACGTTTCCAGTAAGGAATTAAAGAGCACTAAAGTACCATTCAGATGACCAAAAATTGACCCAACCCATAATTAAACGATGGAGTTATAGGCGTCTCCGTTGGATTGCGCAATTTGGAAAGATTAACAATCCATATTGGAAAATGACGATCGAAGAGTTCCAACGTGCTTTTGGGATATCGAATCGTCTCTCGAATTAGGAGATTATGGTCTCATTTGGAAGATTGACATGTTACCATTCAAATGACCCGAAATAGTCTAAATTCAACCTCTGAAGAGAGAGTTATGAGGGTTACTATTGGACAAGATATGACAAAACATTCATGATTGACGATTGAGATCCCACTTACTGATGCCCAAATAGTCTCGGAATACGACATTTCCATTCAGGAATAAAAGAGCACTAAAGTACCATTCAGATGAACAAAAATTGACCCAACCCGTAATTAAACGATGGAGTTATAGGCGTCTCCGTTGGATTGCGCAATTTGGAAAGATTAACAATCCATATTGGAAAATGACGATCGAAGAGTTCGAAAGTGCTTTTGGGATATCAAACTGTCTCTGAATTAGGAGATTATGGTCTCATTTGGAAGATTGACATGTTACCATTCAAATGACCTGAAATAGTCTAAATTCAACCTCAAGAGAGAGTTATGAGGGTTACTATTGGACAAGCATATGATGAAACATTCATGATTGACGATCGAGATCCCACTTACTTGATGCCCAAATGGTCTCGAAAATACGACGTTTCCAAATAAATGAATGAAAGAGCACTAAAGTACCATTCAGATGACCAAAAATTGACCCAACCCGTAATTAAACGATGGAGTTATAGGCGTCTTCGTTGGATTGCGCAATTTGGAAAGATTAACAATCCATATTGGAAAATGACGATCGAAGAGTTCCAACGTGCTTTTGGGATATCGAATCTGTGAATTAGAGATTATGGTCTCATTTGGAAGATTGACATGTTACCATTCAAATGACTGAAATAGTCTAAATTCAACCTCGAAGAGAGAGTTATGAGGGTTACTATTGGACAAGCATATGACGTAAACATTGATTGATTGATTGACGACGATGAGATCCCACTTACGGATGCCCAAATGGTCTCGAAAACGACGTTTCCAAATAAAGGAATGAAAGAGCACTAAAGTACCATTCAGATGACCCAAAAATTGACCCAACCCGTAATTAAACGATGGAGTTATAGGCGTCTCCGTTGGATTGCGCTATTTGGAAAGATTAACAATCCATATTGGAAAATGACGATCGAAGAGTTCCAACGTGCTTTTGGGATATCGAATCGTCTCGAATTAGGAGATTATGGTCTCATTTGGAAGATTGACATGTTACCATTCAAATGACGAAATAGTCTAAATTCAACCTCTCAAGAGAGAGTTATGAGGGTTACTATTGGACAAGCATATGACGTAAAACATTTGATTGACGATTGAGATCCCACTTACGGATGCCCAAATGGTCTCGAAATACAACGTTTCCAGTCAGGAATGAAAGAGCACTAAAGTACCATTCAGATGACCAAAAATTGACCCAACCCGTAATTAAGCGATGGAGTTATAGGCGTCTCCGTTGGATTGCGCAATTTGGAAAGATTAACAATCCATATTGGAAAATGACAATCGAAGAGTTCCAACGTGCATTTGGGATATCGAACTGTCTCTGAATTAGAGATTATGGTCTCATTTGGAAGATTGACATGTTACCATTCAAATGACCTGAAATAGTCTAAATTCAACCTCTGAAGAGAGAGTTATGAGGGTTACTATTGGACAAGCATATGACAGAAACAATCCTGATTGATGACTGAGATGCCACTTATGGATGCCCAAATGGTCTCGAAATACGACGTTTCCAGTCAGGAATGAAAGAGCACAAAAGTACCATTCAGATGACCAATAATTGACCCAACCTGTAATTAAACGATGGAGTTATAGGCGTCTCGTTGGATTTGCAATTTGGAAAGATTAACAATCCATATTGGAAAATGACGATCGAAGAGTTCCAACGTGCTTTTGGGATATCGAACTGTCTCTGAATTAGGAGATTATGGTCTCATTTGGAAGATTGACATGTTACCATTCAAATGACCTGAAATAGTCTAAATTCAACCTCAAGAGAGAGTTATGAGGGTTACTATTGGACAAGCATATGACAGTAAACATTCTGATGATGACGATGAGATACCACTTACGGATGCCCAAATGGTCTCGAAATACGACGTTTCCAACAGGAATGAAAGAGCACAAAAGTACCATTCAGATGACCAAAAATTGACCCAACCCGTAATTAAACGATGGAGTTAGGCGTCTCGTTGGATTGCGCAATTTGGAAAGATTAACAATCCATATTGGAAAATGACGATCGAAGAAGAGTTCCAACGTGCTTTTGGGATATCGAATCGTCTCTCGAATTAGGAGATTATGGTCTCATTTGGAAGATTGACATGTTACCATTCAAATGACTGAAATAGTCTAAATTCAACCTCAAGAGAGAGTTATGAGGGTTACTATTGGACAAGCATATGACAGAAACATTCTTGATTGACGATTGAGATGCCACTTAGGATGCCCAAATGGTCTCGAAATACGACGTTTCCAGTCAGGAATGAAAGAGCACAAAAGTACCATTCAGATGACCAAAAATTGACCCAACCTGTAATTAAACGATGGAGTTATAGGCGTCTCCGTTGGATTGCGCTATTTGGAAAGATTAACAATCCATATTGGAAAATGACGATCGAAGAGTTCCAACGTGCTTTTGGGATATCGAACTGTCTCTGAATTAGGAGATTATGGTCTCATTTGGAAGATTGACATGTTACCATTCAAATGACCTGAAATAGTCTAAATTCAACCTCTGAAGAGAGAGTTATGAGGGTTACTATTGGACAAGCATATGACAGAAACAATCCTGATTGATGACTGAGATACCACTTACGGATGCCCAAATGGTCTCGAAATACGACGTTTCCAGTCAGGAATGAAAGAGCACAAAAGTACCATTCAGATGACCAAAAATTGACCCAACCTGTAATTAAACGATGGAGTTATAGGCGTCTCTCGTTGGATTGCGCAATTTGGAAAGATTAACAATCCATATTGGAAAATGACGATCGAAGAGTTCCAACGTGCTTTTGGGATATCGAATCGTCTCTGAATTAGGAGATTATGGTCTCATTTGGAAGTTTGACATGTTACCATTCAAATGACCAAATAGTCTAAATTCAACCCTCGAAGAGAGAGTTATGAGGGTTACTATTGGACAAAGCATATGATAAAATTCATTGATGATGACGATTGAGATCCCACTTACGGATGCCCAAATGGTCTCAAAATACGACGTTTCCAAAGAAAGAATGAAAGAGCACTAAAGTACCATTCAGATGACCAAAAATTGACCCAACCCATAATTAAACGATGGAGTTATAGGCGTCTCCGTTGGATTGCGCAATTTGGAAAGATTAACAATCCATATTGGAAAATGACGATCGAAGAGTTCCAACGTGCTTTTGGGATATCGAACTGTCTCTGAATTAGGAGATTATGGTCTCATTTGGAAGATTGACACATTCCATTCAAATGACCTGAAATAGTCTAAATTCAACCTCTGAAGAGAGAGTTATGAGGGTTACTATTGGACAAGGATATGACAGAAACATTCTTGATTGACGACTGAGATCCCACTTACGGATGCCCAAATGGTCTCGGAATACGACGTTTCCAGTAAGGAATGAAAGAGCACTAAAGTACCATTCAGATGACCAAAAATTGACCTAACCCGTAATCAAACGATGGAGTTATAGGCGTCTCCATTGGATTGCGTAATTTGGAAAGATTAACAATCCATATTGGAAAATGACGATCGAAGAGTTCCAACGTGCTTTTGGGATATCGAACTGTCTCTGAATTAGGAGATTATGGTCTCATTTGGAAGATTGACATGTTACCATTCAAATGACCTGAAATAGTCTAAATTCAACCTCTGAAGAGAGAGTTATGAGTGTTACTATTGGACAAGCATATGACAGAAACATTCCTGATTGATGACTGAGATCCCACTTACGGATGCCCAAATGGTCTCGAAATACAACGTTTCCAGTCAGGAATGAAAGATCACTAAAGTATCATTCAGATGACCAAAAATTGACCCAACCCGTAATTAAACGATGGAGTTATAGGCGTCTCCATCGGATTGTGCAATTTGGAAAGATTATCAATCCATATTGAAAATTGACGATCAAAGAGTTCCAACGTGCATTTGGGATATCGAACTGTCTCTGAATTAGGAGATTATGGTCTCATTTGGAAGATTGACACGTTCCATTCAAATGACCTGAAATAGTCTAAATTCAACCTCTGAAGAGTGAGTTATGAGGGTTACTATTGGACAAGATATGACAGAAACATTGATTGACGATTGAGATCCCACTTTACGATGCCCAAATGGTCTCGAAATATGACGTTTCCAAAAGAATGAAAGAGCACTAAAGTACCATTCGATGATGACCAAAAATTGCACCCAACCCGTAATAAACGATGGAGTTATAGGCGTCTCCATTGGATTGCGCAATTTGGAAGGTTTAACAATCCATATTGAAAATTGACGATCGAAGAGTTCCAACGTGCATTTGGGATATCGAACTGTCTCTGAATTAGGAGATTATGGTCTCATTTGGAAGATTGACATGTTACCATTCAAATGACCTGAAATAGTCTAAATTCAACCTCTGAAGAGAGAGTTATGAGGGTTACTATTGGACAAGCATATGACAGAAACATTCCTGATTGACGACTGAGATCCCACTTACGGATGCCCAAATGGTCTCGAAATACGACGTTTCCAGTCAGGAATGAAAGAGCACTAAAGTACCATTCAGATGACCAAAAATTGACCCAACCCGTAATCAAACGATGGAGTTATAGGCATCTCCGTTGGATTGCGCTATTTGGAAAGATTAACAATCCATATTGGAAAATGACGATCGAAGAGTTCCAACGTGCTTTTGGGATATCGAACTGTCTCTGAATTAGGAGATTATGGTCTCATTTGGAAGATTGACATGTTACCATTCAAATGACCGAAATAGTCTAAATTCAACCTCAAGAGAGAGTTATGAGGGTTACTATTGGACAAGCATATGATGTAAACATTCTTGATTGACGATCGAGATCCCACTTACGGATGCCCAAATGGTCTCGGAATACGACGTTTCCAAAGGAATGAAAGAGCACTAAAGTACCATTCAGATGACCAAAAATTGACCCAATCCGTAATCAAACGGTAGAGTTATATGCGTCTCCGTTGGATTGCGCAATTTGGAAAGATTAACAATCCATATTGGAAAATGACGATCGAAGAGTTCCAACGTGCTTTTGGGATATCGAACTGTCTCTGAATTAGGAGATTATGGTCTCATTTGGAAGATTGACATGTTACCATTCAAATGACCTGAAATAGTCTAAATTCAACCTCTGAAGAGAGAGTTATGAGGGTTACTATTGGACAAGCATATGATAGAAACATTCCTGATTGATGACTGAGATCCCACTTACGGATGCCCAAATGGTCTCGAAATACGACGTTTCCAGTCAGGAATGAAAGAGCACTAAAGTACCATTCAGATGACCAAAAATTGACCCAACCCGTAATTAAACGATGGAGTTATAGGCGTCTCTGTTGGATTGCGCAATTTGGAAAGATTAACAATCCATATTGGAAAATGACGATCGAAGAGTTCCAACGTGCTTTTGGGATATCGAACTGTCTCTGAATTAGGAGATTATGGTCTCATTTGGAAGATTGACATGTTACCATTCAAATGACCTGAAATAGTCTAAATTCAACCTCTGAAGAGAGAGTTATGAGGGTTACTATTGGACAAGGATATGATAGAAACATTCATGATTGACGACTGAGATCCCACTTACGGATGCCCAAATGGTCTCGGAATACGACGTTTCCAGTAAGGAATTAAAGAGCACTAAAGTACCATTCAGATGACCAAAAATTGACCCAACCCGTAATTAAACGATGGAGTTATAGGCGTCTCCGTTGGATTGCGCAATTTGGAAAGATTAACAATCCATATTGGAAAATGACGATCGAAGAGTTCCAACGTGCTTTTGGGATATCGAACTGTCTCTGAATTAGGAGATTATGGTCTCATTTGGAAGATTGACATGTTACCATTCAAATGACCTGAAATAGTCTAAATTCAACCTCTAGAAGAGAGAGTTATGAGGGTTACTATTGGACAAGCATATGACAGAAACAATCCTGATTGATGACTGAGATCCACTTACGGATGCCCAAATGGTCTCGAAATACGACGTTTCCAGTCAGGAATGAAAGAGCACAAAAGTACCATTCAGATGACCAAAAATTGACCCAACCCGTAATCAAACGATGGAGTTATAGGCGTCTCCGTTGGATTGCGCTATTTGGAAAGATTAACAATCCATATTGGAAAATGACGATCGAAGAGTTCCAACGTGCTTTTGGGATATCGAACTGTCTCTGAATTAGGAGATTATGGTCTCATTTGGAAGATTGACATGTTACCATTCAAATGACCTGAAATAGTCTAAATTCAACCTCTGAAGAGAGAGTTATGAGTGTTACTATTGGACAAGCATATGACAGAAACATTCTTGATTGACGACTGAGATCCCACTTACGGATGCCCAAATGGTCTCGAAATACGACGTTTCCAGTCAGGAATGAAAGAGCACTAAAGTACCATTCAGATGACCAAAAATTGACCCAACCCGTAATTAAACGATGGAGTTATAGGCGTCTCCGTTGGATTGCGCAATTTGGAAAGATTAACAATCCATATTGGAAAATGACGATCGAAGAGTTCCAACGTGCTTTTGGGATATCGAACTGTCTCTGAATTAGGAGATTATGGTCTCATTTGGAAGATTGACATGTTACCATTCAAATGACCTGAAATAGTCTAAATTCAACCTCTAAAGAGAGAGTTATGAGGGTTACCATTGGACAAGCATATGACAGAAACAATCCTGATTGATGACTGAGATACCACTTACGGATGCCCAAATGGTCTCGAAATACGATGTTTCCAAAAGGAATGAAAGAGGACTAAAGTACCATTCAGATGACCAAAAATTGACCCAATCCGTAATCAAACGATGGAGTTATAGGCGTCTCCGTTGGATTTGCAATTTGGAAAGATTAACAATCCATATTGGAAAATGACGATCGAAGAGTTCCAACGTGCATTTGGGATATCGAATCTGTCTCTCGAATTAGGAGATTATGGTCTCATTTGGAAGATTGATGTTACCATTCAAATGACCGAAATAGTCTAAATTCAACCTCTCTCAAGAGAGAGTTATGAGGGTTACTATTGGACAAGCATATGACAGAAACATTCTTGATGATTGACGATGAGATCCCACTTACTTACGGATGCCCAAATGGTCTCGGAATACGACGTTTCCAAAGGAATGAAAGAGCACTAAAGTACCATTCAGATGACCAAAAATTGACCCAACCCGTAATTAAACGATGGAGTTATAGCGCTCTCGTTGGATTGCGTAATTTGGAACGATTAACAATCTATATTGAAAATTGACGATCGAAGAGTTCTAACATGCATTTGGGATATCGAACTGTCTCTGAATTAGGAGATTATGGTCTCATTTGGAAGATTGACATGTTACCATTCAAATGACCTGAAATAGTCTAAATTCAACCTCTGAAGAGAGAGTTATGAGGGTTACTATTGGACAAGCATATGACAGAAACATTCCTGATTGACGACTGAGATCCCACTTACGGATGCCCAAATGGTCTCGAAATACGACGTTTCCAGTCAGGAATGAAAGAGCACTAAAGTACCATTCAGATGACCAAAAATTGACCCAACCCGTAATCAAACGATGGAGTTATAGGCGTCTCCGTTGGATTGCGCAATTTGGAAAGATTAACAATCCATATTGGAAAATGACGATCGAAGAGTTCCAACGTGCTTTTGGGATATCGAACTGTCTCTGAATTAGGAGATTATGGTCTCATTTGGAAGATTGACATGTTACCATTCAAATGACCTGAAATAGTCTAAATCAACCTCAAGAGAGAGTTATGAGGGTTACTATTGGACAAGCATATGATGTAAAACATTCATTCCTGATTAACGACTGCGATCCCACTTACGGATGCACAAATGGTCTCGGATACGACGTTTCCATAAAGGAATGAAAGAGCACTAAAGTACCTTTCAGATGACCAAAACTTGACCCAATCCGTAATCAAACGATGGAGTTACAGCCGTCTCCAGTGGATTGCGCAATTTGGAAAGATTATCAATCCATATTGAAAATTGACGATCGAAGAGTTCCAACGTGCTTTTGGGATATCGAACTGTCTCTGAATTAGGAGATTATGGTCTCATTTGGAAGATTGACATGTTACCATTCAAATGACCGAAATAGTCTAAATTCAACCTCAAGAGAGAGTTATGAGGGTTACTATTGGACAAGATATGATGAGAAACATTCATTCTTGATTGATGATGAGATCCCACTTACGGATGCCCAAATGGTCTCAGAATACGATGTTTCCATAAAGGAATGAAAGAGGACTAAAGTACCTTTCAGATGACCAAAACTTGACCCAATCCGTAATAAACGATGGAGTTATAGGCGTCTCCGTTGGATTGCGCAATTTGGAAAGATTATCAATCCATATTGAAAATTGACGATCGAAGAGTTCCAACTTGCATTTGGGATATCGAACTGTCTCTGAATTAGGAGATTATGGTCTCATTTGGAAGATTGACACGTTCCATTCAAATGACCTGAAATAGTCTAAATTCAACCTCTGAAGAGAGAGTTATGAGGGTTACTATTGGACAAGGATATGACAGAAACATTCCTGATTGATGACTGAGATCCCACTTACGGATGCCCAAATGGTCTCGAAATACGACGTTTCCAGTAAGGAATGAAAGAGCACTAAAGTACCATTCAGATGACCAAAAATTGACCCAACCCGTAATCAAACGATGGAGTTATAGGCATCTCCGTTGGATTGCGCTATTTGGAAAGATTAACAATCCATATTGGAAAATGACGATCGAAGATTTCCAATGTGCTTTTGGGATATCGAACTGTCTCTGAATTAGGAGATTATGGTCTCATTTGGAAGATTGACATGTTACCATTCAAATGACCTGAAATAGTCTAAATTCAACCTCTGAAGAGAGAGTTATGAGGGTTACTATTGGACAAGCATATGACAGAAACAATCCTGATTGATGACTGAGATCCCACTTACGGATGCCCAAATGGTCTCAATACGACGTTTCCAGTCAGGAATGAAAGAGCACAAAAGTACCATTCAGATGACCAAAAATTGACCCAACCTGTAATTAAACGATGGAGTTATAGGCGTCTCCGTTGGATTGCGCAATTTGGAAAGATTAACAATCCATATTGGAAAATGACGATCGAAGAGTTCCAACGTGCTTTTGGGATATCGAACTGTCTCTGAATTAGGAGATTATGGTCTCATTTGGAAGATTGACATGTTACCATTCAAATGACCTGAAATAGTCTAAATTCAACCTCTGAAGAGAGAGTTATGAGGGTTACTATTGGACAAGCATATGACAGAAACAATGATTGATGACTGAGATGCCACTTATGGATGCCCAAATGGTCTCGAAATACGATGTTTCCACTCAGGAATGAAAGAGCACAAAAGTACCATTCAGATGACCAAAATTGACCCAACCTGTAATTAAACGATGGAGTTATAGGCGTCTCCGTTGGATTGCGCTATTTGGAAAGATTAACAATCCATATTGGAAAATGACGATCGAAGAGATCCAACGTGCTTTTGGGATATCGAACTGTCTCTGAATTAGGAGATTATGGTCTCATTTGGAAGATTGACATGTTACAATTAAATGACCTGAAATAGTCTAAATTCAACCTCTGAAGAGAGAGTTATGAGGGTTACTATTGGACAAGCATATGACAGAAACATTCTTGATTGACGATTGAGATCCCACTTACGGATGCCCAAATGGTCTCGAAATACGACGTTTCCAGTCAGGAATGAAAGAGCACTAAAGTACCATTCAGATGACCAAAAATTGACCCAACCCGTAATCAAACGATGGAGTTATAGGCGTCTCCGTTGGATTGCGCTATTTGGAAAGATTAACAATCCATATTGGAAAATGACGATCGAAGAGTTCCAACGTGCTTTTGGGATATCGAACTGTCTCTGAATTAGGAGATTATGGTCTCATTTGGAAGATTGACATGTTACCATTCAAATGACCTGAAATAGTCTAAATTCAACCTCTGAAGAGAGAGTTATGAGGGTTACTATTGGACAAGCAGATGACAAACATTCATAATGATAACGACTGCGATCCCACTTACGGATGCACAAATGGCCTCGGATACGATGTTTCCACAAAGGAATGAAAGAGCACTAAAGTACCATTTAGATGACCAAAAATTGACCCAACCCGTAATTAAACGATGAAGTTATAGGCGTCTCCGTTGGATTGCGCAATTTGGAAAGATTAACAATCCATATTGAAAATTGACGATCGAAGAGTTCCAACGTGCTTTTGGGATATCGAATCGCTTCTCGAATTAGGAGATTATGGTCTCATTTGGAAGATTGACATGAGCACTAAAGTACCATGGATGGAGTTATAGACATCTCCAAAATAATGGATTTAAGTAGCGATTTTGGATTGTGATTCACCTGGGGACTAAAACCAGATGACTTGCCCCAACTTGGTCTATTTTGGTCCTGTCTCAATTTGCTGACTAATTTCATTTCAGTTTGAAAACTGATGTGACTCGGACAATGCCTAAGTCGTATCGGATGATTTTTTCAAACCATCGCACCAACTGAGAATTCGAGCACCTATACTAACTCTAGCCCGAGTAGTGTACATTAAAGAGATTGTTGTGAATTTGCAATCGTGTCAATGGCTAGGTACCTCCATACTCATATCCATATCATGGATATCCTGAAGTTATTTGTTTTATATCCTCCAATCAATGTGATCTTTAGTCTTTGCCCCATTCACTACCACAATAGTTGAGCGAACAGTTCAGATCTCATCCACAATTTTCCACACGTATACAGTACAGTGGTCCTTGCAGCATGAGATTTGCCACATTTTCCAGTTCATGCCATAAATGACTAAGTGTCAGTAAGTTAAAACTCTAGTAAGATCAGTCTTTTCATTGTATGTGTTTGTGATCAAACAGTCTCTTTTCAGAATCATGTAATAGTCGTAGCATTCTTATTTTTTATTTTCTTAACCTCTTACTTTGTTTATTCTTTGTGATTGATTTTATCTTGAACATCTACTAGTTTCTACTGATTGTATTAGGTTATTAATGGGTTGTGCTAGATGATCTAGGTTATTAATAGGTTTATTTGGTTTAGTTGTTTAAGCTTCTTCCCCTCTTTTTTGCATCTTTAAATAGGTTAAATGAGTGAAGGGAGTATGTGTGTCGACCAATAGGATTAGATATTTATTTCCACTTGGGTTTCTTGTAACTGATAGAGCGTGGTGAATTAATCCATTTATCTTATAGCCCGAGCCCTCGGGCAAATCCCCCTCGTGGGCCCCACATCACATGGGTCTTACCTCCCACAAGCCACCCACCTCACACGGGCCACCCACCCTGAGTGTTCCCCCGCAACCCACAAGCCACCCCACTCTAGCCCGATGTGAAAATGCCCCCGCATTACTAAGGCTTTGTGTTACACTTGATACCCGGGCACTCAGAAATTGTTTGTGTTGTATATCAGTTTAAACAAAACTAACTAGATTGTGCAGCCCACTATTGCCAAGTCACAATCCTAAGATTGTATTTGTATTCAATGATCCAAACCCTACCACGATTGATCCGACTCGTTACCTTGTTCTACACGTTTGATCCAAGTCACAATCCCCTGGCACTCAAAAATTGTATTTGTATTCAATGATCCAAACCCTACCACGCTTGATCTGACTCGTTACCTTGTTCTACACGCTGTGTACCAGGGAAAGTTTTTGTTTTTAATCCTTACATCTGGATATTCCTGAAATTTTAACCTTCAATTTCAGTATTCGCTATTAAGCCTACGCCTGTCCATTCCTTTCAAGCTTGATCCTGCTCCTATAGGTGTATGTTCATGACGCTTAATGACATAGTTCGATTCCCTCTCCATGGATTTTCTGATGCACGTGGTTGGCGGGTGATTGCGTGCATCTGCAGGGAATGGTCTCACCTTAAAGGGACGGGGATGCCCTGTCGTTATAAAAAAAAAACTTCCCAAAACCCGTTATGAGTTTGGGCGAATGGATTTGGTCGTGGGTTTGCTCCCCATAGACGTGAGTGTGATTCCCCTCCCCGTGGATTACATACCACGAGTTGGGATGAACGACTTTGGTTGTGGGTTTGCTCCCCATAAACATAAGTTTGATTCCCCTCCCTATGGATTACCTGTTATGAGTTTGGGCATACGGCTTTGGTCGTGGGTTTGCTCCCCACAGACACAAGTTCGATTCCCCTTCCCGTGGATTACTCGTCATGAGTTTGGGTGAACGACTTTGGTTATGGCCTTATGGGTTTTTTTTAAAAAAAATCCTCACATCTGGAGACTCCTGAAAGCCTCAACTCTGCGTTCACTATTACGCCTACGCCCATCCAATCCATGTAAATCCATGCTTCAATCCACTGCAATGGACTAGAATATCTTCTCAACATTGAAATACATGTAAATCCATGCTCCAATCTCTCAATTTATGGTTGAACCAATTGTAGGAATGGGCAGATCTTTTTTATCCACCTATATTGGCAGTCTAAATCCATTGCAATATGCTCAATCCACTAAAACTCTTCCAACTTCAATGGATTTCTTGGAATGCCACTTAAGTCTCTTTACCCAAATCAATTGTAGAAATGAAGGAAAGGGAGATGGAGAGGATTTGATGAGAGTACAAAAAATAAAAAAGAAGGAAGGGAAAATAAGCACAAAACTGACAAATTGTTATAATACAACAAAGGAATGAGATGGCAATGCCTTTTGATCTTACATTCTATCCCAATTGGAGCTGGATTCTGAACTCCCCAGTACAATCCTCAGACTTGTGACCATGCCCAAGACTGGATTAGTGGGTGCGATCGGCTCGGAATCACTCGAATGAGAATTCAATGTGGGTCACCTTTTGCTCTTAGGTGCTTGTTGTGTAGAGATCTAGAACTACAACAAATCGATCATCTTATAACTCTCTTTTGGTAAATCCAAAGATCCGTCGGTAAAAGATCTGGTTATGAAGGAAGAAGGGATTTGGCACCTTCCTTCACCTGACATTTTGATTGCATGTATATCAATATTACATTAACTAGATAACAATAAAAAATTAAAGGATGATAAAAGGAGAAGGAAATGGAAAGTTGCTCAATGTTTTGATGCAGGGGGCCTTTATTTTTGTACTTGGCTTCAGATCTTCCTCTTTTTCAAGGGAGATTAGTTTAGTCAAAGTAAAATCCTGTACTGAAATACCCAAGCCATGCTCCTGTAGGCTATCTCCCTCGAGTCTTCAATCTCCAACTCCTGTTCTAATTCCTTCTTCTTTGTAATTCTCTCATTTCTTCTCTTTTCTTTCCTTTCTCTTTTATGTATAAGAGTCTTAGCACATTAGAATTGATCAAAAGGCTTGGAATCTGGGAAATTCTCATTTATTTATAGAACTTGTCAATGACATTCCTGCAAAATGACTAGTTATAGGGTAATTTGACAGGTATTGGAAAAATAAGTTGTTTCACTCTTAGTCCTAGGATGTAAGGAGAAAATTGCAATTGCCTAAGAGTAGGGATAAGGTTATTCAGATAGGATTCTTCATGGAAGCTGCTAGATAAAGGTATTATTGAGATCTCACTATTTCTGGGGCAAATGTGCAATTTCTCTTAAGTGTGTGATGAATTCTTACAACCCTTCCTAAACCATGCTTAAAGAGTGCTAATTACATAATCTTCCAGGGAATGGAGGGAAACCGGAATTCGTTGAAGAATTTTCCTGGAATGGGAAAGCTATAAAAGCAGTGACTATTGTTTTAAGCCGGACTCTTCTTCATTGTGGACCACGGATCTCCATGCTCAGTGGGCCAAATCTTCAGATCGATATATCATTGGAAAGCTAATTCGATGGGCTACACGATAATATATGTATTATAATAATTGTTTGAAAGATATGTTAATAATTGATGCTTAGTTAGGTGCAAATCAGGGAAAAACTTCATTAGTGCGATTCAAAATTATGTAGGCTAACAGTTTTGATTATGGTCTCTAATATTTGAAATCTATAGATCTGATTGGGACGAGAACATTGTGTAGATCTTTTGAAGTGCTACACAATAGAGCCTGGGTAATCTAAATCCTTTAAGAAATGAGTGAGAAATCCCTCAGAAGATGCACATGAAGTGCATCCGGTGATTAACTACATTCTTGTATTTTTACAATGGGCTGATCTTTTTTATCCACTTAGATGTAGGTGGATCTTTTTAATCCGCGTATTGACAGGGTTTTATAAATCTCAAGATGTGGCCCACATTCGCACGGCTGTGGTCCATGATGAGGAAAGGCTACCCAGGTCTCTTGTTGATTCTACATTCTAGGCTATCTTTGGCGACTTATTTCATTGATTCGACAAGTCCAATCAGAGAAGGGCATTGACAACGAGTGCCCGTACTAGTACATCCTGAAATAGAGGAGTGTTGTTCTCACATCGCCAAGGCTGATGGACCAACTCGAAGATGAACTTGCAGAGGCTCACAAGCATAACACTAGCCTGCACTCAGAATAGATGCACCATTGTGGCTTCTTTTACCAACTTTTCAAGGAGGCTGCCTTTACTTGCCCTTCCTTCGATTTGTATACTATACTTACGCCGTATTTTGTTGAGGTTCATGCAAAGAACCTTAGAAGACTAGTGGTTACAATGCCACAACCCTGTTATTCTCAAACCTTTTCCAAGGTCCAAGTGCCTAAAGTCCCCAATTGGCTGCTCTTCAGGTTGTTTCGCAAGGGCAAGCAGTTGCCTATTGATCATCTCATCACGTATGAACCGATGATCAGGGCTTAGGGTGTTGCATTAGAGGGTTGCTTGCTCAAATGTGGCCCCTTCTCTCTGGTAGCCTCCATGCATGCCTTAGCTTGATGCCTTTCCCTTCCAGCTAATGTCCTACAGTCATGGGTAAACCTTGAGGAGATGTTCACTATGCGCTTCAACGACTATATTATAGTGGCAAGAAATGAGCAGCTCAAGGCAATTTTAAGTTATAACTTGCTATTTTTAGTATTTTTTTTCTCTTCCATTTTTAGGGTTTTAAGAGTTCGGTTATGGTCCAAAGTCTTTTAGTCATCTAAGGCTTGTTTATGCATTTTGGTATGATTGGATAATTTATTACTATTTTGGAAAAGTGTCGTATTTTTGAGTGGATTTTTTTTTTTTTTTTTTTTTTTTTTTTTTCATATACTCATATAAGGTCATCATGTACATATTATGCAACACTTTTATGTAATAATACCAAAATTAATTTCCCATTTTTAGAGATTTTCTCTTCACTTACAGATTCAAGGGCTACTCTTGAGAAGCAGACGATGATCTCTTCTTTTTATCCACACACCTGATGATGATCTCCTCTTAATCCACTCACTCACTACATTAGTATTAGAATGATGCACATGACCTTACCCATGGCGTACCACATATTGGAGGAAGTAGCATACCACGTGCCCATTCCTATACCACGTGCCAAAGTGACCCATGATTTAGGTAAGCTTGATCTAGACAATTTTAGATGGAAAGTGGCCTAAAAATCACACTGATTGGACAATTTTAACCATCCAGTTGGTAGCTTGAATGCTTAGCATATAATAGTCAATGGCACATATTCAACTAACATAGATGATTAAGACTGCCCAATCAATGTAAATTTTTGGCACAGATTCAACTAACGTAGATGATTAAGACTGCCCAATCAATGTGAATTTTTGTTATTGCTCGGTTCACAATGAGGCCATTGATTTGGTGAACCTTATCACAACTGGTCTATATCATCGTGCATGCCGGATGAGATACCACAATGTAAAATACTTTAGTAATGGCTGAACTATTACCTGTATGCATGGTACTGATTTTTTAAACAAGCTGCCTGTTGGCATGATCAAAAGCGCCATGAATTCTCTTTGGCGGTTCTTCCGAGACCATCTTTATGATATATAAAGTAACTAGCTTTTGGATATTTTTGCCCCTTAAATGGATTTTTAAGATAGGAAACTTTTGAATATTGAAAGGACATGTGAAGGAATTTTTAATCTTATAGGGGTATTTTGGTAACTGAAAATTTTGGTTGTTGTTCGTCAATTCAAATCTCACCCACAACAAGTCTTTAGATGCTTGAATTTTATTTACAAAAAGTAATTAATCATTTTTCTCAAATAGTATTTTCTCTTCTTATAGTATAGCACTGGAAAAAAGTGGGGATTGGTTGCCATTATGAAAAAACATTCCTCACTTCCTCTGTATATACTGTAGCCGGACCCTTTTCCTTTGTGTCTCTTTAGTTGCTTTCTCTCCCCTATTCTCCCTCCACATGCATTGTTCCACCTGTCGTAACTGTACCTGTAGTATTTTTATATACAAACAAATGGGTGGTATAGAGTTCTTGAAGAAGGACCACTGCTACTGAGCTTTGGCAGTTCTCCTAAGTGTCTTTCTTTTTTAGCTCTTGGGGATTTCTAAGTGTCAGCGTATGATCCATCACACTCAACCAGAGTAGCAAAGCTTTTCTCTTGGAATTTATCTTGGCCCTGTGGACCCCACACTGAATGGGATGCAGTGCTTTACACCCCTAACTAGAAGTAATGTCACGTGGAAGCGGATTATGTGCGGCCCGGCCTCACCCAAGACGATGTGGTCCTTGCCGTGGGGCCCTCCTTGATGTATTTATTCTATATCCACACTGGCCAGTTTTTCCATATCATTTTAGGGCATGAGCCCAAAATTGAAGAAGTTCCAAATCTCAAGTGTACCATACTATAGGAAATAGTGGTGATGAACACCCTATCATTAAAAACTTCCTAGGGCCCTCCATAATGTTTCCCTAATGTTTATTTGCCTATCGATAAGGTCACATAAACCTATATGAAGGGGGAAAAAAGATCAATATCAGCTTGATCGAAAACTTTTATGATCCATTAATGGTCAATCACTACTGTTTCCTATGATATGGTCCACTTGAGAATTGCATCTACTTCATGTTTAGGGTCATGTCCTAAAATGATATGGCAGAAAGGATGGACAATGTGGATATAGAATACACACATCAAGTTAGGCCCACAGTAAGGGTGGAACCTAATCTATTCCTAGAAGAGCACATAAGCGCATTTAGTAAACTCTATGGGCCCACCATGTATGTATGCATCTTATCCACATAGTCCATTTGTTTTTCATATCATTTTGGGATATGATCTCAAAATTGAAGCATATTTAAAGCTCAACTAGACTACTTTATAGGAAACAGTGTGAATTTAATGACTATTGTTGAAAATTTTTTGGGGGCCATAGAAGTTTTGGATCAATCTAATATTTGAGTTTTCCCTTCATCTATGTTTCTATGATCTTATGAAGAGGGATGAAAAATAAATATATCACCATGTGCCTTATTCAACGATGAAATCACTTGAGCTTTGGATATACTTTAATTTTGAGCTCATGCTGAAAAAACAAATGAAAGCCATGGATAAGAAGCATATATCCATAGTGGGGCCCCATAGAGTTTACTAAGGGCGTGTTTGATTTTTCAGTGACCGTGTAAATACCCTTGAAATGAGTAATTATTACCATTTCACCCCTTTGAAAATTGTTTTAAAATCCATTGAACTTTTTACCTTGGAAACCGGTTCAAAAGAATTATTTTAAATTTGTGGACCCCAAGGTGATGTATATGATAAATCCATTCCATCCAGCCGTTTTAACACAATATTTTAAAGTATTAGCTGAAAAATGAGGAAATTGAACACTCAAATGGCCCACACAAAAAGAAACACTGAGCTTGAGAGGTTTTTAATGGTAAGTGTTCGATTTCCTTTTTCTAGTTGCGTGGTCCACTTGAGCTTTCGATATGCCTCATTTTTTGGCTCATGTCATAAATTCATCGGTCATAATAGATTAACGGTGTGGATAAGCGATACACATCATAGTGGGACCCACAAATATGTTGTGGCGTTCTCAATTTTTGTGTCAAAAATGCATGTCGTCAAATCAAACATGAAAAAAGTGAGGTAAACATGGGGGAAATAATTATTACATATTTTCACTGAATGGAAAAAACAAACAGGCTTGAGTGTGTTCTACATCCTAGAAACATTTCCTTTTTAACACACCTTGATGGTGTGTTAATGTCACCAAGTGGACTCCATAATTGTGATCGTGTTGTCCCCACCGGGGTCATTTTAGTGCATGGGTCCAGAAATGAGGCAGATCCAGGGTAAGAGTGGACCACATTGCAGAAAGTAGTGTGGATTGAATGGCTACTATTGAAAATTTCTTGGGGGCCACAACTTTTGGATCAAACTGATATTCTGATTTGGAGTCACTAGACCTGCCCATTGACACCCGCCATCTGTGATGTTAAACTCTACTATTTTATTTTAAAAACCAATAAAGAATTATCGAGCAACTACTCTTAGTAAAATCTCCTAACTTTTGGCGAGTGCCTCTGGATGATGGACAACGTGCCTATAGGATAAGTATTCTTATCCTTTATTAATAGCCTATCAGTGCCTCCAGATTCCATGTGTTGAGGCATAAAATAAGCAAAGAAGTGAAGAAGAGAAAGATCAAAGAAATCAGTTTGAAGATCAAAGAAATCAGTTTCAAGACTACTTTGCGCGGGTTCGCGCAAAGTGAATAGATGCTGGACCGCGCAAAGTAAATGGGTTGCGCGGGTTGATCAAGGAAGACAGATTGCGCGGTATTGATAGATTGCGCTGGACCGCGCAAAGCATGTCGTTTGCGCGTGTCTGCGCAAAGTACTTTGCGGTGGTATAAAAATGGTTGGATGTTATTTTGTCCCACATCGACCAGAACAGAGATTTTCACTGGTAAAAATGTCTATAAATACTCCATTTTTTCTCTCAAAAGGGGTTCGAAGATTTCAGAGTGAAAGAAAGACAAAGGAGAAGATAGAAGGTGTGGAGTATTGGACTCCTGCAAGTTTGCGCCGACCCGCGCAAAGCAACATGGGGCTTATATAGTTTACGCGGACCCGCGCAAACCGACTGCCTGGCAGTCTATAACAGCAATGGGCTATTATGCTACTGGAATGATTAAAGTCTTCAAATCTTCAAGTTCTTCTTGTTCAGGAGAAAAGGAAGAATCATCGACAAAGAGGCGTATTCCTCCTAAGTTTCAGGAGATGACCAAAATAGCACCGAAATGCTGCCGGAATCTCCGTTCTCTTGAAGACTGTTGATCGACTTGTCTATTCCTCCTAAGTCATTGGAGATGATTGAGATCATTGCCGTTTGAAAATTATATTTAACTATAATAATTGTCACTTATAATGAATTCTTTGTAAACTATCTTAGAATCAAGGGATACCAGAGGATGTAAATGAATTCAGAATCAATAAAGTGTGATGATTGTCTTTGTAACTATTCCATTTTTATGTTTGAATAAGATAGTTCTCCCAAATCAAATACATTTGTTTCCTTGTCGAAACAAAATGGCGACTCTGCTGGGGATTCTTATCTTATTTAACACTAACATTGGTAAAGTTGCAAGACTCTCGTCACTGTTTTTGGCGTCTATTAGACGCCAAAATGGCGACTCTCAGTGGGAACATCCTCCCCTTCATCTCTAAAATAGTTTACTTAATCTTTCGCATACTAATTTCATGTATGTTTTATTATTGAAGGTACCTAAATTCAATCACATAACATTGCTAATGGCTAACGTTGTGAGAAAAGTGAACTTCCGATTCACCACTACTGGGTTTGTAATTGAATATGCGCCAAGCCAAACTCCTGAGCATACGAAAGCAAGCACTACAAGCAAGCACAAAGTGACTCGAGTAACAGTGGGAATTATTTCCGTCTCACCCCAACCACAAGAAAGTGATGAGAACTGGACTTTGGTCTTGTCCAAAAAGATAAAAGTGAAGACTCTAAAGAACCGCAAGGCGAAATTGCTTGTACAAAGAGCTGAGGGACCAATCACGCGTAGCATAGCAAGAAGAAAACCCGAACTCGCTCCTCCGGTGATTTATCCGGAACAAGCTGCTCCGCAGTTCTCATCGCACGATTTTCCAGCTTTGGTCGCCCCAAAGACCAAATGGACAGAAGCACAGAAAGGTAAAGCACTGATGATAGGATCACCAATGCCTGTATTACCCCAGACCAGCTCGCCCATAACTGTATCACCTCGATCGGTCGAAAACATGGAAAGTACGCAAGAGTCAAACGAGACTCCAATTTCTCCCCTCTTTATAAGTCCTGTTACGTCAACATACTCTCGTTCTACTCAAAAAATAGCTTCGACAAACAGTAAAGAGGCTACAGTATATATGGCGGCGAAGACGGGTCAAGGAAATAGACCAACTCCTGAAGAACATGTTGATCAAATGGCAGAGGCACAAAGAGTGCTAATGGATGAATGCCGGAACCTTAGAGAAGCTCTGGCAACTCTGGCACATAATGTAGCTCAGATAGTGGCTCCACCTATGATGGGAGCAACAAATGGACAAGAGAACCAACCTGAAGGTTCCCGTCCGCAGGGGATAGGATCGCGAGGGTCAGTTCCAGCAACAAGAGCTATAACACAGGATGACGTAAGACAAGTCGTCGAAGAAGCAGTTAGAATAGAAAGGGAGCGTGCGAACACCAGTCGTTTCAGATATCGAACGCCCTACCCGAGAGAGGTAGAGGATGTTCCATTTCTGGTAAATTTTAAGTACCCAGATTTTCAGAAGATTAATGGGGAAGGATCACCAGAAGAACACCTGATGCATTTCATTACCAGCATGGGGAATTTCTCCACGATACCTCAATACTGTTTACGTTTATTTGGGTCATCGTTGACAAGTAAAGCTTTCAGGTGGTATTCAAATTTAGCACCAGGATCTATACGTACATGGGAAGAAATGCAAGATACTTTCATGTCAAACTTCTTCTCATCAGAGCGCGATGTTAGCATCACAGAATTAGCTTCAGTACGACAGAGAGAAGGAGACCAGTTGAAAAATTCATAGACCGATGGAAGACACCGGGGGCATCGTCTAGGCAGTTGCCAGAAGAAAAAGAACAAGTCAAAATGTGTCTGAA
Organism: Magnolia changhungtana; assembly: GCA_030180095.1. Taxonomy (NCBI): domain Eukaryota; kingdom Viridiplantae; phylum Streptophyta; class Magnoliopsida; order Magnoliales; family Magnoliaceae; genus Magnolia; species Magnolia changhungtana. The sequence goes on from JASAUF010000107.1 coordinate 76,654, forward strand.
CTCTATGGAGACAGAGATTGCGTTCGGACTCACCAGCGCTGATATTGGAACCATTCGCGATTTGGCTACCAAAGCCCATGCATTAGAATTAATGACTCGTAAGATGCCGGCATTTCATCATGAAACTGTCAGAAGAATACCTGGTAGGACAACCGTCAACATCATCGATCAGGATAAGAAAAATCAAGATGCAAGAGGCTCAAGAGATAAAAGGCCGGAAGGAAAAGAAGGCTGGAATCAATCAAGGGACAGGTATGGTGGAAACAAGCTCAGAATGCTCGATTCTCATGAAGGATTTGAGTTTGATAAAGAGGACGTGGTGCCTATGATGCAACAATTGTTAAAAGCAGGTACCTTAGAATTACCCGAACCAAAACACCCTGAAGATGTGACAAGATCTCGAGAAAGAAACTTTTGCCGTTATCATCGCCTAGTCGGACATCCGACTGAAAATTGTTACATGTTAAAATGCATCATACAACGAATGATAAATAAAAGTGATATAATAACCAGCGAAAGCAAAGAAAAGAATACAAGGGCAACAGTAAATGTATTGTCAATTCAAGAAAAGACTCGGGGAATAAAAGAGAAGGAAGATCGAAGGTCAATAAGGAATGCGACAATGATTATGTTGCGATCGGGAAAGCAGATAATGAGTCCGGTAAAGCAAAAAAATAGGAATTATCAGGAAAGAAGTGACTGAAAGACAAAATACTGAGGATAGAAGTAGAAATGAAGATAAAGCGACGAAAGTGGCTTATGATGTAGTTAGTCACTTGAAGGGTATACCGGCACGTTTAAGTATTTATGATGCGCTTAAGTTGTCAGAAGAATTTCGGCAGAGTTTGATTCAAGCACTGTCTGATCACGATGTGAGAGAAACTTTGCTGACAGAAATGAAGAATGAAAGAAACAATGAAAAGATGAATTGTTTACCAGTAATATCTTTCTCTGATGACGATTTAATTGGCGAAATGAAACATAATAGGCCATTGATGATAGAAGGGTACATTTGTGAAAAGAAGATAAAACGGATTATGATAGACAATGGGTCTGCAGTCAATCTTTTGCCACTCTCCATTATTACTAAATTGGGTTTTCGCCGTTCAGATTTGCGCCCCAACGTGAATGATGATACAAGGGTTTAATCAAGATGGACAACGCGCACTCGGAAAATTACAGTAACATTGGAAGTAGGGGAATTAATTACTACTGTTGTATGTCACGTTATAAATACTGTGATGACATATAACCTTCTCTTAGGAAGGCCATGGATACATCAGTACAATATTGTACCTTCTACTCTACACCAATGTTTCAAATACTGTAAGGACGGAATGCAGTATAAAGTGATGGCCGATGCAAAACCCTATACAGAAGCCGAGTCTTTCTTTGCAGATGCTAGCTATTATAAATGTTTCTCTGAAGAAGTGGGAAATGATGATGGAAAAAGAGTCCTACAAAATGTTCGAATAAATAAAATTAGAGAAGAAAGGGCGGAATCTTCTGGGACTACAGAAGCAAGAAAAAAGTTCTATTTTGTACCAAAGCGCCTGAGACAGCCGGGACAAGCGTCGTTGACATTGTTGTCGACAGAACAGCTGAAAGTCTTACAGTCCAATTATACAAAGCCCTTACCCAATATCGAAAGATGTAAGCCATTTGCAGCCGCTCCAAAAACATTCCAAGTCAAAGCTAGTGCTAAATATCCTGAACCAATAGAGTTTCACGCTGCAGCAGAAATGAAGAATGAAAATACAAGCAATGTATATCACGGAGAGTTAGCACCGCAGAATTTAAGAAAATACAGTGCAGCAAGCAAGAAAATCATGAGAAATATGGGTTTGATTGTGACAAACCCAAGCTTGAATCATGGGAAAGGAATTCAAATCCCCTCGGGGTTAATCGGGAAAAGCGGAGAAAATTCAAGGATTGGGAGCGAGAATCATCAATAAGCATGGTATCAATTAACATGACTTCAGCCGCAAAAGATGCTAAGGTAGTTGAGTATCCTGAAACCGCTCCAAGACAAATAGAAGAGGCTGGGTGACGACGATAGATGGCTTGCGAGAAATAAATTTGGGAACAACAGAAGAGCCAAGGAACACATTCATCAGCGTCAGCCTTTCAGATCAGGAATTTGAGAAATATGGCCAACTTCTCAAAGAAAATAAAGACATCTTTGCCTGGATATATGAAGAAATGTCGGGACTGGAACCCTCTGTGGCAATGCATCGATTAAATATTTCTAAAGAAAAGAAACCAGTGAAGCAAGCACAAAGGCAATTCCATCCAGACCTGATTCCATTAATCGAAAAAGAAGTGAATAAACTAATAAAGGTGGGGTTCATCAGAGAAGTTAAATATCCCAAGTGGATATCAAACATTGTTCTGGTGAAAAAGAAGAATGGGCAGATTAGAGTATGTATTGACTTCAGAGATCTGAATGAAGCATGTTCAAAGGATGATTTCCCTCTCCGATAATGAATTATTAATTGATAGCACTACTCGGTATGTTATCATGTCCTTTATGGACGGATATCTGAGCTATAATCAAATCAGGATGGCACCGAAGATGAAGAGGCGACGGCTTTGAACGCGCTTGGAATTTATTGTTATAAAGTTACGCCTTCGGTCTCAAAATCTTTGGGGCAACATATCAAAGGGCAATGAAAAATATTTTTCGGGATATGATGCATAAACATGTTGAATGCTATGTTGATGACTTGGTGGTCGATCGGAGATCATCAAGAACACCATGAACATTTAGCATCATCTTCCGGACGACTCGAAAGAAGCAATTAAAGATGAACCCTGCTAAGTGTGCATTCGGAATATCTTTTGGCAAATTTCTTGGCTTTGTTGTACAACACAGAGGAATCGAAATTGATCCAGAAAAAGTTAAAGCTATTCAAAATATGCCACCACCAACGACATTGAAGGAATTAAAAAGCTTACAAGGAAAATTGGCATACATTCATAGTTTCATTTCAAACCTTGCGAGGAAGGTGTCGACCATTTTCTCGGTTAATAAAGAAAGATCTGAAATTTGTATGGGATCACGCTTTGTCAAAATGCATTTGACTCAATTAAGGAATTATTGAAACGATCGCTTAGGTGTTACTTACTTGATGAAAGGTAAGCTACTTATCTTATATACATCTGACTATAAATTCTTTGGGTGCTTTATTGGGCAATGTAAAAAGGAAAAAGAGCTGCTCTTTATTATCTAAGCCGAACAACGATGGGGCGAGAATGTAATTATTCTTTGATCGAAAAAGAGTGTTTGGCGTTGGTATTATTCTGTGCAAAGTTAAGGCATTATTGTCTCTCTCATGATATAACTCTAATCTCGAAGCGGATCCCGATAAAATTTTTGATGACCAGGCCAATGTTATCGGGAAGACTAGCCAAGTGGATGTTATTGTTATCAGAATATACTATTTCGTATAAGCCGGCGAAAGCAGTAAAAGGACAAGCTATGGCAGATTTCCTCGCAGCACATCCTATAGCAGAAAATGAGGAAATCAATGACAAATTCCTAGATGAACAGTTATGTTCATTTGAATCTCAAAATCTCAGCAGATGTATTTTGATGGTGCTGCTCGAATAACGGGAGCGGGGGCAGGAGTGATATTCATTACTCCTCAAGGCGATTTGTTACCATACTCCTTCACGTTGGGCACCGCATGCACAAATAATGAAGCTGAATATAGAGCTCTTATCATTGGAATGGAAATAGCCCAGCAAATGGAAATAAAATTATTGCATATCTTCGGAGATTCTAAATTGATCATAAATCAATTGACAACAGAATTTGAAGTAAGGAAAGAAGAACTCCTGCCCTATTATCGGAAGGCACAACGGTTGCTTGAACAGTTTTGTTATGTGGAAATTAAACACATACCACGATCGGAGAATACAAAACCAGATGCTTTAGCCAGTTTGGCAGCGGCTCTATCCTGCACAAACCGAAGTCCTCTTAGGTAACTATAGAAGAAAGAAGATTCCTGCCATCTGCAGAGGTTATCAAAGAAACCGTTGAAATGTTTCCTATATCACAATGGAGGTAATGACGGATGATTGGCATCGCCTTTTGTTGATTATCTCAAATATAATATCTTGCGAGAAGATAATGCACAAAGGCAATGATTAAATGACGATCGGGCAAATTTATTATATGCAGCGAAGTATTGTATAGAAAATCTTATAATGGAATGCTGTTAAGGTGCTTAGACAAGAAAGAAGCAAACCAAATGCTGCGGGAGGCACATTCAGGTGAATGTGGAGCACACCAAGCCGGCCGAAATTTATGCCATAGAGTACATCGAATGGGTTATTATTGGCCCACTATATTCAAAGATGCAATAGAATACGCAAAGCGGTGTCATGAATGTCAAATACACGGAGATGTAATACATGTTCCCCCAGTAGACTTACATCAGTCTGTTGCTTCTTGGCCTTTCTCAGCTTGGGGACTCGACGTGATTGGTCCTATAAATCCCCCTTCATCTAAAGGAAAACAGTATATTCTGGCAGCAACAGATTATTTCTCCAAATGGACCGAAGCAGTCGCCTTGCGTAGTGTTAAAGAGAAAGACGTGGTCAATTTCATCCGGCATGCTATAATATACCGTCATGGTATTCCAAAAAAGATCGTCACTGATAATGGCACCCCTTTTAAAAATAGAGGCATAGAAAAGTTGTGTCAAAAGTTCAGCATCCGGCATTCTTTTTCAACACCTTACTATCCTCCGGCTAATGGACTAACAGAGGCGTTTAACAAAACGATTGTCAAAATAATAAAAAAAATGGTGACAGGCAATAAGCGTGATTGGGATGAAAAGTTACAAGAAGCATTATGGGCCTACAGAACCACCCATCGTACTGACAAAGTGAGGCGACACCGTATTCATTAATCTATGGTATGGAGGCAGTTATCCCAATTGAAATGCAGGTGACATCACTCCGAATAGCAGTGCATCAGTCTATAACAGACGATGAAAATGCAAAAATAAGGCTGAAAGAATTAGATTTGCTCGATGAGAAATGTCTTAAAGCTCAGCAGCGGTTGCAGTCATATCAGGCCAGGATATCGGCAGCCTTTGATAAACAGGTTAAATACTGCTCTTTCAAAAAAGGGGATATGGTGTTAATGTTGAAAAGACCAATAGTGATTACTCGCCGGACAGGGGGCAAGTTCGAGCCTAAATGGGACGGTCCATATGTGGTAAAAGAAGTATACTCCAATGGGGCATATAGAGTCACAAATCAAGAGGGACAGGGTATCAGTGTACTTGTCAACGCCCTTTCATCAAAAGATACTATCCCTAGAGATAGACATGTGGATTTTGACCCAGAATATTATCGGCATAATGATTCTATATCAAAAGGGGGCAAGGATGAATAAGATCATGTCTATATGTCAACAAAAGAAGCTATAAAGAAGAAATTCACAAGCATGTCAATTATCAAGCATCAAATCTGAAAAATATATATGATCATCATCATCACCAAATAAAGTTTGACAAAGTCAAGATATTGACAAAATTATATTGCCTTACAAGGCACGGATTTTCTTGAAGATATTGATAAAATTGATATATTGCCTTACAAGGCACGGATTTTCTTGAAGATATTGATAAAATTGATATATTGCCTTACAAGGCATGGATCTTCTTGAAGATATTATCCCAGTTGAAAATATCTACTATACTGGCAATGGTGATGATCATAAATATTATTGCCTTACAAGGCATGGGTTTTCCTAAAGATACTATCAAAAGCAAGGATATATCAATATCAGTCAAAGAGGCAGTATAGCCAAGCCAAATCCTAAAAGAGCCAAATTGAGCCAAATAAAAAAAGATCAAGCTCGAAAAAAAAAATGCTCTCAAAGGATCAAGCTCTAAAAGAGCCGGCCAACTATACGTAAGACCTATGAAGATCGCCATTCGGGCAGCGGCGAGGAGTCAGTGGCCCTAAAAAGCCCGCGAAGACCATCGTGCGCACCCATGCGGGCAGCTGACGAAGTCAAGGATTCAAAGCCTAAAAGGCCATAAATCCGCGAAGACTAGTCACCGTAACTCCCATGCCGTCTGTATAGCTTCCGGCAGTGCCACGGGGAACGGATGAAAATGCCCTCCCGCGACCTTGCAGACGAAGAAAACAGGGGCCGCAGTGCGAGCTTTATGCCAACCGTGCGTAAGACCCTCCAGGTCTAGGGTTTGATTTCAGTAGTAACTCGTGAGGAAGGGCTTAAACCTACTCATTAATAGACTGGCGACCCTAGGTTGGTACCCAAAGGTAGCCTTGCGAGCCCTGCGAACTCTAGAGAGTTACCGTGGCCAACCCTGTACGTAAAACCAACAGTTCACCGCCCGGTAGCGTCAATGGGCCCCTCTGATGGACCTTGGTCGTGAGCTCAAGGCAGTGAGAAGCCCAAAAGTGAACTCTAGAGAGTTACGGTGGCCATCACATAAGACCCATAAATGCTCCACTACTCATGAGCTTAAACTGTGTGTGTGCGCATGCTCCACTACTCATGAGCATAAACTATGTGTGGCTAATTAAATTGAAACTTAGTACCGCCAATTTAAATACTTACATAGAGAATCCCGCACTAACAAAGCATAAAAGGTTTAGAAATTATAAAGGATGTAATGAAATTATTATATAAAGTATAAATATAATTTGATAATATTAGTATAAATGTCATCAACATGCAAGGTGGAAAATACCATTATAAATATCTCAAAATACTATCATAAAATATATGAGAAGCCAAATAAATTATATATCTAAGAAACATGAAAGCAAAAAATACATGTTCAAAAAATTACATGTTTAAAGATCTTCTGTAATCCCCATTGCTTCTGAGTATCTGCACAAATCTTCTTTCAATTTTTCCACTGTTTGGCACTGAATCCATAATTTCCAAACATGGCCTAATGGCAAGAAAGTAAAAATAATAATAAATAAAATAAAAAGATGCAGTTCTTTGAGATGAGGTAGTCTTTGTTGGCTTTACAGAATAGTCGAATGACCTTCATTTTCATGGCTCGCCAGATATTAAGGCACTAACTTTCATTTGAAGATGGCTTTTTATTGCCTGATTTTCTACAGAAAAGAATTCAACTCGTGAGAACCTCTTGTATTTGAGAAAATGAATGATGTGTTACCATTTGGATTAGTGTCAAAATAAGAATGTATGGTTATCTTGCCAATATTTTGAATCCTTTTTTCTGCCAACTCAATTGTGTCTGTCAGAAAGATTTAGCTATATGATGAAAACCTGTCTTGAATAGTGATTATTACTACTACTTTGGAATGCCTTTTAGAATTGAGCGAGGCAACCTAGGACTTGAGCGAGACAACATAGAAATTGAGCGAGGGAACCGTGAATTGAGCGAGGCAACCTAGGAATTGAGCGAGGCAAACTACAAATTGAGCGAGGCAACGTAGAAATTCAGCAGGGCAAACTAGGAATTGAGTGAAGCAACCTAGGAATTGAGCGAGGCAAACTACAAATTAAGTGAGGGAACCTAGAAATTCAGTGAATGAACCTATAAATTCAGTGAGGCAACCTAGGAATTGAGCGAGGCAACCTAGGAATTGAGTGAGGCAACGTAGAAATTTAACGAGGCAAACTACAAATTGAGCGAGGCAACCTAGGAATTAAGCGAGCCAAACTAGAAATTGAGCGAGGCGATCTAGAAATTCAACGAGTGAACCTAGAAATTCAGCGAGGCGACCTAGGAATTTAGTGAGGCAACCTAGGAATTGAGCTATGTAAACTACAAATTTAGCGAGGCAACCTATAAATTCAACGAGGCAAACTAGGAATTGAGCGAGACAAACTAGGAATTGAGTAAGGCAAACTACAAATTGAGCGAGGCAACCTAGAAATTGAGTGAGTCAAACTATAAATTAAGCAAGGCAACCTAGAAATTGAGTGGGGAAAATATGAATTTTAGTAGGGCAAACACGAAATTCAATGGTGCAAACATGAAATTCAGCGGGGCAAACATGAAATTCAGTGGGGGAAACTTGAAATTCAATGAGGCAACTTAGAAATTAAGCGAGGTAACCTAAAAATTTAGCAGGGCAAACATGAAATTCAGCGGGGGAAATACGAAATTCAGCAGGGGAAACACGAAATTCAGTGGGGAAAACATAAATTTCAGTGGGGCAAACATGAAATTAAGCGGGACAAATATGAAATTGAGCGGGGCAAACATAAAATTCAGCGGGGCAAACATGAAATCCTCGTGCTCTTCAATCTACTAGTTAAAGGACCACACGTGGTATCCCATTGGATAACCAAACTTTCTTGCATCACTAATAAAGTTCAAAACAAGATCAATCAAACATCAAACAGAATTTTAGGACATTTACTTGTAGTCATATTGGTCCATAGAAGTCTAAAAGGATGGAAATTAGCTAATCAACTTTAGTATATGAAAATTTTCAAATTTCATTGTTAATCAATGGTAGATTAATATCATTCCTTACCTCTACAACTAAACCATACAACTAATAGGCAAAACTTAGGAAAATCCCACTATTTGGCAGTTTAGAATTAAGGTAGTTGCCATGGATACACATAGTTCCAACACCTGGCTCATCTTCAAAATGCAGAATACAATGCCAGTCTCTAATTCTCTAGCCTTGGTGAATATATATCTAGAAGAGATTCTGGTTATTGGAAGTCCCAGATAATTGATGTGGAAATTGCCATTAATGACCTTAGTTTTGAGATGTGGTAGCAGACGAGGCTGAAAAATGTATAATAGTTGGACATTGAATGATTAAAAGCATTAACCACTTCTATTGCTTTTATGCATATACACAAGATTCATAGGCTGAAAAATTGCCACTAAGTTCGTGTTTTATATTCGGTTAGTAGAGAAGGACAAGCTCTTTATACCAGATGACTTATAACTGAAGAAAATTTCCAAGTAAATTGTACGAGGTTTACAGTAATCTTTTAGTGCGAGAAATTTCCAAGTATGTGCATTTCAATCCGAGTTCTTTCTTTAATCACGATAGTCTTAAGAAGGTTAATCCGATGGATGGGTTGATTGCAAAAGGGCCGATTAAAACTATTTTGGGTTATCTTGCTGGGATAATGATTTCAGGACCAGCAGGATAACCCAATATAGTTTTAATCAGCCCTTTTGCAATCAACCCATCCCTCGGATCAACCCTGCCAAGGCTATCGTGATTAGAGAAGGAACTCGGACTGAAATGCACAGACTTGGAAATTTTCTGAACTCCAAAATTACTGTAAACCTTTACTTGAATCAATGGTCAGTAAGATGGACTGCGGGCACCAAACAAAAAGACTACCATCTTCGCTAGCTTCCATAAACATTTTCTTCAGTTGAGTGGGATAAGCATGAAATTGAACGAGGCAAACATGAACTTCAGCGGGGCAAACTGAAAATTGAGCGGGGCGAGCATGAAATTCAGTAGGGCAAACATAAAATTGAGCGGGGAAAACTGAAAGTTGAGCGGGGCAAGCATGAAATTGAGCGGGGCAAACATGGACTTTAATGGGGTAAACTAAAATTTGAGCGGGGCAAACTGAAAATTAAGCGGGGCAAACATGAAATTCAGCAAGGCAAACTAAAAGCTATACGTGTAAACTTGCCATAATAAAGAACTTGATTAAATAATAGAGGACCGAGTACTCACGTTCCATAATAGATGAGAATGATATTGTTCTTTAGGAAATAAAGAGTAAGCAATGAATTAAGCTTATGTGGACCAGGGCTTCAAAGATACGAATGACTTCAAATTCAGCGACATTGTCTATCATGGAATTGCATAAGACAAGCATGAAAATTGAGCAAGACAAGCATGAAGGTTCAGCGAGGCAAGCAAAAAATTGAATGAGGCAATCATGAAAATTGAGCAAGACAAACTAGAAATGGCACGAGGGAAGCATGAAAATTCAGCGAGGCAAGTTAGAAATTGATGGAGGGAACCTAGACATTGAGCGGGACAAACATTAAATTGAGGGGAAACACGAAAAGAAACTTGAGCGGGAGAAACATGAAATGATCGGGGCAAACTTGATTCGGTGGGAAACATGAAAATGGGGAAAACTGAAAATTGAGTGGGGCAAACATGAAATTCAACAAGGAAAACTAGAAAATTAGCAGGGCAAACTAGAAAATCAGTGGGGCAAACATGAAATTAAGTGGGGGCAAACTAGTAAATCAGAGGGGCAAACATAAAATTCAACAGGGCGAACTAGAAAATCAGCGGGAAAACATCAAATTCAGTAGGGCAAACTAGAAAATCAGTGGGGGAAACATGAAATTCAGTGGGGGCAAACTAGAAAATCAGCTAGGCAAACTTAATATAAAATTTCATGGCTTGAGCCAAAAAATCTAAACATATCCAATGTTCAAATGACCACACCACGTGAAAATTTTGAATTGAACTTCTACTGTTGATCATTTCTTAAGGGCCACGGAAGTTTTGGATCAAGCTTATAATTGTGTTTTCTATTAATCCATGTCTGTTTGATCTTAAGAACAGGTTTGATAACAAATAAACATCACTGTTGGGCCTACTATGGTTTCAACAGTGGAAATCATTATCCCCACTGTTTCCCGTGGTATGATCTACTTAATCTTTTGATATGCTTCAATTTGGGGCTGAACCCCTTAAATTAGATGGAAAAACGGATGGACGGCGTGGATATACTACATACATTCAATGTGAGCCCAACCGAATTTAAAATATAGCTATGGTGTGTGTTTTCTTCACTAGACCGACCATTTTCAGAAGAAGACAAAATGCTGATAAGAAGGGGGCCCTAAAAAATGGGTTTTTTTGTCTTTCTTACTGGAAATGGAGTGAGGAAAAGGGGTGAAAGAAATGACAGTGAAAGCAGCAGTGCAAAGGGCAGTGAAAGCAACGCAGTGAAAAAGGAGAGGTATTTTCATCCTCAAATTGGGTCTCCGTCTAAGTTTGTATGTTAAGTTTGGTTTGCTTCATAAAAACCACTGGATAAAAGGTGAGGTCCATAGTGGTAAATTTCTAAATGTCTTACTGTTAAAAACTTCTTACACCTTAATGTTCCTGTGGTGTTTATTCGCCATCCAATCTATTGATAAGGTCACGTAAGCCCAAATGAAGGGGAAAATAACTATAAGCTTGATCCAAAACTTGTGTGGCCCATTAATGGTCAATCACCACTATTTCCTATGTTATGGTCCACCCGATAATTGGATCTGCTTCAATTTTTGGGATAATGCCGTAAAATAATCTGGAAAACGGATGGACGGCATGGATACAAAATACATATATCAAGGTGGCCCTACAACAAGGGCCGCATCGTCTTGTGTGAGCCCTGGGTCTCACCGAATCCGTTCCGGTTTACCCCGGCCTCAACGAATCCGCTCTATAAGGTGCACGTGCAATGAATTCAAAATGGGAAAGTGTAACTAGAGTCTTTCCCTCCCCATGCCAATTGTCGAAATCTTCTAACCATAGCACAACTCGAAATCTTTTAATCATTAAATGACAAGTGTAGGTAAAAGAAGTGGAACGGCAGATACGTATCACCTGGGGTTGCAGAAAAAGACTGCTACTCAGCAGGAGCATCGATATCGGTAGCCTGCATGCAGCCTGGGTAAGCATGACACATTGAATGAATGAACCCACCGTGAAAACACGTTAACCCAAGATAGCATGTCACTTGATCTGGTGGACCACAAGTGCAAATTCAATCCGCAACATTGGTCTTTTTATGTTAAAACCCCTTTTATTGCTATGTGTCTGTTACCTGACGATCAGACCGATCTGATCCCACCAAACTCATCTTCAATACAAGCACACGTAATGAGCGGCATGGATCTCCACACTTGCGTCGATAACACGTGTAAGCGATCATGTTCCAAGAAAGAGCCCGTCACACGTTCAGTTATGTAAAACGGTCGACAGTTGTTTTCACTTCTTTCCTAATTACTCATTTTTTTCTTAAATGACCAAATAACCCTTCAATGGTCGAGGGTCTCCATTTATATATATGGGAAAAGGTACTATGCGCTCGACCTCACGATAAGCTCCAGTGAGGTCGAGCTGTGTGGGCCCCACCGTGATGCGTGTCAACCATCAATATCGTGCATTTGATGAGCCCCCTTTAAATTATGGATATCCCAAAAATCAGCTGTATAAGGAACTCAGGTGGGCCATACCATCTAAAAACATGTGAAGACATGCCAAAAACATATAAAAGCACTTGGTGGGGCTCACCTGAGTTTTGAATGCTGCTGAAACTTGGTCTGAACCCTCATTCAAGTGGGACACACATAATGGATGGGTTGGATTTGCAAACCACATCTCGGGGGGCCCAAAAAATGATTATGAACGTTTTAATGGTGCACGGCCCCTCTCAACTTCTGTATGTGGTGTGGTCCACACAAGTCACGGATTGACTTGATTTTTGAAACCTAGGCCCACGATGGAATGGTGCATCTAACTAATGGGGTAGATGTTCGAAACGCATCAAGGTGGTGCCCACATAGCTCGACCTCATGGGACATTCCCATAAGCTCAAGCGCATAGTACCTTTTCCATATATATATATATATATATATATATATATATATATATATATATATATATATATATGGGAAAAGGTCTCGCTTCGACCTCACGATAAGCCCTCGAGCTGTGTGGTCCCACCATGAAGCGTTCTCGACCATCAACTCTCTCTGCATTTGATGGGTCCCCTTTAAATTATAGGATATCCCAAAAATCTCCATATACGAAACTCCCTACCATCTAAAATTATGTGAAGATACCATTAAAACATATAAAAGCACTTGGTCGAGTTTTGCATGCCTAAAACTTGGTCTGAACCCTCATTCAAGTGGGACACACATAATGGATGGGCTGGATTTGCAAACCACATCTCGGTGGGCCCTCAAAAATGGTTATGAATGTTTTAATGGTGTACGGCCCCTCTTCACTTTTGTATGTGGTGTGGTCCACGCAAGTCACGGATTGACTTGATTTTTGAGACCTAGGCCCATGATGGAATGGTGTATCTGACTGATGGGGTAGATGTTCGAAACACATCACGGTGGGCCCATACAACTCGACCTCATGGGACGGATTCATGAGGTCGAGTGCATAGTACCTTTTCCCTATATATATATATATATATATATATATATATATATATATATATATATGAACAAAGGGTTTTTCTTCCTAGCCAAGAAAGCCATCTCTCTCTCTCTCTCTGTGTCTTCTAGGGTTTTAGAAATTTCTCTATTTCTCCATTTCTCTAATTCATGTGATTATTGCATCTTTGTTTTTTCCTGATCGTAATCCATTTTATTACTGGTTTTGGTTGCAGATAATGGAAGCGATCTTACACGGCTAGGATCGAACCTCTCCACAAAGGGCGTGGGGCTTCTTGTTTAGGAGAGGCACCATTGGACGGTCATCCGTTAGGTATGACAGTGGACTGCATTTTGTCATCCGCAAGTGGAAGATTTGTAATTAATAAAATGTCTACTATTTTTATATCAATGAAATCCCCTATGCATATAGAAAGGTTTGCTGAATAGACGCATTTGTGTCTGGCCCTGCTCTCACACTCAAGCACACGTGCCAATTTGATGCATGTGTGCGAGAATTGAGGTTTCCATTAGGTGGGCCACACTGATTAGTCCTTCTGTCTTAGACCACAGGTTGTTTCACTCCTGAAAGGTGCCACAATGTACAAAAAAGGGAAGACTACGGCCCCTTGGTTTTGTACGTTGTGGTATGCTTTTAAGACTCGAACAAGTCTGATATGAGCATGAGTCGACTTGGACTTGGTCAGACCTGATTCGGGTCGATGTCAAGGGTCAGCCCCCTAAGTCACGACTAAATTGGGTGAGTCAGGCCTATTCAGCCCCAAACTCAGATGAATCGCAACTCGCCTCAGGGCTGAGCGGGTCTGGTCAACTCACTGAGTCTTTAACTAGGCTCTATGGCTCACTTGACTGAAACAACCAGATGTTTAGGCAATTGATCCAAACAGTGAGGCCCACCTGACCTGATAGGAAGCTCATGTGCCGTGTGTGTGCTGTATTTGCTTGTGTGAACATGAGTGTGGATGGGCAGGGCTCCACATGCACATGGGCTAAACAAACCACTGCCTTTATATCTTGATTCTGGTTTCAGTTTGCATGAAGGTTGCTAGCCCAAAGTGTATCTTACCAAAACTCACATTCTCATTCAGGACCGCATGCCAACCTGGCATGTGCATGGGAGATCTGTTTTATGCATAAGGTGGACACAACCATGCGGGTGAACTGGTGCAAAAATCAGGCTAGGTACCCGTGCATGAAAACGATCAATGGTTTAAAAATACTTGCCAACAGTGCAGTCTAATGTGCATGTGTGTACATTTGGAAGAGTGTATGGTCCTGATTTTTAGCACTAGGTCATCTCCATAGCGAGAGCTATGGCCCAAAAATACACCATTTGGCATACTGTCCTATGCATGGCCTTGTTTGGATTGTCAATATATCTAGAGAAATGTTCCTCAAATTTGTTTACGGATTAATGTGTTGAAACACCAATTTATTGCATTTTTCGAGTAACAGACCATCCGTAAGGTTGAATAAGAATTGGTCAGTCCAACAATCTACTGTGCATGTATGTATTAGGGCACATTAAGTTTTGTATTAGGCTAATTTTCTTGTATTTTCAGTTCATCTTGTTCATAACGTCATTATATTTCGTAGAATGGATGGTATATAAACATAACTGTTGCCCGCTTTTTTTTTTGGATATGTTTTAATTTTTGGGCCATGTGACCTCAAAAAGGGATGAACAGGTAGGATTCACAAAAAGGGGGCAGATTAGATACTGATAAGGTCAGTAGCCAAATTGATATTGAAGTGATGTCACCAAGCTTTGTGGACCCCACCAAGATGCATGTGTTATATCCATACCATCCATCCATTTGGAGAGATCATTTTATGGCACGAGAAAAATAATGAGATAGATCAAAGTTCAAGTGGACCCCACCATAGAAAACAGTGGGGACATGACATCCACCGTTCAAAACTTCCTACGGGCTACAAAAGTTTTGGATCAAACTTATATTTTTGTTTTCACTTCATCTGTCTCTATGTTAACTTATGAATAGGTTGGATCTAAAAAATACATCATGGTTGGCCCTATAAATGTTTGTGGGTGTGACTGACCCTACGGTTTTCTGTGGTGGGTCCACTTGAACTTTAGATCTATCTCATTCTTTTTCTCACGCCATAAAACGATCTTTACAAATGGTTGGACGGTATGGATACAACACATGCATCATGGTTGGGTCCACATAGCTTGGTGACGTCACTTCAGTAGCAATTTGGCCACTGACCTCGTCTGTATCTAATCTGCGCCCTCACAAAAATCACGGTGGCCCACCTATTCTTACTTTATAGTTAAGAAAGGGGCTAATATCGGTAGTATCTCTGTTCTTACTCCACGTGTCATGAAGGGAGACAACGTGGTCGATCCCACCTATAAGAAATAAGCTTATAACGGTAGGATTCACAAAAAATCACTTTCCTTTTCTCGTTTAAACATATTGCATCCGACTCCGTCGTCCCGATAAAGGAGCGACTCTCTCTCATTTTTCTACGGTTTCAGAGCTCTCTCAATCAATCAATGGCCCACCATTCATCTCCCCATCTAACCTCCAAGACCTGGAATCCTACGGATGTGACGACATCATCCGACTCTCTATCGAATCCCCAGCCGATGAAGAGAGTTCAGCAGCCACACAGTTCTGGAGAAGATGGACGGCCGCGCGATGACCTCATCAGAGAGATCCGGCCTTGAATGAATCTGATATTCTTTTTTAAAAAGGGCGTCCATGGCTGTGAATCGGGATGTGACTATGTGAGGGTTTCGAAAAATCTTCTCCCTTCCTCTTTTTTTTTTTTTTTGTTGCTCTGTATGGATTTTGGGGAACTGTTAATGGCAATTCTCGCTAACCCTGCTGGATGCCGAAAAGTGAGGAAGACATAGGGGAAAAGTCAACCTCACGGCCCCATGTCGATTTTCTGGAATCCGGCAACCACTTGAAAAACCAATGGCGTAGCTGTTAGTCAAGGTTGCTGGCAGCAGTAGGTCTTCTCCCTTCCCCTTTACGAACTGTAATAAACTCTTTCATTAATCCATAGGCTGGCAACAAAGGCAATCTATGCCGCCATCATCCCTAGATGGAATCTAGATGTGGAATCGCACCCAGTGTCCCTGATCTGGAACTGGATGTCCATGAATGGGCGGTCAAGATCTGCCCCTGAATAGGTCCACGGATGGTGGGTCTGAACAGCAATAAAATCCTCAAGTGGATTCCAAATAGATCTTCCATAGCCGATGCATAGTGGCTCTGTAAACCAGGTCTTTAGTGGACCACACCACAAGAAATAATAGTGATTGAATACCCACCATTAAAAAATTCTCAAGGCTAACCCTGATTTTTGTTTGTAATTCAACCTTCTGTTGAACTGGATGATGGGAAAACACAAATATATGCCTGATCAAAAGGTATAGCTTATAAGAAATTATTTTAATGGTGTACATTCAATCACCATGGTTCCCGTGGTGTGGTGCTGAAATTTGAATCTGTTTAATTTTATGCTTATGCCTAATATGCCCCCACGGTCACATGATCACGTCCTCACCCTTACCATGGGGCCCACTTTAATATATGTGTTTTATATATCCACATTCTCCATCTTTAAAAAAAAAATAAAATAAAATATCATTTTAGGACATTATCAATTTTTTTTAAATTATAAAAAATAATTCAATCTTAGGTGTGACTGAATGTCCTACCATTAAAAACTTCTGGGGGCGCACCTTAATGTTTCTGTGGTGTTTATTTGCCATCCAATCTGTTGATAAGGTCACATAAGCCTAGATGAAGGGGAAAATAAATATCAGGCTGATCTATAACTTTTGTGGCCCATTAACGGTCAATCACCACTGTTTCCTATGTAGAAACTTTATTATTCGCATCAATAAAAACTTTATTGAAGAAAGGAAAGAAAAATTTGAGATAAGAGAATACAAGACGAACAACAAAAGGGGAGTTCAATTCCCAACTACTAATCTATCACCACCATCTTCACAAGAACATCTGCTTCTTTGTTTGAATCCAAAACAACATGACTCATTTTGGTAACTATGATGCCATGAGCCCTGATCTCTTCTTAAGAATGTCCCTAGACTATCGCTATAATGCTCCATAGTGTTTATATTCTCTGTCATCTGTCCGCTAAAATGGTATCTCAAGTCCTGGTTCCTTTTTGAGACTGAGGAATCTTATCAATATATCAAAATTGATGGGTGATTTAGTTAGGCATTGCATTAGCTGTTTCAGTAATCCTACATTAACTCCAATAGTGTAAGTTGTAATAATGCCTTTTCCTGCTTGGTATTGATGTTCTCATAACTAGATGTACTTTGGTTGTACTTATTTCTTGTCCTTTTGATTCATGTTATTATGTGTGGCTGAACTTTTGAATTTTGTGTATCCAATGCATTTGGATTGTACCGATGAAACATAACCTGCGAAATGAAAATTCAAGGCGGTAGTAGCAAAGGCTAATGTTATTCTTGAATATGACTGTTTTGTATTCTTTACTTCTAGTCCACTATTTTATGTTGTGGGATTTGCGTGGCCATGTGTGGAAGTGCGTGTGGGATAAGCAACAAATCCACTCAACCAATTGTTTAAGTTGTAATTGTGGAATGCTATGATGCACGACTTGGATCTCTGACAATAGCAAAGGCTAATGTTATTCTTGAATATAATTGTTTTGTATTCTTTACTAATAATCTATAATTTTCTATTGTGGGATTTGCATGGCCATGTGTGGAAGTGTGTGTGGGATAAGCAGATCCACTCAACCACTAGTTTAAGTTGTAAATGTGGAACCCTGTGATGCACGGCTTGGATGTCTCACAAATGGTCCAAGTTAGGATGCGTGGCCATGTGTGGAAGTCCGTGCAGGATAAGAAGATTCAAATGGGTGTTTTCTTTACGAGCTTGATTAATAAACAAGCTGGGCATGGGTATACCCATACCCAAACCTAGTCCAAACTCGATGATGTATGTATGGAATTCTCATGTGTGTTTGCATCTCCAATCTAGATGTATGTTTACTTGTGAGTAGTATCCAATGATCTAAAGGTAAGAGTTGAGATTAAGAGAGACTTCCATTTTGGGATGTTTTTGGGGCAACCCATTCATCAACTATCTCGATCAAAGAACTATGGGCTTCACATACAAACTCTCAGCCGAGGAACATATTGAAGAATGAAAGAACCAAAGAGGAGGAATGTGAGAGAGATGGGAGAAAAATGTGAGAGAGAGGGTTTGGAGAAAGAGAGAGAGAGAACATGGGATCTCTCTATTATCTTAGTCAATATATGTAGGGTTTTTTCCTTTGTTACATCATAACAACCCACTTCATACAATATTTGCAAATAAGCCTGTTCGCTAATATCATATTTATAGGAATGACTCTACTAACTTAATATTCCAACACTCCTCCTCAAGTTGGTGCATGAATGTCCATCATACCCAACTTGTTAGAGATTTCTTGTAACATGGGAGAGCTGAGAGCCTTTGTTAACATGTTTGCCAGTTGTTCTGTAGATTTGACAAATGGAGTAGCCAGTAATCCAGAAGATATACGTGAGAGAGATGGGAGAAAAATGTGAGAGACGAGGAGGATCGGATGTATGTTGGTCTTGCACGGAGGTTGGATCGATCAAGGCTTTGATACCATGAAGAATGAAAGAACCAAAAAGGAGGAATGCGAGAGAGATGGGAGAAAAATGTGAGAGAGGGTTTGAAGAAAGAGAGAGAGAATGTGGGATCTCTCGATTATCTTATTAAATATATATGTAGGTTTTTTGCCTTTATTACATCATAACGGCCCACTTTATACGATATTTTCAAATAAGCCCTACTAATATCATATTTACAAAAATGACCTTACTCACTTAATATTCCAACACATATAAGCATGTGTCAAAAAGTGAACATTATCGGCTAATCGCAACCAATCAGTTGGTGGCAATCATACTTCTCGAGTGCATACACATGCTGAGAATCACCCATTAGAATTTTTCTAAACCATCTGATTTTGTGCATTTACTGTCTAACGATGAGTTTGCAGGACTTTTGGGAAATGTTATCTAAATGTGGAACCCTATGATGCACTTGGATCGACAATATGGATGTCTCACAAATGGTCCAAGTTAGGATGCGTGGTCATGTGTGGAAGTGCTTGTGGGATAAGCAGATCTGTTCAACCTAATTGAGTTTGGTTAAATTTCAAACTAACTATGGTTAGATTCTAATAAAACCTATGTGGAAGTGTGTGGGATAAGCAAACCTAATCGAGTTTGGTTAGGTGTCTGCCTTATTGCGGTTAGATTCTAAAAACACATGTTTTTTTATATTTTATTTTTATGCTTTAAAATCTAAGCTTTTAAATTAATGGTGTGATTTCTTTTTCTTTTTCTTTTTTTCCTTCTTTCTTTTTGTTTTTGAAAAATTTCAAATCATAAATGGGGATGTGATATTCTAATGGGTACCTAGTACCCTACAATAGGTATGGGTATAGGTGCCCATTTTGGGCCTGACAATAGGGGTCTGGGTATGGGGGCATTACCCATTAGCAGGAATGTGTAAGGGTATCCCCGTACCCGACCCAAAGCTGGCTGACAGTCCTATTCAGGATGGATGGTTTGGATCTTTATATGTGCCACATTGGCACATGAGGAAGTGGGTAGATGGGTTGGTATATATGTCTGTGGAGTTTGCAAATCCCATTTTACTATTCTCTTGCTTTCTTGGTTATGGTGGACAATTTACTTTCATCATAGGCTAACTGCTATTTATTCGTGGATTCTCTTTACAGGTGTGCACATCTAAGATGAACTTGGGTGATGAGGTTGACTTGGAAGACTGTTTCTCGACTGAATAAAATTAGTGCTGCAGAGGTACGTGGATCTTACATTTCTTTGCCGCTTTGAATCAAAATTTTGTTTTGTCACAGTTATTCAGTGTTGTTTCCATTTTAATGTTTGATGCCATCTAAATATTCTGTGCAATAAGAGTAGGCTAACTTTACATATCAGTGATCTGCAGTGATTGGTTGTCCAATGTTCTGTGTTGTGTGGATCGTTAGGATGTTGCTGATTGATCATCTGATTGCCAGTTATATGCCTAGACCCATGTTTAGTGATCCAAGTCATTATTATGGTTGGGCTAATTTTCAGTGATTCAACCTGTACACATGGTTGAGCCTATTTTTAGTGATCCAATTAGTTCATATGACTTGTCCCATTTACTGAATACTAAATTGTTTTGTTTGTATGGGCCCATATTAATTATCCAAACCATTGATATGACAAGGCTCGTAATAAATGATTCAAATCATAATGTGGAGGGCTAGTTTTGAGTGATCCATACCATTCATATGATTAGGGGACTTTCTAGTGATCCTAATTGTTCGTATGACTTGACCCGTTTTTCTACGATCAGACTGTTCATATGAATCAGCTCTCTCATTTTAATTATCAAAACATTCATATGACTATGCCCTCTCATTTTAATTATCAAAACATTCATATGATCAGGTTCGTATTAAGTGGTCGAAATCGTTAATATGGTCGGGCGTGTCTTCCATCATCTATAGGCATATGAAAATTGGGCCAATCATACACTCAACCTATTCCCATTGTTAGGCCTATTTTTAATGATTCATGCTGTTGAATTGAATTGACCCAATTTATGAATTCTAAACTGTTTTGTCTGGATGAGCTCATTGTTAGTGATTTGAACCATTCATATGACTAGGCCCATACTTAGTGATAATGTGAAGAGCTAGTTTTTGGTGATCCACACCACCATTCATATGATTTGGGGACTATATCTACTGATCCTAATTATTTGTGTGACTAAGCCCATTTTCTATGATCAAACTGCTAATACGACTATCCTCTTTTTGATGATCCAAACACTCTTATTACTAGGTCCGTACTAATTTGATCCAAATCTTAAATGTGGTTGGGCTAGTCTTCCATTGTTTAAGCTGTTCATATGATTGTGCAAATCATCTATGACGCACACATGTATTTAACAATCCAAGGTGTGAATATAGTTGGGTGAATTTGTAGTGATCCAACCTGACCATATAGATTAGCCTATTTTTATTGATCCGTGCTATGTAGATGAATTGGCCTGTTTTCTGCATTTGAAACTATTATGTTTGGGTGAGTTCATCTTGAATGATCCAAACAATTGATATTATTAGGCCGGTAATCAGTGATGCAAATCGTTAATATGGAGGGCTATTTTTCAGTGTTGCAGACAATTCATATGACTAGTCCCATACTCAATGATCCAAATCAGTAATTTAGAGGGCTAATCTTCAATGATTCATACCATTCATACGATTGGGACTATTTTTTAGTTATCCAACTTGTTCGTATGATTCAAGCCATTTTTTAATGGCTGAACGATTCATATAAATGAGCTTATTTTAATGATCCAAACCATTCTTATGATTGGGGCCACAATAATTGTTCCAATTGTTCATATATTTGGCCAATCTTCGGTTATCGAAGTTGTTTATATGATCAGGTCAACTATATGTCCATATAGATGGTTGTGCGTATTTTTTGTGACTCGAACTGTTCATATGATTTGTCCCAATGGTTCAAATTGTTAGTATGGAGGGCTAGATTTTAGTGATCCACAACATTCATATGATTGGGTGACTTTCTAGTGATCCGAATTGTTTGCATGACTCAATCCATTTTGAATGATGAAACTGTTCATATGACTAAGCTCATTTTAATCATCCAAACATCATATGACTTGGCTCGTATTAACCGAATCAAATTGTTAATACGGTTGGATGATGATGAGTCTTCCATCATCCAAGGGGGTGTTTGGCGCATGGTATTGGGAAGGATTAGGTGGGATGGGATAAAAAAAACGTAATTATTACATATGGCGGGGATTGTTCCTTAGTACCAAGGGATAAGCTTAATTCCATGCTATGTTTGTAATACGGTGGTACATTGAATGGATATACCCACCATCATTTGAAACTATTGAGAATAACACGTGTTATATCCAAACCGTTCATCTGTTTTGTAACCTTATTTTATGGCATGGGCCTAAAAATGAGGCGGATCCAAAACTTACGTGGCCCCAAAGAAGTTTTCAATGGTAGGTATTTAATCTCGGCTGCTTTCTATGGTGGGGTCCACTTGAGCTTTAGATCTACCTGATTTTTTGGCCGATGCTCTAAAATGATCTCGAAAAATGGGTGGACGGTGTGGATATAGCCCACACATCATGGTGGGATAGCCAACTTGTTAACATTTTGTGGAATGGGACCCAATGCAATTCAACTAATTCCAAGCTTTTGCTAACATTGAGTGGAATTGGCACGGGACCCAATGCAATTCCATCTAATTTAATTCCAAGCCTTTCCATTCTTCCTAAACAGTGAGTGGAATTGGCACAGGACCAAATGCAATTCCATCCCACCTAATCCCATCTAATACCATGTGCCAAACGCCCCCTAAGTTGTTCAACTATTGGGCTTAAGCTTGTTTTTTGCGGTCCAAGTTGAGAATATTTTCAGGTCAATTTCTAATGAGCCCACTTGACTGGTAGTATCCATATTGTTCAAATGAGTTGGCTCATTTTTTGAATTCGAAATTGTTTTGTTTTTGATGAGTTTGTTATGAATGATCTGAACCATTCACTTGGCTCATACTCGGTCATACCATTTTTTTAATGATCAAACTGTTCATACAACTGAGCTCAATTTATTGATCCAAACACTCTTATTACTCGGCTGAGTGATCCCAATTGTAAATATGGTGGGCTAGTCTCGTATCATTTAAGGCGTTCAGATGATTTACCTGTGCTTAGTGATTTTAGTTGCTTAGGCAAATTTGTAGTGATTCATACCATTCATCTAATTCAGGAACTATAATGTGATCCTAATTGTTTGTGATTCGGCCCACTTTCTATGATCAAATTGCTCATATGACGAGCTAAATTTATTGATACAGACAATCTTATTACTCCGTCCGTATTGAGTGATCCCAATCGTAAATACGGTTGTGCCAGTCTCGTATCATTTAAGCCGTTTAGATGATTTGCCTGTACTTAGTGATCTTAGTTGTTTAGGCAAATTTGTAGTGATTCATACTATTCATCTAATTCAGGAACTATCATGTGATCCTAATTGTTTGTGACTCGGCCGACCCATTTTCTATTATCAAATTGCTCCTACAACTGAGCTCAATTTATTGATCCAAACACTTATTAATAGGCTTGTATTTGAGTGATCCCAATTGTAAATATGGGTGGGCAAAACTCCTATTATTTAAGCCGTTCAAATGACTTGCCCGTTCTTAGTGATTTGAGTTGTTTAGGCAAATTCGTCGTGACCTAACCTAGCCGCATGGTCCGGTGTACTTTTAGTGATTCACATTGTTCAAATGAGTTAGCTTGTTTTCTTAATTCTGAATTGTTTTGTTGTGGTGATAGCTTGTTTTCTTAATTCTGAATTGTTTTTTTTTGTGGTGAGCTCATTATCAGATGATTTGAACCTTTCAGATGAAGGGCTAGCTCATGCTCAGTGATCCAAATCGGTAATGTGAATGGCTAGTTTTCGGTAATCCATACCATCCATATGATTAGGGGACTATTTCTAGTGATCCTAATTGTTCATATGATTCAACCCATTTTCTTTGATAAAACTGTTCATATGACTGAGCTCATATTAATGATGATTTGGACCTTTCATATGAAGGGCTAGCTCATGCTCAGTGATCCAAATCGGCAATGTTAATGGCTAGTTTTCGGTAATCCATACCATTCATATGATTAGGGGACTATTTTTAGGTCGAAAAGGGGTAACCAGGCCTGCACACAATTCCCCAAATCCTTAACTTGGAGTGCTACTTTTTAGTGATCCAAACCATCCGAGGGAGGGGGACTGGACCCGTATGTGTGTGACTAATTCTAAAAATCATACTTGTTTCAATGACTTGGTCAATTTCAAGTCGGTGGGCTACTTTTTTGTGATCCAAACCATTTATGTTCGGGTGGAAGGCCCGTATATGTATGACTAATTCTAAAAATCTTATTTGTTGGAATGACTCGGCTGACTTTTAATACCAAACTTTGCATATGGCTAAGGGGTAATCCGACCTTTACTCAATTGTCCAAATCCTTAATATGGAGGGCTACTTTACAATGATCCATTTGACTAGGCTCGTGTGTGTATGACTAGTTTTAGAAGTCCTACTTGTTTGAATGACTCGACTGATTTCTAGTCGGAGGGCTATTCTTTAGTGATCCAAACAATTTGTGTTTGGGGGGAAGGCTCATATGTGTATGACTAGTTCTAAAAATCCTATTTATTTGAACGACTTGGTTGACTTTTAAGACCAAACTTTGCATATGGCTAAGTTTATTTCAAGTCGAAAAATGGGTAATCTGGCCTGTACTCAATTGTGCAAATCCTTAATATGGAGGGCTACTTTCTAGCGATTCACCCATATGTGTATGATTAGTTCTAAAAATCATACTTGTTTGGACAACTAGACTAATTTCAAGTTGAATAACTACCTTTTAGTGATCTAAACCATTCATATGTTTAAGAGGAAGGCTCGTATGTGTATGATTACTTCTAAAATCTTACTTATTTGAATGACTCGGTTGATTTCATGTCGGAGGGCTACTATTCAATGATCCAAACAATTATTTTGTTTGGGGGGAAGGCTCATATGTGTATGACTAGTTCTAAAAACCCTATTCATTTGAACGACTCGGCCGACTTTTAAGACTAAACTTTGCATATGGCTAAGTTTATTTCAAGTCGAAAAAGGGATAACCCAGCCTGTACTTGATTGTTCAAACACTTAATATGGAGTGCTACTTTCCAGTGATCCACCCATGTGTATGAATAGTTCTAAAAATCATACTTGTTTAAATAACTCGGCAAGGTTCAAGCCGGATGGCTACTTTTCAGTGTTCCAAACCATTTATATGTTTGGAAGGAAGGCACGTATGTGTATGACTACTTCTAAAATTTTTACTTATTTGAATGCCTCAACTTATTTCATATCGGAGAGCTACTATACAGTGATCCAAATAATTCTCATTTGTTTGGGGGGAAGACCCGTATGTGAATGACTAGTTTTAAAAATCGTAGTTGTTTGAATGATTCAACCAATTTTTAAGACCAAAATTTTCTTTTGATCGAAGAGTTTATTTCAAGTAAAAAAGGGATAACTAGGCCTGTACTCAATTGCCTGTATCCTTTCTATGGAGTGTTACTTTTCATTAATCCAAACCATCTATGAGAGGGGAGACTAGGCCCGTATGTGTGTGACTAATTCTTAAAATCATACTTGTTTCAATGAATTGGCTGATTTCAAGTCGGAGGGCTAGTTTTTAGTGATCCAAACCATTCGTATGTTTGTGCGGATCGCAAAATGGCCTGTCGATCAATAACAACAATGGGTTATCATCTTTCTTGAAATGGGGGTCTTCAAGTTCTTCCTATTGAGAAGGAAGAGTCATCGACAGAAAGGTGAATTCCTCCTAAGTTTGGGAGATGATTGAAATAGCGCCAGAATGCTGCTGGAATTCCTATTTTTCTTGAAGACTGGTTGATCAGATCAACAATTCCTCCTAAGTATTAGGAGATGATTAAAAAGGCACCGGAATGCTGCCGAAATTTTCATAAGACTATCTTGTCTACTTTGATTGATTATACTTTATTTTCAGAATCAAGGGAATCAGAGGATGTAAATGAACTCAGAATAAATGTGATCAATGTTCTCTTGTTCTTTCTTTGTTATCATTGAATAAATCCCTCAAATCAAACACATTTGTTTTCTTGTCGAAACAAAATGGCGACTCTGCTGGGGAACTTGATCAGTTTTCACTAGATGAACATGTGACTGGAGAAGTCCCTAATATTCCGACAGTGATTGTTGTGAACAACACTGAGCCGCAAGAAGAAGGACCACAACCGCACTCGGTTAAATTTCAAGAGTCAATGCCTAATATTACTCAGAATATAACGCAGGAAAAAATTCGGCAAATGGTTATCGAGTTTACTCATCTAGAGAATAAACAAAGTCAGAATAAAAGGTTTCGATATCAGACACCGTATCCTCCTGAAATAGAAGACATGCCATTTCCCGCCGATTTTAAACACCCGAATTTTTAGAAATTTAATGGGAGTGAATCACCAGAAGAGCATATGATGCATTTCATGGCAAAAATGGGAAATTTCTCTAGAATTCCTCAATATTGTCTGCGATTATTCGGATCTTCTACGGGGAAGAGCTTTGGATGGTATTCAAGTTTAATCTCGGGATCTATTCATACCAGGAAAGGATGAGGATGCTTTTATGTCGAACTTTTTCTCTTCAGATTGAGAAGTTAGTTTGGCCGAATTGGCCTCTATTTGTCAAGAAGAAAATGAATCAGTTGAAGAATTCATTAGTCGATGGAAGGACTTGGCAACATCATGTCAACATCCTCTGCGGGAGTCAGAACAAGTAGAACTATGTTTAGAAGGTTTGAGACCAGAACTGGCATGCCACCTGATCAGTAAAGATTGGAAAACCTTTTGTAATTTTGCTACAAAGGCTTATGCTCTTGAAAAGATGATGGGAAGAGTGTCTGCTTTCCAATCAAAATCAGCCCACATCACTCGGAAAGAAAAAACTAAAAAAGATTATCAGGATGTTGAAAGAGAAAATGATGAAGAATATGGAAATGGTCGTGCGGTCATCATGACATATAAGAGGTCCAGGCAAAATAAAGATCATATGAAGTATTCGTTTGCAAGAAAAGATATACTTCCTATGCTGAATCAATTGTTGGCTATGAAGATTATTGAATTACCTCGGCAAAGACACATCGAAGAAATTGAAAATACAAGAGGAATGGATTATTGTCATTATCATCGTAAATTGGGACATCATACGGAAAATTGTAATCCCCTTAAGAACAAGCTACAAAAGATGATCGATAAAGGAGAAATTGTGATGGAAAGAGTATAACAGAAAGAGAGAATAGAAAAATAAGAAGCTCGATAAAGAAAATTCTGGGGGCATCGGCGTTAAAAGACGATAGCATGCTTTGTATGACGAATCGTCAGTAATTGACAAGATCGAGCTATCATAGCCTAGATATTCAAAAGAAAAGAAGCAAGTGAGGTAAAATATGTAAAGCCATGATAAAAAGCATATTCATTGCAGATATGCATTGCAATATTCGATTCAGGGAATGATCGAGTTGTTTTGATTTCGAAAGGTATTGGTATAATACTTCCAAAATCAAAAGGGGGCAAGATAGGTGAGTAAACAGATAAGTAAAAAAAAAATAAAATTAAGAAATGTGTTTCTCACTTTAGAATGTATTTCTTTGTATATTTGAATGAAATGCAGGCTTTCAAGTATATTCAGTCATCGCCAAATGAAAAGCGTCAATGATTATCGCCAAGTAAGTAAGAAACTATGAAATGTGTTTCTCACCATAGAATGTATTTCTTTTGTATATTTGAAGGAAATGCAGGCTTTCAAGCATATTCAGTCATCGCCAAATGAAAAGCGTCGATGATTATTGCAAAAATAAGACAAACTAGAAAGCGCCAAAGATAATCGCCAAATGAAAAGTGTCGATGATCATCGATTATCGCCAAAATTAGCACTTTCAAGTCATTTCAAAAAACAAGACAAGCCTTCAAGTATATAAAGCCATCAAGTCATCGCCAAATGGAAAGTGTTAATGATCGCTATCAAGCGTTAATGATCGCTATCAAGCGTTGATGATCGCTGCCAAGCGTCAATGACAATTGCCAAAGGAAAAGTTAATTGCCAAATTAGCAACTATCGCTGTCATCATCAATCGCCAAAATTGATTCTCGGAATATTATCAGCAGCGGCGAAATATCAATTATGGATTTTCAGAATATTTTCGGCAGCGGCGAAATATCAATTATTGATTCTCAAAACATTATCAGCAGCAGTGAAATATCAGTTATGGATTCACCATATATGGCAGTGAAATAAGCAGAGGAATAAGCCTAAATTGGCCAACCACACAAATCTTATGACAGCGATGGTAAATGATCATTTAAGGCAGCCTAGCCAAGCCTATATGGCCAACTACGCATAAGACCTACAAAGCCCTAAATTGGCAAAGCCCGAAATTGGCGGTAAACTATAATTGCTCCTTGAGCCCATTGCCCGAAATTGGCGGTAAACTATAATTGCTCCTTGAGCCCATTGCCCGAAATTGGCGGTAAACTATAATTGCTCCTTGAGCCCATTGCCCGAAATTGGCGGTAAACTATCTTGCTCTTTGAGCCCAGTGTCAAGTCCAGTTCAGTCAATCTGGTCGTCCAGTTTAGTCCAGTCGAGTCAAGTTCAGTCAAGTCCCGTTAAGTCGAGTCATGTCTAGTCAAAGTATGGTCAGTCAAAGTACACTAGCACCATTGCTTTAAAGCATCAGATATGCTCAAAAGCATCAACTACGTGTAACATTCAAAATATTGTAGATACATATTAAATATGCTCAAATATGCAATTGTCTGATGAAAATTTTAAATGTTGAATGAAATATATGCAAAAATGCGTTTCTCTTGAATCAGGTTCGAATGGCAGTGACAACAAATGCCTTCATGATATTGGCAAGTATCTACTCAAAGGTTCAAGCCTTCAAAGTCAATTAATACATTGACAAAAATCATGAGGGATTCGAATATATTCTTTGAATTCATTAAAGGAACAACAAAGATTATTCATCCTTCAGGAATATCTGCAAGTTTCACTTCGAAAATATTATCTTCTGAAGAAATCTTTATATGAAGATTGATAAAAGGCGGAATTTATGTCTTCAAAGTTATCTACGCCTTGGTCTTTCTGATAATCTCTTATGCACGATGAAGGAATTCATATACCAAGGATTATGAAGCATGATTCAGTGTGGATGTTCAAAAGTTGCTTCTATATAAAAGCCCAATTATATAGTGCGATGCTGTAACTTCTCATTATTCTAACAATGATATTGCAAGTCTCCAAGTACCAGATCTGATGAAGACAAAGAACAAACGGAACCTTCATCAAATCAGTAAAGATCCAACGAAAAGTCTATGAAGAAATGCTAAGGAGTACAAGCTAGGAACAACTCAGTGATTGAACCTTTGGAGCCGGAAACGATGTCTCCAAAAGCATGATTTAATGAGTAAAGAATGCAATTGCGAAGCACGATAGCAAAGCGAATATCACACTCAGCCTAAAAAGAGAAGAAACTCTTAATCTATTTCAAAATTATCAATGCTTCATAAAGCTAAATTGAAAAAAAAAAAAAAAAAAAAAAGAAGAAGAAGAGAGAATAATAATGTAATGAGATACTAATTCTGATTAATTTGGCAGGAAAGATTATCATTCGAAAAAGCTTGGATTATGCAGATCATGAATAAAGGAAACAATCGAAAAGTTGTTGCGGCAGGAGCAACGGAGTTGATCAAAGAGACCATTGCAGACTATTGCAGAATTGAAGGAAAAAGTCACTAGAGTTTATCAAAGAGACTGTTGCTGTTGAAAGATAGTTCTCTAATCAAGTTGCTCAAAGACAAAGTCATTACAGCTGTTGCAGAGATGTGTTTCGATGAAAAGAGAACTTCATCTTTTCTAGTGAAGCAATCGACACTACTGGCTGGGGGCATTCCAGTCTTCTGTTCGAGTGCCATCATCAAATCGTCTGTTCGAGCGCCATTATTCAAATCTTCTGTTCGAGTGCCGTCATCAAGTCTTTTGTTCAAACACCATCATTTAAATCTTTTGTTCAAGCACAATCAATCGGTCTTCCGTTTGAACGTGATCAATCAAGTCTTTCGTTCGAGTGCAATCATCAAGTCTTCCGTTCGAGTGCAATCATCAAGTCTTCCGTTCGAGTGCAATCATCAAGTCTTCCATTTGAGCAGGGATCATTCAAATCTTCTATTCAAGCGCGAGCATTCGAATCTTCTGGTCAAATATGAGCATTCCAGTCTTTTAGTCAAATATGAGCATTGAATCTTAAAGTCGAGCGAGCAAAGTCTTACGATCGAACGCAATCATTTGATTTTATGATCAAAGATGATCATCCAGTCTGCCATGCAAGTACGATCATCTAATCATTTTTCAGTTGCAGTTCATTCAAGATTCTTCAGGCGGAGGAAGATCGATCCTCCATTTGATTTCAAGGATCAATCAAAGAAGGATCGAGGGGGCATCTGTTGAGGCATAAAAAATAATAAAAATATATATATATATATCATTGTAGTGGTTAAAGAATCTCATGGTAAAGTTCCAGCTCAAAGGGTAGTTTAGGTATTTTGGTAAAGTTCCAGCTCAAAGGGTAGTTTAGGTATTTTGTTAAAGTTCCAGCTCAAAGGGTAGTTTAGGTATTTTGGTAAAGTTCCAGCTCAAAGGGTAGTTTAGGTATTTTGGTAAAGTTCCAGCTCAAAGGGTAGTTTAGGTATTTTGGTAAAGTTCCAGCTCAAAGGGTAGTTTAGGTATTTTGGTAAAGTTCCAGCTCAAAGGGTAGTTTAGGTGTTTTGGTAAAGATTGGAAGAAAGGAAGAAAGAGTTGGTTCTAAGAACAGGTTTGCGCGGACCCGCACAAAGTAAACAGGTTTGCGCGGACCCGCACAAAGTAGGCAGGTTTGTGCGGACCCGCACAAAGTAAACAGGTTTGCGTGGACCCGCACAGTAAAGGTTTATGCGGGACAAAACTGAGTTTGTGCGGACCCGCACAAAGTAGGACAATACATAGGATCGCGCAAAGCATATCGTTTGTGCATATCCGCGCAAAGTGTATGATACAGTGGTGTAAAAATGGTTGGGAGTTATTTAGTCCCACATCGCCCAAGTCAAAGTTTTTTGAAAATGCCTATAAATACCCGCTCTCTCTCTAAAAAGGGGAGAAGACTTCAGAGCAAAAGAAGAGTGAAGAAGAAAATCAAAGGTAGGAGCATTGGGCTCCTGCAGGTTTGCGCGGACCCGCGCAAAGTATGTAGGTTTGTGCGGACCCGCACAAAGTATGTAGGTTTGCGCGGACCCGCGCAAAGTATGTAGGTTTGTGCGGATCCGCGCAAATCGACTGTCTGACAGTCAATAACAACAATGGGTTATCATGCTGCTGAAACGGCCAGGGTCTTCAAGTTCTTCCTATTCAAGAGAGAAGGAAGAGTCATCGACAGAAAGGCGAATTCCTCCTAAGTTTGGGAGATGATTGAAATAGCGCCAGAATGCTGCTGGAATTCCTATTTTTCTTGAAGACTGGTTGATCAGATCAACAATTCCTCCTAAGTATTAGGAGATGATTAAAAAATAAGAATCTTCATGAAATTTTCATAAGACTATCTTGTCTACTTTGATTGATTGTACTTTGTTTTCAGAATCAAGGGAATCAGAGGATGTAAATGAACTCAGAATAAATGTGATCAATGTTCTCTTGTTCTTTCTTTGTTATCATTGAATAAATCCCCCAAATCAAACACATTTGTTTCCTTGTCGAAACACGTATGTGTAAGACTAGTTGTAAAAATTCTGTTTGTTTGAACGACTCGGCCGACTATTAAGACCAAACTTTGCATATGGCTAAGTAAATTTCAAGTCGAAAAGGGATAACCCGGCCCTTACTTATTTGTCTAAATCCTTAATATGGAGGACTGCTTTCCAGTGATCCGTTCGACTAGGCACATATGTGTATGACTGGTTCTAGAAGTCATGCTTGTTTGAATGACTCGGCTAATTTCTAGTCGGAGGGATACTCTTCAATGATCCAAACCATTCATATGTCTGGTGGGAAGGCCTTTATGTGTATGACTTGTTCTTAAAATCCTATTTGTTTGAACGATTTGGTCGACTTTTAAGACCAAACTTTGCATATGGTTGAGTTTATTTCAAGTCAAAAAAGGGGTAACTCAGTCAGTATTCAATTGTCCGAATCCTTAATATGGAGGGCTACTTTCCAGTGATCCACCCATATGTGTATGACTAGTTCTAAAAATCATACTTGTTTGAACAACTCAGCCAATTTCAAGTCAGATAGCTACTTTTCAGTGATCCAAACCATTCATATGTTTGGGAGGAAGGCCTGTATGTGTATGACCACTTCTAAAAATCTTACTTATTTGAATGACTCGACTGATATCATGTCGAAGGGCTACTATTTAGTGATTCAAACAATTCATGTGTTTGGGGGGAGGAACCATATGTGAATGACGAGTTCAAAAAATCCTAGTTGTTTGAATGACTCGGTCGATTTTTAAGACCAAACTTTTCATATGACCGAGTTTATTTCAAGTCGAAACGGGATAAGTAGCCCCATACTTAATTGGCTGTATTCTTTATACGGAGGGTTACTTTTCAGTGATCCATATCAACCGGGGGAGGTGGGACTAGGCTCGTGTGTGTGTTACTAATTCTAAAAATCATACTTGTTTCAATCATATGATTGATTTTAACGTAGATGGCTCCCTTTCAGTGATCAAAACCATTCATATGTATGGGGGAAGGCTTGTATGTGTGACTGGTTCTAAAAATCAAACTTGTTTCAATGACTTTATGGCTAAGTTTATTTCATGTCGAAGAAGGGGGGGTAACTTGGCCCATACTCAATTCTCAAAATCCTTAATATAGAGGGCTACTTTCCAGTGATCCACCCATATGTATATGAAGAGTTTTAAAAATCATACTTGTTTGAACAATTTTGCCAATTTCAAGTCGGATGGGTACTTTTCGTTGATACAAACCATTAATATGTTTGGGAGGAAGGCCCATATGCGTATGAATACTTCTAAAAATTTTACTTATTAGAATGACTTGGCCTATTTAATGTCGAAGGGCTATTATTTAGTGATACAAACAATTCATGAGTTTGGGTGGAGGACCTATATTTGAATTACCAGTTCTAAAATTCCTAGTTGTTTGAATGACTCGATCGATTTTTAACACCAAATTTTTGTTATGACCGAGTTTATTTCAAGTCAAAACGGGATATAAGTATGCCCATACTCAATTGGTCGTATTCTTAATATGGAGGGCTACTTTTCAATGATTCAAATCAACTAGGGGAGGTGGGACTAGGCTCGTTTGTGTGTGACTAATTCTAAAAGTCATACTTGTTTCAGTGATATTATCGATTTTAACTTAGAGGGCTCCTTTTCAGTGATCAAAACCATTCATATGTATGGGGGAAGGCCCGTATGTGTGTGATTGGTTCTAAAAATTATTCTTGTTTCAATGACTTTATGGCTATGTTTATTTCATGTCGAAGAAATGGTAACTTGGTCCGTACTCAATTGTCAAAATCCTTAATATAGAGGGCTACTTTCCAGTGATCCACCCATATGTATATGAAGAGTTTTCCACCAATTTCAAGTCAGATGGGTACTTTTCGTTGATACAAACCATTTTTTTGGTTGGGAGGAAGGTCCATGTGTATGACTACTTCTAAAAATTTTACTTATTTAAACGGCTCGGCCTATTTAATGCCGGAAGGCTATTATTTAGTGATACAAATAATTCCTGAGTTTGGGTGGAGGACCTGTATTTGAATGACCAGTTCTAAAATTTCTAGTTGTTTGAATGACTCGATCGACTTTTAACACCAAATTTTTTGTTATGATTGAGTTTATTTCAAGTCGAAACGGGATATAAGTATGCCCGTACTCAATTGGTCGTATTCTTAATATGGAGGGCTACTTTTCAATGATTCAAATCAATCGGGGGAGGTGGGACTAGGCTCGTATGTGTGTGACTAATTCTAAAAATTATACTTGTTTCAATGATATGATCGATTTTAAGTTGGAGGTCTCTTTTTCATTGATCCAAACCATTCATATGTTTTGGGGAAGGCCCGTATGTGTATGACTTGTTCGAAAAGTCCTATTTGTTTGAACGACTTGCCGACTTTTAAGACCAAACTTTCTAAATGGCTAAGTTTATATCATGTCGAAGAAGGGGTAACCCGGCTGCCCGTTCTCAATTATCAAATTCCTTAAAATGGAGGGCTACTTTCCAGTGATCCAGCCATGTGTGTATGACGAGTTCTAAAAATCATACTTGTTTGAACAACTCAGCCAATTTCTAGTCGAAGGCCCATATTTGTATGACTATACAATGATAGTGTCTTTTAATTGTTCATTGTGATGAATATTTTTAAATGGCGGTTAATTTCAATGAACGAGTTGTATGAAGGTATACATGAATATATTTATGAGGTCTACCAAAAAATCCAATAGGTGATACAGTATGTACAATGATAATGCCCTTTAATTGTTAATGGGGAAAAAACTATGCAGAAGATGATCAAGTACCACATCTATTCTTTTGTATATGGTCATCAGAGCTCCACCATGGACGACAATGTTCGCTTGACTTGTGGGAAGAAAGAGTGTGCTGGCAATCAATAATTTGCAAAGAAGATCCCTTACCCTCCTTAACATATGTATAATGTGTATGGGAGATGCTGAGTCAATTAATCACCTCTTCATTCATTGCATGTTTGCTTGAAAGATGTGGGACTACTTTCTCAATGCTCTCCATACAAGCTTAGGTGCAGCCGAATTCTGTTGTGGACCTTTTGTGGTCATGGCATTTAAGAGGGGTGGGAAAAGTGGGGAAAGCTTTGCGGAGATTGCTTTCATATAGGAGATGTTTTCAGAATTGTAGTTCTTCGCATGTTGTGGTTGTTAGGGAAATTAAATGTATTTTTTGGGTTGGGCTTCTTATGTAAAGCCAGTTAATCCTGTTAATTTCTCATATGTTTTTCAATTGTGTAGGTGGGTTGTTTTCTTTTGCGCATTTCGTGGGCTTTTTAATGAAGCTCTCTCAAAAAGAAAAAGAAAAAAAAAAAAGGCAATTTGAAATGAGCCATTGCTAAATTCTTTTGTCGGTTTTAGTTTTACCTAGACAAAAAATACAAAACGAAAAATAGGAAGGACATAAATAAAGAAGAAATTAAAAAAAAAAGTATGAAGAATCTAAGCGAAAAATGATTTTCGAGCTAGATTTCCTAGTAAGTGAAAACTAAATGCCCCAAATTTGTTGTCGGAATGACCTTTTATCAATAAATGAAACTCCATATACAGATTAACTTATTGATCTCTAAAAAATAGATTATTTAAAAATACCACTTATGAATGATATTTTTGTTCGAGGCAAACTAATCTTCATGCTAAGTGTCTTTCCTATTTTGGGATACTCTTGATCTTAGTAGGGTTTGACAGTTTACACATATAACTAATTACACCCTAAGCACACAATACACAACTTCACTAAATGTTGAATATCATTCACCTCCAACAGAAGGATAGTCAAATACATAATCAAGGATGAGCCTACCCCAATCATTTTTTCTCATTTTACTTAGATCTTCGAAAGATGTGAGGTTTCACTTATCAAAAGGAACGGGGAAGGGGACACCCTGTTGTTGTGTATATATATGTATATATATATATATATATATATATATATATATATATATATATATATATAAACCTTCCCAAAACCCGTCACGAGTTTGGGTGAATGGCTTTGGTCATGGGTTTGCTCCCAATAGACATGAGTGTGATTCCCCTCTCCATGGATTAGCTATCACGAGTTGGGGCGAACGACTTTGGTCTTGGGTTTGCTCCTCACAGACATGAGTTTGATTCCCCTACCCGTGGATTACCTGTTATGAGTTTGGGTGAACGACTAGGGTCATGGGTTTGCTCCCCACAGACACGAGTTCAATTCCCCTCCCTGTGGATTACTCGATGTATGTGGTGAAATTGGGGAAGATTTTTTTTTTTCTAATCCCCACATTTGGAGACCCGCCACACCCGACCTGACTCGGTGCCGACTCGAGTTGACTTGGTACCTGTGACTGGGTCGGACTCAGTTTGGATTAATCTAGGCCAGACCTGGACTCAATACACAACTTCACTAAATGTTGAATATCATTCACCTCCAACAGAAGGATAGTCAAATACATAATCAAGGATGAGCCTACCCCAATCATTTTTTCTCATTTTACTTGGATCTTCGAAAGATGTGAGGTTTCACTTCTCAAAAGGAATGGGGACAGGGACACCCTGTTGTTTTATATATATATATATAAACCTTCCCAAAACCCTTTACGAGTTTGGGTGAATGGCTTTGGTCATGGGTTTGCTCCCCATAGACACGAGTATGATTCCCCTCTCCGTGGATTAGCTATCACGAGTTGGGGCGAACGACTTTGGTCGTGGGTTTGCTCCTCACAGACATGAGTTTGATTCCCCTCCCCGTGGATTACCCGTTATGAGTTTGGGCGAACGACTTTGGTCGTGGGTTTGCTCCCCATAGACACGAGTTCGATTCCCCTCCCTGTGGATTACTCGATGTACGTGGTGTAATTGGGGAAGTTTTTTTTTTTCCTAATCCCCACATCTGGAGACCCCCCACACCCTACCCGACTCGGTGCCTTGAGTCGACTTGGTACCTGTGACTGGGTCGGACTCAGTCTGGATTAGTCCAGGCCAGACCTGGACTCAGATCGGGTCAGGCATGCTGGACTTGCTTATCGAGTTGGGTCGAGTTCAGATCAAGTCTATTTCAAAACTGAGTTGAGTTGAGTCAGCCCTAACTTGGTCCGACTCAACTCGTTGCTCTATTTTACACGTTGTATATCAGGGAATCCCCAAAGGGATTTATCATCGGGTTGAGTCGGGTCAGCCCTAACTTGGTCCGACGTACGCCTGTCCATTCCTTTCAAGCTTGATCCTGCTCCTATAGGCATATGCTCATGCCGCTTAACGACTGATTTCAATTCCCTCCCCGTGGATTTGCCGATGCACGTGGTTTGCAGGTGATTGCGTGCATCTATAAGGAATGGTCTCGCCTTAAATGGACGGGGACACCCTGTCGTTATAAAAAAGAAAAAAAAAAGAAAAGAAAAGAAAAAAAACTTCCCAAAACCCATCACGAGTTTGGGTGAATGGCTTTGGTTGTGGGTTTGCTCCCCATAGACACGAGTGTGATTCCCCACAGACACGAGTTTGTGGATTACCTATCATGAGTTGGGGCAAACGACTTTGGTCGTGGGTTTGCTCCCCACAGACACGAGTTTGTTTCCCCTCCATGTGGATTACCTGAGTTTGGGCGAATGACTTTATTCGTGGGTTTGCTCCCCATTGACAGGAGTTCGATTCCCCTCCCTGTGGATTACTCGACGCACGTGGTGTAATTGGGGAAGTTTGTTTGTTTTATTTATTTTATTTATTTATTTTTAAAAATAATCCCCACTTTCGGAGACCCACTACACCCGACCCGACTCCGTGCTGACTCGACTCGTGTGTTGGTTGACCGACTCTGATTGCTTATAAGTTGTTTGTTCGACGAAAAAGTTCATCTACATCCCCTATTCGAATTAGAAATTCTGCCTTGCCTCTTATCACTTCGCTCCTTCCCTGTGATCATTTTCAGGTTTTGGTTTGTCCTAGACGATTGGGTGAGATCCCATGAATGTGCACATGGCTTACTTTCTATTGGACTATCTTCAATAGGCAAAATCTCTCACCACTTTACACAAGGGTTGATTGGTCGTGGAATCAAAGTAATAACCGTCGATCTTTAATTAGGATCAAGACAAATAAGAACAGTCAAACTCTTACCTGAAGATGAAGTTAGGCTTGGATAAGGACTCTACTTGGATTAGGAAGTCACTTATAACAAAATGTTTTTTAGCTGAAAATATTGGGGTATCATTTAAAATAGACAAATTTTATGCATCATCTTCAAAAGGATTCTGCACTAGAATCAAACACTAGGAAAATTTTAATGATTAAGAAATAAATTGATAAGAAGAATACCAAAGGACGATCTATGCTAAAATAAAATCAATACATCAAAGCCTTTGATCCTTATATTCCAATCTGTACTTTCTATTCTCAAAGTGGCTAGGGGAAAAAATTTAGAAGTCGAGTAAGAGGATCATGGTATCTATCAATAGTGGATTAAATGCTAAACTCTAGAATTCTATGAGTAAATTTAGATCAAATTAGTTAAAACTTTGCTAGTATCGAAGTCCTCATATGGGTAGACGATATTACCTTGTATAAAAATTGCTTACTCCAAGTTTGATTCCCCTCCTTATGGATTACTCGTCACGAGTTTGGGAGTACGTCTTTGGTTGTGGGTTTCCTTCCCTAAAACACGAGTTCGGTTCGGTTCCCCTTCCCGTGGATTACCCGATGCGCGTGGTTGGCAGGTGATTGTGTTCTTTCGCAAGGAATAGTCTCGCCTTAAAAGGGCGGGGACATCATGTCGTTATAAAGAAAAGAAAATTCCAAATTTACAAGTGTGGTGTTTGTCATCGTTGTTATAGCTAATTTAGAAAGGGAAGAAAGAGTACAAAAAAGAGAAAAGAAAAGACTTGAAGGAGCTTAGAAAAATGAAGAGAGCATAACGGTAAGCTTTTAGATGCTGAACTTTACATAGAGCTTAACTTTAAAGGGAGCTTAGAAAATATATTACTTTTGAAACTAAGGAATCAATGGTTTGTTGGTTATTTCACTAGAATCTACATTGATGATTTTAACCAATTACCCAAGATCACAACAATAAATCTAAAAATGAAGGATGTCTATTAGTAAGAATTTGAACTTTTTAAGAACTCCAAAAGGACATACATAAGATAATTGAAAAATTATTCCTTTGGCTCTAATCCTCTGGGGCTCATTGGCCCGCTTAGGACCTCCTAACGCATCAATCGTGTAAGCTTATAGAAAGCTTAAAGGGTGGTGAAAGTGTGTTTATGCTCGAGAAGAAGATAGAGAATTGAAGATTCAATCAATAAATCTTACAAGGTTATCATGAATGCAAGAAACTATACCAAGGCAAGATGATAATGCAGAAGCCATCATATAATAATGGTGTGCTAAAATGTAAATCCTACAACTTGTATCGCAATGAGTCTTGTAATGCAATATAAGTAGTGTAATCGATATATAGTAATGCATTATGAGCTTACACGGTCGATGCAAATTCAATGTGAAGTAATGTTGTTCATATCCAAAATAAAGTTTTCATCTAAGGAAATCATAGGGTCATAAACTTTGGTTTTGGTCAAAAGGTAAGAGACCTCCTTAGAACAATTTTTTATTGTAGCGGAGCCATTCCTATACTACAATTCAAGTCGGGCGTAGTAGCCACGATTTAAATTATTATTCTTTATTCCCTCGTGCTCATAATTTTATTTAAATTTGGCATAGTTTTATTTTCACCCCGGGCATCCTATGCACATGTTATAACATTTTGTGTCCAAACATGGCTATCAAGATGTATCAAGTGGAGGTTATCCACGATAAAGTGAGGTGATAATGCTCATATGTTATGCAATGCCGGATGCATGAATCACACCATCAACTATGCATTCCAAGCATCCAACATGCTCAAGAGGGAATATTTCGGAAGGCAACATGTTGCCCAATGGCACAATCATAACCACACACATAGTGTCATCCAAGCTATTTGCACATATCATAAGATGTCAAATTTTGATAGCCTATCAAGAAGAGACCAAGACTAGGTATTTAGACAATATCCTCCACCTTTCATTTACAGGGATGGCTCCAACTATGTCTAAGTAACACGAAGTGATTGGAAGAGTTTAAGATGAGCATCTAATGACATTTAGATATAAACGGGCCTATAGGGGTTCATAATGGGAACATTTAACCACCATTCTCCAAGAGGCATCTCAACCATGAACTATATGGATACAAGGCCTAAAGCCCTACATTCAAGATAAGAACATAGGTAACCACATACATGCATTCCTCATAATAGGCCATAAAAAGATATAACACCACTTTTAACAACATGGGCCCCAAGAGAGAAATTAAGGCCCAAGGTTCAATTCCCAATGGCCATAGAATCTATGCATTAAGTTGGACTTGGTGGTGACCCATACACAATATTGACCCAAAATAAGTTTAAGTTTAGATGATGAAATGGGCCCAACTACGTCAACCCAATAACTAGCAATTTAAGTGGGCAATCAAGGGCCCAATACTATCCTTATCTTAGCCCACAAGTCCATCAAAACGGTGGAAGTTGGCTTAATATATGGTTGGCCAAGTACGGGGATGTTGACCCAATATGGATGCCCCAAAAATCTGATCTAAGATGGGGTCCTCATGTGATCACTAAAGGTGACCGAAAAGAATGCACTGATTAAGCCCAAGGATTACAAAAAAACACAAGCATGTAACACGTACACAAGTTCTCAATATGATGGGTGTGTATACATCAAGAAAAGATCAAGTGGGTCTACTACTAATTGTGAATCCAGTAAGGCAGAGAGTGCAGCCATGATTGGGCGATCCAAGGTTTGGATGGCTTGGACCAAACATGTGTTAAGGTAGGTTCCACATATATACACATTGAACCTTAAACAAATGGTCAGTGGTCTATGGTGGGCCTTTAACCATCCATAGAAGAACTGGGACCTTGACCACCCGGAGGACCTGTTGCTTTCCAAGAGGTAGGGCCACTACTCGAGCATGAAATAATGCCCAAGGCCTAAGCAATCCATGGCCTAGTGGGCCATACACTAAGTTACTTAGGTAGCATGGTGGGCCCTTAAGCAAGGTTTGGGCCCAACCATAAAGGTTATAAATCCATATATTGTGGTGGACTTCATGATAAGGACTCAGAGTAATTTATTTACATGGGCAAGTTTCACATTTAACACAAGGGAGTTGGGCCTCACTTTGGCCCAAGTACAAGGTCAGTTTAGTGGGTAGCCAAGGGCCCAACCTCTTGTGTATTATTGCCCCTAAGCCCATCATAATAGATAGGAGAGTATAGGCCCAAGATCAATGAACTGAGTCCACAAGGCCTACTTGCTAACACAAATATGCATATAATATATCACATAATGGGCCCAAAAGAAATGGCCCAAACAAAAGCCATCCAATTCATACATTATGGTGGATTTGAAGGCGCCCGTAAGCCAAGAATACACATGGGCAAGGATCTTGATAGTGTGAGACAAAGACTTAGAGGCCCTCCACAATATACATTTATGAGGGCCTTCAAAAAATCACCCACAATTAAGCATTTTATGAGGGCATCAAGGCTAATAAATGCACATGATCAGCTTGTAGACGGTCCATTGGGCCCATGAATCAATAAGGTCAGCCCTTGCACAATCTTGGGCTCAAGGGATAGGTTTTCGGCCCTCTGGGCCTATAAAGCTATCAAAAATTCTAGTTAAGGCTAGCCCACAAACCACCACAAAGGTGGGCCTCAAGGGGCACTAATTAAGCCCAAATTGTCTAAGGAAGGAGGGTAAAGAGTGTGTGCAATACTCCCTTAAATCTGGTGGGCCGTCACGGCTCCAAAGATCTATGCACAAATTTTTTTTCCACCCACTTCTCTCGGGCTGCTGGAGTCGAGAAATTTATTTAATTTAAATGAGTTCTTGAACCCACACATATTTGGGTCCCACCATATAAGAAGGGGGATATACAACACTTACTTCAAGTGAGCCATGCCGTTAGAATGCAGGCCCAGCAGCCCAAGGTAGGGGCATCCCATGGTGGGTTGTCCTACGGGCCTGGATATTTGACCCAAAACTAATCCAAATTGCAGGCTACACCACGACCAATACAGGGGTCCGATGATCCTAAAAATTTGTAGGGTGGTCCTTCCATAGGTGGGTCACACCCCCACAAAATTTTAGAATTTTTGGATATTCCTAAGTATTTTAATTAATTTAAACAAATAATCTGTCCAGAAAATCGGACAGACCTGGACGTCACAACGTGGTGGGCCAGTCCGGCCCTCGTCACAGTGTTCACAAGGATCCATTGGACCTAAAATTTGGTAGGTGGATTCCACCATAGGTGGACCATAACTCCACAAAATTTAAGAATTTTTAGACATCTGAAAATATTTTAATTAATTTAAAGAAATCAATCTGTCCTGAAAATCAGACTGATCTGGACACCATATTGTAATGGGCCGGTCCAGCCACCATCATAATGTGTACAGGTATCCATTGGCCCCAAAATTTTGTAGGTAGGTCATACCATTAGTGGACTACCTCCCTGTAAATTTTCATAATTTTTAGACACCCAAAAGTATGTTAATAAATTTCGTAATTCCAACCTATCCAAGGTAGAATGTTGCTAGAACAGTGCAGAAAATCCACACTTTGGGACCCCAATGAAGGTCAAATAGGGCTGAAATTTGGTATGATTGTAGGTGGGTCATAAGGCTACAAGAATCACATATTATTTTGTTTCAGTATTCCCACCAAAGACCCATAAATTGGGCCCCAAGGTGGCCCAAAAATCTGTCCAGGCAGATTTGGACAGTAACATGTTGTTGTCC
Source organism: Magnolia changhungtana (assembly GCA_030180095.1). NCBI lineage: Eukaryota > Viridiplantae > Streptophyta > Magnoliopsida > Magnoliales > Magnoliaceae > Magnolia > Magnolia changhungtana. The sequence goes on from JASAUF010000107.1 coordinate 119,178, forward strand.
AAACCACCCCAAAAGATAACTAAAAGGGAAATAAATCAGCATTTTCTTAAGGTGGGGTCCACCTAGATGGGTCACATAACTCTTAAACCCAAGCCCCTTCTAAGATCATCTATAAAATCAAGCCCAAAGGCTATCCAAAACATGCCAACAATATGGGGCAATAAGGTGGGCCTGGATGTCTAACCACTTGGGCCTAGTTGCATGGCACATCAAGTGGGCCCCACATACATCAGATTTATCATAAAGACAGGAAAGAAAAGATGAATAAGAACCATAATCCGGCTATGGGGTAGGGCCCCGCCACTAATGGGCCCTCCCAAGAATGAATCATACCCATATAACTACATTGATTGTGCATGCAACATAAAATCACTATATGCATGATCTATAATTCCTATGGATGGTTGGGATGCTATCCCAATATGATCCTTAAGGTCTAGATGACCTTAAGATGGAGTGGATCATTACATACATCATGATGGGGTCCATGGAGAATGGCCCCATCATGGATCATGACATGCATGTAGGATGGGCCAAAGGGCCACATCCATGGGATCAAATGGGATCCCCACCATGGATTGGTGGGTCCCATGTGATCCATCCATGAAGAAATAATGAGATTAAGGAAAAGAAAGGAATTTAACAAAAGAATAGTCACCCACCTTGAATCTTCAAGATTCTCCTATCTCCAAGCTCCTTAAGCTCCAAGGGAGATGAATCAATGGTGGAGATGGGGTTTCAAGGGTTAGATGGTGGGAGATCAAGTAAGAAGGGGGCTGGAAAATGAAGGGAAAATGAAGATAAGGTTCCTAAAATTTTACAAATGGAAGAGAAAATGAGAAGAAAGAGAGAGATAGAGAGAGAGAGAGAGAGGGGGGTTTGTAGGGAAGTAATGATTATGTTATAAGAAAGTAAATGATGGCCTATGGTGACAATAACAAAGTTGCTATACTTAGGCTAGGTTTGGGTGGTGTCAAGAATGGGTGGTAATAATTTCATGCAATTATGTAATATGTGTGGGTAGTGTGAATAGGAAGTTGTGCCATAGAAGTGGTTCATATATTTTTTGTACAAAAAGTGGGCCACGAAATGAAATGCTCACAACTTTTGATATATAAGTCGGATGAACGTGGCGTCGTTGGAACGCAATGACGTTTAACGAGATGAAATAAGTCTTAATCGGGTCTATGATCGGAAAATGACGCATAAACACTTCAGTGTCGTGGTGCCGAAATTTGATCGGTAGGACCGCGGGACCAAAATAAACGAGATACAAACTCACACACACACATGCACACATGTGGACTCGGGTTGGGTCTCACAGGAATCTAATGGTTTGTTGGTTATTTTACATCATAATGATGTTTTTTTTAGCCAATTAACTTGAAGGACGTCTAATTAGTAAGGGTGCTTTTTGAACTCCTTTGAAAACTATTCTCTTGGAGAAGTCCTTGGGGCTCATTGGTAGTGACCTTAAGTGTGTCGCAGAAAGTTGTTTATCCTGCCAGTTGAAGATTCTCGAAATCTTGACGTTTTGTCACTGCTCCTCACTAATGGTGTGCTAAAATCATCCTACAACTTGTATAGCTTAGTAATTGCTTCTATATAGTAAAGGTACTTTTTTGAACTCGTCACTAATGGTGTGTGAAAATCTCAAAAAGAAATATTTTTGATTTCAAGGTCAAATCAAGACGGCAACCAATCTAACTTTGATGGTGTCACCTTGCTTCATAAACTATTTGTGCACATGGTGGTTATCTTGCTCTTGTTAAGCAAGTATTCCTTTTTTGAATTAAGGTCATTTTCTCTTCCATTTAAAATATATATTTTTTTGGTGCGCTCTCATGCTTTTGATGTTTGTGAAAATAACTAACATCCTACAACTTGTATCATTGAGCAATTGTTTCTTTTTCGGTTATGTACGTGTATCGTTTTGCTTGTTTGACCCAAATATCGAGAAGAACCAGCGCCGTTGGAGCCTTTGATTCTTATAGGGTGTTTTCAAATGCTGGACTTTACATAGAGCTTAACTTTCAAGAGAGTTTAGAAAATATTTTATTTTTGAAACTATGGAATCCAATGGTTTGTTGGTTTTTTCACATCATAATGATGTTTTTTTTTTTTCCCGGCCAATTAACATGAGGGACGTCTAGTTGTAATAATAAGGTTACTTCTCTGAACTCCTTTGAAATTTATTCTCTTTGTAAAGTTAAGGATTTGAAAGTAAGACCATGACCAATCAACTTCAATACTATCACCTTGCCGCATAAACTTTTTATACAAATGGTGGCACTCTTCTTGGGCAATAGCTTGTTTTTTGAATTAGGGTAATTTTCTTTTTTACTTAAATTATTTTTTTCGGGCCCTTTTGTTCTCATAATGCCTGTGAAACTATCATCACAACCACGATCACCCATTCATGATCATATGGCATCTTCGACAATTGCTCCTACTATAACTTAACCCTAAGCAATTGATCTGTATTGTCTTTGCTTGTCTGACACAAATTGAGAGAAGAAATAACACTGTTGGAGCCTTTAACACTTCTAGAGTGTTTTCAAATGCTATAGTTTACATAGAGCATTACTCTCAAGATAGCTTAGAGGGTATCTTACTTTTGAAACTATGGAACTCGAATGGAGAAGCTCTCTCAAAGAAGTCATGGTCAATGGATGGTTCCACAGGTATGCCCGTCTTAGCATCTATCTGCTTTTGGGTAATCAGGTATCCATTATGTTGTCCAACTATCATTTAGATGTGGCTCATATTTTTCGTTGTTGTATTCTCTGTAACTATATGATGATTGCTTGACACAGGGGATCAAGTGGCAGCCAAATGGAATTATGAAAATCATTGACAGGAAAAAGAACATTTTAAAGCTTTCATAAGGATAATATGTTCCTGTTAAAAATCTGAAGTCATGGTCAATGGATGGTTCCACAGGTATGCCCGTCTTTAGCATAGATCTGCTTATGGGTAATCAGGTATCCATTATGTTGTCCAACTATCATTTAGACGTGGCTCATATTTTCCGTAGTTGTATTCTCTGTAACTATACTTATGATGATTGCTTGACACAGGGGATCAAGTGGCAGCCAAATGGAATTATGAAAATCATTGACAGGAAAAAGAACATTTTAAAGCTTTATAAGGATAATATGTTCCTGTTAGAAATCTGGAGAACATCTTTGGTGAAGGTTCTGAAATTGACTTGGTATGTCTTGCTCTTGACAACTTTTAAAGTGAACGAGTGTGTTTACTTTTCTCTAGTTTTCTTCTAAGGTAATTGGTGTAGTTTTCTTTGATGTATTTGTTACACTGTTTTTGTCTAATAATTTTGAATCCTTTATATTCTAAAGCATCATTCGATAAATCTAGCTTTGTTTTTATGCCCTCTGCACCTCCCTCGTCTTGTCAATCATAACTATGTCATTTGCAAACAACATACACCTTGAGATCTCTTCCTGCAAATTTCTCGTTAACTTGTCCATAACTAACTTGGTGCAAGCCTACACTAATTGGGAACTCACTAGTCTCTTTACTAGTGGTCTTGATGAAGGCTTAATTGTTTACACTAATATTAGATGATGGGTTCCTTGCATTGTTTTGGGCTGTTGTGAACTTGACCTTGCATATCATATAATATTGTCCACAAGTTCTTTTTATTTTATTTTATTTATTTATTTTCGTGCTTCAAAGCAGATTAAGTAATTTGCTGCATGGTATTATATCTTGAAGCAAGTTTTTGATTTTGACACATCATTTTATTGTTAGTCAGATTTTCGTGCTTCAAAGCAGATTAACTAATTTGCTACATGGTATTATAACTACTTAGTAAGTTGTTGTAAAAATCTATGATTATTCCTATTTTAGTAATTATGTGTAAGGTCACTGATGATGAGTCTGGATGGAAAGTCTCCACCATTGGGCACGATAATGAATTGGTGTGCCTATACCCCGTCCCCACATAAGAGTGTAATATGTCATAGATAGCTCTTTGGTTTTAGACCTAGGGCACTTATATTGGAGGATTACTTTAGATCTCTTAAACTAGGATGCCCATCATGCCTCACTAAATCGACTTGTGAATGTACTAGAATAATTCGTAAATATGAGGATGTCATTGACATGTGCTTTGGCTCGCTTTAAAGGGTTATCTTATGACTAAAAAATGGGTCTTGCTAGGAGTATACATCAAAGTCTAGTTAAGGCTCACATGATTTAACAAAGGATCCACTTGGTTATCCGATGGACTGATCTTATGGTTTGGATTATTCATCAAATATTTAAAAAGTTGGCCAACGCTTCAAAAGTTTGTTATTGGTTAATTGAGGTTTTTCAACCATTAACTTTTAGTTCTAACCATACATTTATTTTAAATTGAGTTTGATAAGCATGTAATGGTTAAGATCCAATGATCCATGCCTTAGAAATAAGTGGTTATTGGCTAAGGATAGTAATCATGATGAGTGAAGAAATTTGATCAATTCGGGTAAATGTTTAAGGCGAGATCACAAACTTTAGATGTAATGAGGCATTATCAAAGCACCATAACTAGTGTTTTCCCTTGCAACCCTAATTATATCTTTAGAAATAAATTAAAGGGAGAGGGTAGAGATAGCCTTGGACGCTGTAAGCCCCCTTGGCATCACCTTATGAAAGAGAGAGAGAACCATTTTCTCTCCCTCCTTCCTTCACATCGCACATTCCACATATAGGGTCTATCCCGGACAGCTCATATGAGTCTTCTTAGCCCTACTATGAGCTAAAATGTGGCTTTCATCATTCTCCTCCATTTGGATTAGATTGGGAAGATACTTTTTAGCTGTAAGGATCAACATCGACACACTTCAACTTATCGATGATAGTGATCAAAGTAACCGTAGGATTTATATATTTTGCTTTTAAAAAACTTGATAATATCTAAATGAGAATTCTTGAGTTAATTAGGCATATATATAGTTTTTTTTTTCAAAAACTTTTATTTCAGTTAGTTTCGAAAATCTTAACAACTTATGTCATAAATAGTGGACATTTTTATCCATCAAGTTTCTTCCTTTTTTCACTCTTAGTTTTGTCATTTATAATTTTGTTTGCTATAGTTTCTTTGAAGGCCACTGATCAAATGGCCAGTATCATCTAATGGATGTGTAATTTAAATGCCTATTTATATTGAAGGTAATTAGGGAACGTAGCCAGTTTATGTCAATAAAACATCCATACTTATTGGGGAAGCATAGGATGGCACATGAAACTGTTTGCCTTTCTCATTTCCATTTTAATAAGGGAATATAACATTTTTTGAAAAAGTCAAATGGTGGAAAAAGAATCAACTTATGGTGGGTCTTAGGAAAATTTTAATGCTAAAGTGTTCAATCACCACTATTTCCTGTAGTATGGTCCGCTTGAGATTTGAATCTTCTTCGTTTTTGGGCTCATGCCCTAAAATGATTTCGCAAAACGGATGGACGGCGTGTGTATGACTAGTTCTAAAAATCCTATTTATTTGAACGACTCGGCTAACTTTTAAGACCAAACTTTGCATATGGACTATGTTTATTTCAAGTCGAAAAATGGGTAACCCGGCCTGCACTCAATTGTGCAAATCCTTAATGTGGAGGGCTACTTTCTAGTGATCCACCCATATGTGTATGACTAGTTCTAAAAATCATACTTGTTTGGACAACTCGACTAATTTCAAGTCGAATGGCTACTTTTTAGTGATCCAAACCATTCATATGTTTGGGAGGAAGGCCCGTATGTGTATGACTAGTTCTAAAAATCATATTCGTTTGAACGACTCAGCCGACTTTTAAGACCAAACTTTGCATATTGCTAAGTTTATTTCAAGTCGAAAAAGGGATAACCCAGCCTGTACTTAATTGTTCAAATACTTGATATGGAGTGCTACTTTCCAGTGATCCACCCATATGTGTATAAATAGTTTTAAAAATCATACATGTTTGAACAAGTCGGCAAGTTTCAAATTGGATGGCTACTTTTCAGTGTTCCAAACCATTCATATTTTTGGGAGGAAGGCACGTGTGTGTATGACTACTTCTAAAACTTTTACTTATTTGTTCATATCGGAGGGCTATACAGTGATCCAAATAATTCTCATTTGTTTGGAGGGAAGACCCGTATGTGAATGACCAGTTTTAAAAATCGTAGTTTTGAATGATTCGACCGTTTTTAAGACCAAACTTTTCTCATGACCGAAGAGTTTGTTTCAAGTCAAAAAGGGATAACTAGGCCTGTACTCAATTGCCTGTATCCTTTCTATGGAGTACTACTTTTCAGTGATCCTATGAGAGGGGGACTAGGCCTGTATGTGTGTGACTAATTCTAAAAATCATAATTGTTTCAATGATTGGCTGATTTCAAGTTGGAGGGCTACTTTTTATTGATCCACACCATTCATATGTCTGTGGGGAAGGCCCGTATGTGTATGACTAGTTCTAAAAGTCATGCTTGTTTGAATGACTCGGCTGATTTCTAGTCGGAGGGATACTCTTCAGTGATCCAAACCATTCATATGTCTAGTGGGAAGGCCTTTATGTGTATGTGACTTGTTCTAAAAATCCTATTTGTTTGAACGATTTGGCCGACTTTTAAGGCGAAACTTTGAATAAGGTTGAGTTTATTTCAAGTCGAAAAAGGGGTAACTCAGCCAGTACTCAATTGTCTGAATCCTTAATATGGAGGGCTACTTTCCAATGATCCACCCATGTGTATGACTAGTTGTAAAAATCATACTTGTTTGAATAACTCAGCTAATTTCAAGTCGGATGGCTAATTGTTTTGCAGTTGTGTAGGTGGGTAGTTTTCTTTTGCGCATTTCATGAGCTTTTTAATGAAGCTCTATCAAAAAGAAAAAGAAAAAAAAAAGGCAATTTTGAGCCATAGCTAAATTCTTTTGTCGGTTTTAGGTTTTACCTAGATAAAAAATACAAAACAAAAAATAAATAGGAAGGACATAAATAAAGAAGTGTGGCTAACAACCCACTTTATGCATGCATGATTGTCATGATGGGGCCATTCTCCATGGACCCCATCATGAGATTTCCCTTTGATTTATAGGTTTGTGGGTCATCTAGACCCTTGATCCTTGGTGGAGATGCTCCACCATTAGATTTTGATTAGAGAATGGATGCATGGGTAGATCTTGTAATCCCATCAATATAGCCAGATGTGTGTGGCCCACCTTATGGCCTGAAAGTATCCAGACCATCCAAAGAGAGTGGAAGCCCATGTCTGTCCACTCTATGAACATAGGTGCCCCATTTGCTCCTTTTTGGACACATGCAATGGATTTTATGGTATGGATTAGGTCTAGATATTTATGGGGCCCACTGAGGTGGACCACAACTCAAATTCCATAGGGTGATTTCCTCTTATTTTGCTTCCTATGCTTATTTTATTTCATGTGCATGTTGCTGCCTAGAAATTTTCTGGACAGATTTTTGTTGGACTTTGGGCTTGAATTTGGGACTGATTGGGGAACCTTTTGTACCCATCAAATATACTTTTCTAAAAGGTGGGAATCTCATCTTGATTTCTCCCAAATTTCAGCCCCATATAACCTTCATTAGGGTCCCAAAGGTGTGGTCCAAGTGAGGTGGACAGTCTGGATTTTCTGCACTGTTCCAGCAACATTCCACCTTAGACAGGTTGGAATTCTGAAATTTATTAAAATACTTTTGGGAGTCTAAAAATTATAAAAATTTATAGGGAGGTGGTCCACTCATGGTAGGACTCACCTACAAAATTTTGGAGCCAATGGACACCTGTACAGACCATGGTGGGGGCTGGACCGGCCCATTACAATATGGTATCCAGATCAGTCCGATTTTTAGGATAAATTGATTTCTTTAAATAAATTAAAATAATTTTAGATGTTTAAAAATTCTAAAATTTTGTGGAGTTGTGGTCCACTCATATTAGGACCTACCTATCAAATTTCAGAGCTAATGGACCTCTATACACACCGTGACGAGGGCCAGACTGGCCCACCACGTTGGGATGTCCAGGTCTGTCCGATTTTTTGGACAGACTATTTTATTTAAATTAATTAAAACACTTAGAAATATCCAAAAATTTTAAAGTTTTGTACGTGAGTGGCCCACCTATGGAAGTGTCACTTTGTAAAATTTCAGCCCCAACCGATCCCATTTGGGCATCCAAAAGAATGGGCCAAGATGGTTGGACTGCCAGATTTTTCTGTTGTGCAGTCCAGCAATATGCCTTGATAAAAACCATAATTCAAAAATGTTTCCTCTGATGGTGGGCCACCTTTTTGGGTTTCCTCTTATTGTATACATGATGAGGGACCCTGACCCTCAATTCTCAGAGTTTTAGAAGCCTTAGACCCACTCTAATGGAGTGCCTAAATTTAGGTCAGCAACATGCATTACAGAAATTTCCTGTACATTATTGTCCACTTTGTTATTTCAGAACTTTTGGGCCCCATCCCATTGGGCTTTATGTATGATTAGTTGGGGACCCATCCCTAATGTTCTAGGGCTCATTGGGGCCATGACTATGGGGCCCACCATATTGAGAAAATTGGGCATTTATTGCTCCCTTATATTTTAGAATACTGTTGGGCCATTTTCTTTTACCATACTATTGTGTTGGGTTAATGGTCCAGGTTACACAAGTAGATGGGCCTTTGGTTGCCCACCAAATCAACTTTATACTTGGGCTGAGTTGTAGGCCCAACCTTACTTGACTAAGAGCATGACATTTGCCATGTGGTTTGTGCAATGGGCTGTCAATTAGGCCACCACAATATATGGGATTAGCAGCCTTTATGTTGGGCCCTAATTCTTCCCCTATGGGCCCATAGTAGTATGTATGGGTTGGGCTATATGTATTTTCCTTGGACCCATGTTTTGGATAGGCCTTAGGCCACCTTTCTGAAGCCCAGCATAAGTGTATGTGGTATGTTTATGGCTGCCCATTTCTTATTTCTAATGTTGTGTGGGCCTTGGGCCTTGATCCGTAATCAATTAGAGATGGGCTAACTCTTAGGAACCAATTGTGGTTGGATGTCCACATTGGTGCCCCTAAGGTAAGCCCATGGGCTTCTATAGGTGGTTAAAGGCCTACCATAGACCCTTAATAGGCCTGTCTCATCTATTTAGGCCCATATCATTGTTCTCCTTAGTCTCGTGGGCTACCCGAAGTAAATGGGCCCCCACTAGAGGTTGTATTCCTTATGAGAAAATTGGTTAAGTACTTAGACCTTTCATGGTTAGGTAGAAAGTTCATCTTCACCTCATTGGCATCCTTATTTATCTTCATGGCCCACTCCCATACGCATCATATGCATGCTTGGTTGAGGTATGATTGGCTATGGTTGTGTCATTATGTAGGGTATGTTGGTATCTCCCCGAGGGGTGGAGTTTTCCTCTCTGGAGCATTATGGATGCTTGAGATTAATGCATAAGTGATTGTGTGATTCATGCATCTGGCATTTGCATAGCATGTGGGTATCTACCCTTGCTTCATTAGGGCCTTGCCTCCACAGGAATATTTGTAGATGGCCGTATGTGTAGACACCGAAAATATTAGTTGAGCATATCGGGTGCATAGGATGCCCATGGATGAAATTTTCAAAACTTCCATGGTACTAAGGATCTGCTCCAACACCGTGACCGGGTGGAATATATGAGCGCACGAGGGCCTTATACCGTTAGGCTGCGACTCCCATTGTCGTGTAGTCGGTTGGATAGGGGTGTGGCCTTACCTGCCTAGTATAAGGGCATTGCTAGGCTGAGTCTGACTAGCTTGTGAATGGGTCCACTACCGTCAGGCCTTGCTGGTAATTGGTTGTCCACAGGCGGGTAGTGAGGTCTCTTACGCTGGTCTGACTGTGCGGGGTTGTAGAGAGGCAGTCATTCAGTAGTGTAATGGACCCCGGTGATTTCCTTATGATTGAAAATGTACTTGACTTGTGGTTTGGATATGAGCATTAGCATTACTTGCATTGCATTAGCATTGGCTGTGTAAGCCCCTTCATGCACTGTCTTAGTATGGTGTCCAGTACTCATCGCATCATATTCATGATAAGCCTTGGTAAGGCTGGTTATATCCTCATTGAGCATATTTTCCATCTTGCACCTCCTACTATTCTGTGCACCATTATTACACACCTACACCACCCTTTGAGCTTCTATAAGCTTATGCACGATTGATGCGTGCAAGAGATTCTAGGCAGGCGTCGTAACAGTAAAGCATGGAGTAGAGCTGAGCATTTGAGGACTCCAGTGTTGCCGACCTTTCTCTCCTTTCCTTTTTTTCTCATGTATATCATTTTGGACCTTATGGATGATTTTAAAAGTTCAAATTTATAGTGGATTTTGTGATGTGTGCCTTTGTTATCCTCAGATGTTCTTATTGTGATCTTGGGTATGCTCATATTGGTAATGATTATATTGTTATGAAAAATCCTCCTTCTAAGATCCCAGGATCGGAACCTACATCAGGAGCCGAGAATGGGGTACTATGGAGGCTGTTACTGCTAAAACCGGTCATCGGGTTCCTTATGATTCCGATTACCGAGTCTAGGGCATGACAGGAGTTGGTATCAGAGCATAGCAAGTAATTTTAGAATAACTCAAGATAACATCATATGTCTGCCAAGAGCATAGGACAAGTAGTGTCCCGAGATTCTTCCTTTCGCTCTGTATTGAGCCTATAATTGTCCTGATTCCTTGCGTCGTCGTTATTTTGTAGATGATGCCGCGTGGTCGTGGCACCCATGGTCGTGATGCCCGTGGACGAGGCACCCGAGGTACCCATCCTACTCGAGCACGTCCTGCTCCCATTAGTGAGGATCCTAGTCCTGAGGTCTCGATCCGGCCTACTCCCCTCGTTGAGCCCGTAGTGCCCATACCTCCAGTTGCTCCAGTTCCCCCACCTATCCCCTTTCCTCAGCCTGTTGTTCTGGTTACAGAGGCTCCAGTTGCTCCGGTTCCCCCACCTATTGCCCCTCCTTAGTCTGCTGTTCCGGTTTTGGAGGCTCCTGCTCCAATAGCCGCACCCGTGCCTCCGCCTGAGGCGAGTGTCGCCCCTGCTTTTTCGACAGTACCTATAGGAGTTGAGCATTTATAGTAGTTAATGCAGCTGGTTGTCACTGCATTGCAGACCCGTCAGACAGCTACCACTGAGATTTTCGGGCAGTCTCACTTACCGCGTGCTAGTGCGATAGCCCGAGAGTTTCGGCAGCATGATCCCCCGAGGTTTAGTGGTGATCCTGACCCTTCTGCAGCTGAGGCTTGGCGCACTGAGGTTACGAGGATTTTTGACACTTTACAGTGTCCTCCGGGCCAGAGAGTATCCCTTACCACCTACCTTCTTCAGGGTGAGGCCCATCACCGATGGTCATCCATGTCCAGGATGGTCGGGGCTCAGTTCATTTGGACATTAGAGGAGTTTGTGACCCGCTTCAACTAGAAGTTCTTCCCTAAGCATGTTCAGATCCAGCGGGCGATCGAGTTTGAGACCTTAGTGCAGGGCGATATGACTGTATCTCAGTATGAGGCCCGTTTCTTGGCCTTATCTAGATTTGCTCCTCATCTCACTAGGGATGAGAAGATGAGAGCCCATCATTTTGTGACTGGTTTACACCCTGCCCTTCATAGTGTGCGGTAGGGTACTGTTTGGAGACATTTGACCAAGTCATCCATCGGGCACTAGTTTATGAGGAGGACTGGGCTATGACCCAGAGGTCGAGAGAGCAGAGTTCCGGTGGAGACCGGAAGAGAAGAGCACCAGCCAGTAGTTCCAGGCAGCACCGTCAGCAGAGATGGAGGGGCAGATCAGGATTTCAGCAGCCTGTGGTTCAGATAGTAGCTTCTTCCTCATCATCAGCACCGCCAGCCGCTTCATCTTCTGACCCCTTTTCTGGTGTATGCCTTGGCTGTAGACAGGCCGGACATCGAAGGCGCGAGTGCCCTCTCCCCATTAAGCAGCAAAGGCCACCGCAATTGCCTCCTCCTCGTCCTCCTCAGTAGCAGCAGAGAGCTCAACTTCCACCTGCCGCTCCTAGGGCTCCTCCTCAACAGCAGCAGAGAGCTCAGCTTCCACCTGCCGCTCTTAGGACTCCTCCTCAGCAGCAGAGGCGGCCAGGTACATGTAACATCCCGAATTTTTCCAACTTGGCAATGGACGCCCTTGGACGTAAAACTGCCCTAGGACCTTATAATGTCGTGATTAGGGCGTAATTTAATCAAGTATTAATAGCTTGAATCACCTTCTATACAAATTACAAAGGCCCGAGTACCACCACAGGCAGAAATCACTCAGGACCAAATCCTTTAGAAATTATATGAAATTAACTAAGTGTTAAACTAGATTCATTGTGAAATCCGCTTAAATCATTTTAAATATGATCTGCAAGACCCAAAACTTGTAGAATCATTGATGCTAGGTTACCCTAAAATCTAGGGTCAATCTCATTTCCCAGTTGCTCTCGGAAGCACATTGAAACTCCATATCAGATCTGGACTGCACGTCGAAAGTCCGATTACTAAGAAATTATAAAACTAAGACCACCTTGTTGGGCTTGACAACCATCTCAAAAATCAAATCCAAATAGTGTCCCGAAGCCATTCGCTTGAGCCCGGAACAAAGAGTGAGAAAACGTGGTTTCCTATAGAAATCAAATCTAATTTAAGTAATCTGAGACTTGTCGCTTGCGAGCCAAAAATAAGGATTCAGACCGTCAGAATCTGACCCAAATACACCCTCGGATCAGGGGAAATTTCCTATACAAGCCAGTGTACTTGTGGCCCTGATCGGTGATCATGGACCATTGAACTGAAACTGCTCTGCCACGGGCGTTCAGTAAACTCGATAGGACCGAAAACTTAACTCGACCTAGATCCATGGTCAGGGATCTTAAGTCCGACCTATGGCTCAAGGGGGGCTCCGGAAGTGCTCCGTTGAGCTGAACTAGATACACTTTGGCTATAACCTAAGTATACCTTGGCTATGGGGTCATTCCCATCAGTTCTGAGCCTATATAAGGGCTTTAAACCCTCACTCTCTCATCCCATACGAATTTGTGAAACCCTAGGAGAGAGAAGAGAGAAAAGATAAGGAAAGAGAGAGAGAGAGTAGGCACTTCTTCCTGGGATTCGATTCCGCTACTCCACGCACTTGTTTACCATGTCTGTATCGTAAATTCGGCATTTCTAACAACGTACTTGGGTAAGAAATCCTAACCCTAAACTGTTGTAGCAACTCAAATAGAACAGTTGATAGAATAGCTAACCTATTCCCTGTTATAGGTTGTTCTGGTGCCGTGGACAAAGACTTAGCATTTAAACTGATTCGTTTCGAGTCTACCGGTGAAAAGTGCATACTTTAAACGTATAGATTATGGTTTTCAAGGCTTTCAATGTCAATTAATGATATATTACTGACGTGGATGCTATAGCACATGTACAAAGTGTTATCCGTTTCGTTTTTCAGATATACGTTAACTATGTTGAATATACTGTATTCCTCATATTTATAGAAAATACCGTATACATATGAAATACGGATTTGTGCTTGCCATGATTAATTATTGTCTATGTATGCTAGATGTATGTGTATCAAATTCTGGGTGAACGAATGAGCTTAATACCTGTTATAGTAATATACGTCGTGTATGTACAAGTTGTAGCCTAAGTGTTTGTGAAAACGTCTAAGAGGGTATAAACTATGCATTAGTGTACGCCACGACTAACCATCATGGATATGTGATTGTTGTATAGGCAACAATCCTTTGACAAAAGGACTTGCCCTAATACATATTCTAACTACTATATACCATGTATGATGTTATGTACAGACTAAGTGTATGTAAAAATGTATGTATGAGTAAGTCCTTATAAATTCTTCTCTAATTAGGTGTTGAGATATGATTCTCAACTCCTTTAACTATGTGTATGCTTTCCTCCATGTACCGTATATTATAGTGTTTGTTTATCTATGTAATGCATATGTATAAATCTATGTTTATGTTGTATTTCATAAAATGTAAAAACAAAGCCGTGAAGGGTGATCGGGGAGTGGTGTAACGATTCCGTGCAACAGCCCTGGCAGCCCTAAAGTGGACAATATCGGACCTTTGATTGTATATTTTAAAATCTTGATCCATTACTGCTTTAACTATCTTCTAGGATATTTTGTTGTAATTGAATGTGATTGGGGCTATTGTATAGTTCAGGCAATCGGTAACAGATCATGGAATTAGTGGATGATGTTATTTCGCCATACTGGATGTGTTCGACGAATCCGAGCCGTACTTCGGTTATCGACAGTGGTTAGGCCACACGGAGTGCTTACGCACTTCATGTCGATTAACTCGATGTGCGCTCATGCTAGTCGAGCTCGTCAAGTAACCCGATTGGCCCTATGTATGTTCATCATATTTGGACGCTACTACTTGAACCTAAGGTACCAAACTCACCAGTGAAAATCCCGTTAACCTTGGTACCTCGATCCGCTAAGACTCATGAGCCGGACATGGTGGTATGGGACATCGTGGTCGAGCTGTCGGCCTACGCTGGGGCGATGAGCCTCCCCATAGTGACCAGTGAGCAACACCGCCTCGTGAGCCGAATACGGTTGTATGAGACACTGTATTTGAGCTGTCGGCCTACACTAATCAGGTAACGAGCCCTTTGTAGTGACCTCGAGCATACTCTGAGACTACGTTGAGGTGACGAGCCTTCCGTAGCAACGAGAGTATAAGCTAGGCCTACCCCATCGCAGCCTAGCTGTGGTCCCCAGTCGGGTCGGTGATGTGCCTTCGAACCAGTTGGTAAGGCGTTGGTGGTAGTGACCTAGAACCGTAACTTCGTATGAGATTTACTAGGATTGACGACCCTAGAATGGATCATTGTTTGGGTATTGATATAAGGGAGGTACCTTAGTTTCCCAATCCTGCTGTATGAAAAAGACTAATAAGAACTTGGTAATCATATACATGCACCGCATTACGCGTGCGTTCAAGGGTAACAAGTTAAGCATTGAGGCAGTGTTGTTCATGCGCAAACGTGAGATGAAGTCGCTGAGGGAGCGTAGGCTAGGGCATGCATCATACATTCATACCATTCTTGCATTAACAAGAGTACTTAGGGATGTGTGATTTACTGCTTGATTGAATTGATAACTTGCTAACCTTTGCTTTATTATTCCACTGAGTGATCACTCACTCCCACGTTACGGGACGGTGTTGTACACACCAACCAGACCCTTTCTTAATTGCAGGTGATGGTGACACTTAGGAAGCAGAGCCGAACCTCTATGATAATCAGGAGGAGTACTCTTATATGCAGTTCTCCGACGGCTTCGCTTAGACTCTCCTAGTCGGCGGGGCTACAGGGTTTTATTACCATTAAACCATTTTTGATACTTTTGACTTTTGTAATATTACATGTACACAGTGACTCAGTGTTATATTCATACTCTGGAGATAGGTTTTGGTTTATATGTTCCTCATGTATTTTATATAATTTTCAGTCTTCCGCTGTCTTGAAAACAACTTGATCTGGAGTATGAATTACTATTTTGGTATAATCCCACTCATGATTAATGCACAAACACAGACAACATTTAATCATAAGCATATATGCTGCATAAGTGATGTTTTGGAACTCAGGAGTTGAGTTGCTACTCGACCCCCGATTTTCAGGGCGTTACAAGATGGTATCAGAGCATGATTTGGATTAAACCAGACCTGGGTTATGGTCACATGACATACGCTGACGCTTTTCGACATAGGTGGGTGCAAGAGGATGTAGAAACAGTCATAGGTGTTCCAGTTTTGCCAATTTGCGAAATTCACCGAAAACGATCGCCGAGATCAGGTCCATACTCTCCCAGGATCGCTTAAAGCGACCCCGAATCACTCCTAAACCGTCAAACGACGGGTGTAGACCACGTTTTATTCCATCCCAGCCGTTTAAATTTGGTAAACGTCAATATATATCAGAACCTACCAGAAAAGATCCGAAACGACTCGAAACGGAGTCGAGGGCCTAATGAACCATGTCCGGGGGGACCCAAGGTGGGACCCACACATTTTTGGGACTTGGGGGGGGGGGAGGACCTCGCCTAATGGGACCCACCTCCGGGGGCCGGCGAGGGCCTTGGGGCGAGGCCTCACCCAAATGGCCGCTCGGGCCGACACCTTTGGGGTGTTGTGGAGCCCACTGATCCAGGGTGGATAGATTAAAAGTCCCCCTAACACCCCCCTCCTTCATAAACCACCACTCCAAGCTCTCATTTTCTCCAAAACTTTCTGATTTCTCTATCAAACCTCCCCTCCATTCACCCATTTCGTCATTTTCTGTCAAAACACATATACCTCCACTGTTTTCAGCAATACCCACCCTCCAACCTTTCCATTCTCTCTCATTTGAACTCTTAAACCCCCCATTTGAGTCTCAAATTCATGTAAACCCACTAACCCATCCCATCTTTCCCTTTTCCCTCTTTCTCTACACACCCCTTGGAGGCTTAAATCCGTGGAGACCTAAAGACCCCAGCCCTTTCCTCCCTTTTCTTCACTTTTTCATGGCCCTATTCGAGCTTATTACAGCCATTTTGTCTATTTCCTCCATTCTTTCTCTCATGGGAAAGAGAAAGAGTGTCGTGGATGAAGTTGGGCCTAGTCGCCCCATGCGTTCAAGGAGACCGAGAGGTGCCACCGCTAGTACAAGCGCCAATCGAGAGTTTCAAACGAAGCGGGATCTCGATCCTCGGGCTCCTGTTGGAAGGGATCTGTTGGCGGAGCTGTCGCATGGAGTTTATAAGGGTCGTAAGGTCCTTTTTTAAGCTCATGTGGATGGGCAGCTAATTGGATAATACTTGTTGTTCGAGCACCTGGAAGAAGTCAGGTGGGGTCCGCTATTTGAGGGCGAGTACCGCCCAAATGCGAACATTGTTCAAACTTTCTATGCTCACATTCAAGAACCTACACTGGAGCCTTTGCAGTTCAAGATCTCATGTGGAAGAGTCCGGGAAGCCACAATTGACATTGGTTTGATATCTCAGCTTATGGATGTGCCCCTTGGTAAGGTACATGCAAGTTAGTTGAATCTGAGGAGTGCACGTGAAAGGGATCGCCGCACATGGTTCCTTTGTGGTCGACTGGTTCAGTGGCAGCCCAACAATAGCCTTTTAGCGACCAATATGACTGATGACTTCCGTTTACTCCATCACATTGTCACGTTCAATGTTTACCCCAGGTGGAGCAATCGCAACGAGTGTACGCGATTGATGGTAGATTTCCTATACCAAGTGGGGCAGAGAGTGAAGCTGTGTGTGCCTACGTATGTTTTGCGACAAATAGTTCTTACCGCATGCTCCAATAGGAGGACTGATTCGCTCCCCTTCGGCCGACTCATATGTAAGATCGCCCATGTGTTTGGCTACAGACTTGGGGCGGAAAGGCCGGTACCAATTCATCACATCAACGAGACTACTCTCAATCAAATGGAGATCGGGCCGCAACGACGACAAGCCCGACTTGAGGAGAGTGAGGATGAGACGGAGAGTGAAGAAAAAGAGAGTAAGGGAGGAAGTGGAGCTGAAATAGAGGACGAAGAGGAAAAGGAAGAGGAAGAGGGGACCCAAGATATAGAGGAGAGCTCACCTCCTATGGCACTGGAGCAGGACACTGATTAGGTTACTAGGGATGTCCGTTTAGCCTGCCTTGAGGAAGGTCAGGCTGTCCTATGATAGGATATTATGGATCTTCGGGGTCTCGTGAAACACAAGTTCAAAAAAGTGACTTGCACTTTAAAGTCTATCCTGTGTAGCTTGCAGGATAAGGGAGTCTCTCCTCCGTCGCCAGACTCGGATGCCTAGTCATCCATGCCGTTGTCTCGTAGTTTATTTGTTGTTGCGTTAGGATCTTTGTGTTGTCATGTTGATGGGCCTAGTAGTGTAGTAGTTGGTAGAATATTTTAGATGTTTGAAGCCTTGGTTGTATTAGCTCACATGCATCTTCTGTCATGGTCCATGTAAGGCTACATCCCATGTATTGTGACAATTTTGGGTTAAATGAAATGCACGAAGCTCCTTTTAGTATCGAATGTGTAGAATGCTTGACAGGAGTTGTACTTGACAATTGTGAACTCCTTCCACCCCTCCACCATTATTCCTCTAAACCCATCTCTTACTCCTCTTGGCCTCACCATTTCACACTCATATGAGCACAAAACCCAACTTTTGTGTCTCATCAAACCCACAAATCTCATCTCACACTTTCCAACACAAGACTCATTTTCCAAAGCCTATGAAATTGATTTTAATCCCATCCCACCTTCCTTCCAAACATATCATTCCCAATCCTGAAGTGGGATTAGAAATGCAATCCATTTAATACAACCTAATACCATTGGTCAAACAAGCCCTTAGAGTTTTGGACCTAGAGTTGGTACTCCTAGATTGCAAAAAAATATGGCAATATAGGAAATCCAACAAATTAATAATGTGAACCCTAGGACCTTCTTAGCTAGTATGAGTATGTGTGTAGTACTCGAGTGTAGTTAAATTCAAGTTCAGGCAACTCAATTCCAATCAGACAACGTTTGACCCTAAGCGATAAACAATTAGAAAGGGTATGAAATCATCTAGCATATAAGCATAGACCTTGGATTACAACTATTGGTTGGTTATACTAAGGAATGTAAAGCACTGATTATGCTAAGACAATTGAAAGATAAATTTAGTAAGTTGGCTTGATTAGGTTGGAGTGAGATCTCATTCCTTCATTGAATCCCCCTAATACTTATAGGCTTATTTAATAACTCTTAGAAAAGTGGTTTTAACTTAGAAACTATTCGCACTTAAAGAAAAGTTATATATCCCTCTGATTGAACATTAGATCAAAACAACACACCCCCTAGGATTGTCTTCTCAAGGGCTTATTACAATTGGGAACACAGAGTAGAAAACTATATATAAGCGAGGTATTCGCGGTTTGAATTGAATTCTCAATCCTAGTAGTTACCAATGAACTCAATGCTATGATCAAGCAAAAGGTCGGGATCAACTAGGATTAAGAACTTATACGATAATTTTCTGTCCTAGCTAGGCAGAAGGTCTATGTATCCGGCTCAGACCCACTACACAACTTTCCTTTCAGGTTGGCCGAACCACTTACAACCAAAAGTTTGTTACTTCACTTTTAAGAAGTGTTAAGAACATATAGCCAATAGGGATACTTTGCTCGGGCCTAAGAAATTTCTCAAATGGACAACAGAGAGTTAGGGATTAGGTCCTGAATCACAGACCATTCGGGCATACATATTGTGCATATGGCCTTAGAAAGATAGTCTGCCCGTTAACCTATTTTGTCCAACTTCCTTATGCACTAATAATGTATAAAGTATCTTACAGTATTCAACTAGGTCTAAATTACACCTCGTTCTAATGTACAGAGCGAGACAGACATGGATTATGAATTGAGTCTTACACTAAGATTTTAGGGGGGTAAAAGGTTATGAATGCGATAAGCATTAAACCAAGTACGAGAAAGGTCCTAACAATGAGTACGAGTGTAACTACTACTATGGACATGAATTAAGATGAGGACTCTCCTAGACCAAGACCAATGGGCAACCTTATGACTAGGAAATTTGACCCCCATTTCCTAACCCAGAGTGATCGAATGGAATTGGACTATACGTAAAGATAGGTCACTAAATAGGTTTTGAACCTTTCTTAGAAGGTCGATAATAAGGTTACTGGACGGGTAGATGATCGAAGGATCAAAGTAATTAGGGTTTAAGCATTAAACCAATTCAAGACTCCAAATGGGGAAAGAAATCCAGTGTAGCAAACCATATATAAGAAAGGGTAGAGAAAAATGTACAAAAATGTACCAGAGAAGCATGGACAATGTACACCCTACCACGTATATAAACTTGAATCGTTCTTTATTCCTCATAAGCAATTTTGGGGACGAAATTGGTTTTTAAGGGGGGTAGATTGTAACATCCTGGATTTTTCCCAACTTGACAATGGACGCCCTTGGACGTAGAACTGCCCTAGGACTTTATTCTGTCGTGATTAGGGCATAATTTAATCAAGTATTAATAGCTTGAATCACCTTCTATACAAATTACAAAGGCCCGAGTACCACCACAGGCAGAAATCACTCAGGACCAAATCCTTTAGAAATTAGACGAAATTAACTAAGTGTTAAACTAGATTCATTGTGAAATCTGATTGAATCACTTTAAATACGATCTGCAAGACCCAAAACTTGTAGAATCATTGACGCTAGGTTACCCTAAAATCTAGGATCAATCTCATTTCCCAGTTGCTCTCGGAAGCACATTGAAACTTGTATCAGATCTGGACCGCACGTCGAAAGTCCGATTACTATGAAATTATAAAACTAAGACCACCTTGCTCGGCTTGACAACCATTTCAAAAATCAAATCCAGATAGTGTCCCGAAGCTATTCGCTTGAGCCCGGAACAAAGAGTGTGAGAAAACGTGGTTTCCTTTAGAAATCAAATCTAATTTAAGTAATCTGAGACTTGTCGCTTGCAGGCTAAATATAAGGATTCAAACCGTCAGAATCTGGCCCAAATACACCCTCGGATCAAGGGAAATTTCCTACACAGGCCAGTGTACTTGTGGCCCTGATCGGTGATAGTGGACTATTGAACTGAAACTGGTCCGCCACGGGCGATCTGTAAACCCAATCGGACCGAAAACTTAACTCGACCTAGTTCCATGGTCAGGGAGCTTAAGTCCGACCTTTGGCTCAAGGGGGGGCTCCGGAAGTGCTCCGTTGAGCTGAAACAGATGCACTTTGGCTATAAACTAAGTATACCTTGGCTCTAGGGTCATTCCCATTAGTTCTGGGCCTATATAAGGGCTTTAAACCCTCACTCTCTCATCCCATACGAATTTGGGAAACCCTAGGAGAGAGAAGAGAGAAAAGAGAAGGAAAGAGAGAGAAAGTGAGAGAGAGAGAGAGTAGGCGCTTCTTCCTAGGATTCGATCCCGCTACTCCACGCACTTGTTTACCATGTCTGTATCGCAAATCTGGCATTTTCAACAACGTACTTGGGTAAGAAATCCTAACCCTAACTTGTTGTAGCAACTCAAATAGAACAGTTGATAGAATAGCTAACATATTCCCTGTTATAGGTTGTTCTGGTGCCGTAGACAAAGACTTAGCATTTAAACTGATTCGTTTCGAGTCTACCAGTGAAAGGTGCAGACTTTAAACGTATAGGTTATGATTTTCAAGGCTTTCAATGTCAATTAATGATATATTACTGACGTGGATGCTATTGCACATGTACAAAGTGCTGTCCGTTTTGTTTTTCAGATATACATTAACTATGTTGAATATACTGTATTCCTCGTATTTGTAGAAAATACCGTATACATATGAAATAGGGATTTGTGTTTGCCATGATTAATTGTTGTCTATGTATGCTAGATGCATGTGTATCAACTTCTGGGTGAACGGATGAGCCTAATACCTGTTACATTAACATATGTCGTGTATATACAAGTTGTAGCCTAAGTATTTGTGAAAATGTCTAAGAGGGTATAAACTATGCATTAGTGTATGCCACGACTAACCATCATGGATATGTGATTGTTGTATAGGCGGCAATCCTTTGACAAAAGGACTTGCCCTAATACGTATTCTAACTACTACATACCATGTATGATGTTATGTGCAGACTAAGTGTATGTAAAAATATCTGTATGAGTAAGTGCTTATAAATTCTTCTCTAATTGGGTGTTGAGATATGATTCTCAACTCCTTTAACTATGTGTATGCTTTCCTCCATGTACCGTATATTATAGTGTTTGTTTATCTATGTAATGCATATGTATAAATCTATGTTTATGTTGTATTCATAAAATGTAAAAACAAAGCCGTGAAGGGTGATGGGGGAGTGGTGTAACGATTCCGTGCAATAGCCCTGGCAGCCCTAAAGCGGACAATATCGGACCTTTGATTGTATGTTTTGAAATCTTGATCCATTACTGCTTTAACTATCTTCTAGGATATTTTGTTGTAATTGAATGTGATTGGGGCTATTGTATAGTCCAGGTAGTCGATAACAGATCATAGAATTGGTAGATGATGTTGTTTCACCACACTGGATGTGTTCGATGAATCCAAGTTGTACTTCGGTTATCGACAGTGGTTAGGCCACACGGAGTGCTTACACACTTCATGTCGATCAACTCGATATGCGCTCGTGCTAGTCGAGCTCGTCAAGTAACCCGATTAGCCCTATGTATGTTCACCATGTTTGGACGCTACTGCTTGAATCTAAGGTACCAAACTCACCAGTGGAAACTCCGTTAACCTTATTACCTTGATCCGCTAAGACTCATGAGCCGGACATGGTGGTATGAGACACCGT
Source organism: Magnolia changhungtana (assembly GCA_030180095.1). Classification (NCBI taxonomy): domain Eukaryota; kingdom Viridiplantae; phylum Streptophyta; class Magnoliopsida; order Magnoliales; family Magnoliaceae; genus Magnolia; species Magnolia changhungtana. Next base: position 141,599 of record JASAUF010000107.1, read on the forward strand.
GGTCGAGCTGTCGGCCTACGCTGGGGCGACGAGCCTCCCCGTAGTGACTAATGAGCAACACCGCCTCGTAAACCGAATACGGTGGTATGGGACACTGTATTCGAGCTGTCGGCCTACACTGATCAGGTGACGAGCCCTTTGTAGTGACCTCAAGCATACTCTGAGACTACGTTGAGGCGACGAGCCTTCCGTAGCAATGAGAGTATAAGCTAGGCCTACCCCATCATAGCCTGGCTGTGGTCCCCAGTCAGGTCGGTGACGTGCTTTCGAAAATAGAATGCCAGTTGGTAGGGCGTTGGTGGTAGTGACCTAGAACCGTAACTTTGTATGAGATTTACTAGGATTGACGACCCTAAAATGGATCATTGTTTGGGTATTGATATTAGGGAGGTACCTTAGTTTTCCAATCCTGCTGTATGAAAAGGACTAATAAGAACTTGGTAATATATACATGCACCGCATTACACGTGTGTTTAGGCGTAGCAGGTCAAGCACTGAGGCAGTGTTGTTTATGCGTGAATGTGAGATGAAGTCACTGAGGGAGCGTAGGCGAGGGCATGCATCATACATTCATATCATTCTTGCATTAACAAGAGTACTTAGGGATGTGTGATTTACTGCTTGATTGAATTGATAACATGTTAACCTTTGCTTTATTGTTCCACTGAGTTGATCACTTACTCCCACGTTACGGGACGGTGTTGTACACACCAACCAGACCATGTCTTAGTTGCAGGTGATGGCAACGCTCAGGAAGCAGAGCCGAACCTCTATGACGATCAGGAGGAGTACTCTTATATGCAGTTCTCCGACGGCTTCGCTTAGGCTCTCCTGGTCGGCGGGGCTACAGGGTTTTATTACCATTAAACCATTTTTGATACTTTTGACTTTTGTAATATTACATGTACACAGTGACTGAGTGTTATATTCATACTCTGGAGATAGGTTTCGGTTTATATGTTCCTCATGTATTTTATATAATTTCCAGTCTTCCGCTGTCTTGAAAACAACTTGATCTGGAGTATGAATTACTGTTTTGGTATAATCCCACTCATGATTAATGCACGAACACAGACAACATTTAATCATTAGCATATATGCTGCATAAGTGATGTTTTAGAACTTGGGAGTTGAGTTGCTACTCGACCCCCGATTTTTAGGGCGTTACAGTAGACCTCCTCAACAGCGACAGCAGCAGCAGAGACAGCAATAGCCGTAACACCAACAAAGGGGATATTTGTATGTTATTCGATCCCTGGGTCTAGTATATATAGCAGCCCAGTAGGCTCAGACTCAGGACCCTCAGTCTTCCGGGTTGCTTCCCCTACCAGCTCAGGGCCACTTTTATTTTGCGCACCAAGCGCAGGCCAGGACCCGCAGTCATCGACCGGTGGAGTCGTTGTGGGTATTCTTCTTATTTCTGCTTGTGTTGCTCTTGTTTTATTTGATTCTGGCACTTCCCATTCTTTTATGGCCAAGCAGTTTTGCAGATCGACCGGTATTTCATCAGAGGCCGTGTCTGAGGCCTTGACCGTTTCGACTCCCATGGGGAAGTCTATTGTGCTGACCCGTCGTTGTCCTTCTTGCTGTTTCGACAAGGAAACAAAAGTATTAGATTTAGGAGAATTATCTTATTCAAACATAACAATGGAATAACTATAAAGACAACCGTCATATTTTATTGATTCTGAATTCATTTACATCCTCTGGTATCCCTTGATTCTAAGATAGCTTACAAAGAACTCATTACAAATGTCAATTATTATAGCTAAATATAATTTTTGACAGCATAACGGCAATGATTTCAATCATCTCCAATGACTTAGGAGGAATAGACAAGTCGATCAACAGTCTTCAAGAGAACGAAGATTCCGGCAGCATTTCGGTACTATTTTGGTCATCTCCTGAAACTTAGGAGGAATACGTCTCTTCGTCGATGATTCTTCCTTTCTCTCGATCAAGAAGAACTTGAAGCTTTGAGGACTCCAATCATTCCGACAGCATTTCAACCCATTGCTGTCAAAAACTGCCAAGAAATAGGTTTGCGCGGGTCCGCGCAAATGATATGCTTTGCGCGGGTCCGCGCAAACCATAAAAACACTCTCTTTGCTGCTTGATCGGCGCAAAGTTTCGTGGAGTCAATACTCCTTTGCGCACGGTCACGCAAAGTGCAGGAGTCTAATACTCCGCACCTTCTATCTTCTCTTTCGTCTTTTCTTCACTTCTGAAATCTTCGAACCCCTTTTTAGAGAAGGAACGGGGTATTTATAGACATTTCCACCAATGGAAATCTCAGATCTGGTCGATGTGGGACAAAATATCATCCAACCATTTTATTTCACCATCATGGACTTTGCGCGGACACGCGCAAACGATATACTTTGCGCGGTCTCGCGCAAACCCTCAATCCCCCAAACTATCTCCTGTGCAATCTTTACTTTGCGATCCAGGCGCAATTCTTTCACTTTGCGCGACCCCGCGCAAAGTAGACTTGAATCGTGATTTCTTGTTTCTTCAACTTGCTTTCTTGATATTTTTTCTTCTTCACTTCCTTGCTTATTTTATGCCACAACAGATGCCCCCTTGATCCGTTCTTTGCTTTTTCAGAAAAACAAAGGATCAAATCTCCCCTTTTTATAAGGTTTGCGCGACTTCGCACAAAGCTCCTGTCGAGTACCGTACTCGGTCAAAAATACTATAAATAGTCCAACGACTTAGTCATTTTCACGAACTCTTCTCTGCTGAAACTCTGCTCTGGCGATTTTATCCCGCGCAAACCTCCCACTTTGCGCGACCCCGCGCAAACCATTTCACTTTGCGCGACGTCTTCTGAACTCGAAATTTTCAACGCCAACCCTTATACTTTGCGCAACCTCGCGCAAAGTACTCTGTACTTAGAAATTTTTCAACACTTAGCCATTTTTCTTCTTTCTTCATTTCTTGCTCTTTGACTTATCTTCTTTCCTCTATCTTTCATTATGGCTCGTATCAAACAAACAGCTCGTCTTGTGTCTCCTTCAGACTCGCCTCCTTCTGATCAACCACCTGCTAAAAGAACAAAAACAACTTCTAGAAATCCAGCTTATTTCAAAGAACCCGTTCTCCCCACTTTTGATTTTTCCGATCGCATTAAGTCTTTACCCTCCCCTATTCATAGATCCATCTCCTTGGGAGATATTAAATGCCCGCCAAAACATGGAAGGGAATATGACTGGGATGAATGGCTCAAGACCACAGCCCACATTCGTACCGATAGTGAGAGACCACCTCTCCGCGAAGATACTCCTCCCGCTTCTCGCTCGAAGAAAACTCGCCGCAATAAGGCGAGAGAATTTGCAGAAAAGATCAAGAACATAAGAAAAAGCGGCTTCAGAACTCGTGGGACTCAGTGCGAGTTGTCGAAGGTGTCATGAAATTTGACAACCCTCATGCAGAAGGCATGACAATCATTCCCATCAAGGTATATCGCCATCAGTCTATGCTAGACTGTGAATCCAAAGATTGTGTCCATGGCGAGAGGCTGATGTATACCGAATCATGGGCCTCAAGAGAGCCCCGAATCTTAGAAGGAACCATTCAAGCTCAGAAGCCGCGACAGAATATAGGAGAAGCTCGTCCCATGATCTTCTTAACTCCCTTCCACAGTCCTCATGATCTCTTTCCTTCTCATTTCTATGAGACGGTGCGACAGCGCTTCAGAGATCGAGAACAACTATGGGGCCGTGGAATTTCGCATTAGGGGCTTGTTAAGCGCTTCGTCGCTACTATTCTGAATGGGCGGAAGCTATCTTGCTGAAGCATATGAGCACTCTTGCAAAGATAGGCCTTTATGATGCAATAGAAGTAACCTCAAAATACTTCTATCGGGAACCCAATATTCTGAAAGGCTTCCTTGAATATTGGTCGCCTACAACCAACTCCTTCCATCTTCCGTATGGCGAAATGAGCATATCTCTTTGGGATCATCATCGTATAGCTGGTCTCACAATAACAGGCAAATTCTATGATGAATTCATTCCGACAAACAGAGAATTGGCCTTCATATCTTCTCCAGACCGTAAACCTTCCATCTCCGAAACTACCATAGAGCTGTTCAAAGAGATGGGCAAATTTCCTAACTCCCACAAAATTCCCCCTCTGCAATGGCTGGCTCATTTCTCTAGGGGTCTCAGGTATTTATCAATCTGATCATTATTCTCTTTCTTTATATTCTTATTATTTAGCCATTCCCGTATATTAACCTCCTTCATTTTTCTTTGAAGGTTTCGTGACTGCCGCTCGAAAGAATTAACTAAACTTCGAAATGCAATAAGAGGAAAGCCAGAATATAGCCCTTTCGGAGAACTTGCAGCATTCTTGGCTTACTGGCTAAGCTTGGTCGTATTGCCCAGCTCCAAATGGGTAGATGTTGTTCGTCCCAGTGTCTTTGTTGTGGCTGGTGCCTTAGCGGAGGGCCATAAATATTCTCTCGCCCCTCCTGTATTATGTTCTATCTACAGGGCTCTTGGAGAAATAGCTACCCACATAAAAGACCCGACTCTGGGAGCTTCATCTGCACATACTTCTTGGCATTATTTTACGGGGTGGCTTGGAGTTTATTTCCCTTGGACTTTCGAAGCTTCAGAGCAAGCATATTCTCATCCTTCTCGTCTTCCACTCTGGTTCTTTCAGCAAAGAGCAATGGCTAGAAGAGCATACGAGTGGGTTGCAAATAAGATTCGAGATGATGATCAGATAAATTTCTTTCAGTTCCGCCTTTATCGCTATCATGCACACGAGACATGGTGGACAACGAAACTCTTCTTCTGCAGTGAGAGAGAGCTTTCTTCTTTTCTATTCGCTCATGCAGTTTACCTCTGCGGGAAGGGACAGAATTCTGGAGAGAACCTTACTACCCCAGTCGCTTTGCTCGTCAATTTGGTTATGATCAAACTGTGCCACAAGACTGCGGGTTGGTTACCAGAAAAATGCGCTGTTATGGAACTGGTCCTCTTAACTGGGCCATGATATGGAAACAATTGCTGAATGGCTGCGTTGGCTCCCTCTTCATAATTCCAGGCTGTGATCGCATAGTCCGTACATCATATAGCTGGATGCGATGGTGGGATCACCAATCATACCTGGTCAATAAATGCTTGCCAGTAGATTCTTCTATCTTTCTTCACCCACCCAGTGAAGGGCGTAGAAATTTAGAGAGCGGAATTGGCTATATTAGGAGAAGAGCCATGCATCTCATCCTGGAGAGATTTGCGAGAAAGATATCATTGGAAGATCCCATCCGTGAAATCAAGCCCATCAACACTTTGGATGGTGGTTTGCCCACGGAGATCGAGAGAATTTGAGAAATCTCGTCGGGATTCTTCAAACCAGTTGAGATAATCTTTGAAGGTACATCTTCTCCAATTCCTGCAGAGACTGCAGTGGTTCAAGAAGGACCGGCCATTGGTACTTCCACATCTCCCCCACAGCCCCTTGGTCCTAGTCCATCTTCTCCGATGACTAGATCAAGAACGCGTTTGCAATCATCATCCCCTATCCCTTCAGAAAGAACTCGACCAGCCTCTGCTTCCCCTATAGTCCAAGAGCCTGCATCGGAGAGCAGTCAACCCGTTTCTTATAAAGGGAAGCAGGTTATCATTGAAGAAGTTGACGAAGAAATTTTGGAAGATGAAAATTCGACTTCATCATCAAGTACAACTGAATCTTCGCAAGATGAAGATAGCGGAGATAGTGATAATGGTGAAGATAAAGATGATGACTTTGAAGAAGGTGAAGTTGATATTGGCGAAGAAGAGGAAACAGCTGCGAAAGAAGTTGAAATAGAATCTTCCCCTGCAACTGCTAAGACTCCTTCTAACATTAATGTTCCTGCTAAATCTCCTGCAGCTGAGGAAGATGAAGAAGAGCCTTTAGATTATGGAGAATATGGGTATTCACCAGGTAAAGGAAAATTTCGTATACATAGTTTAATTTATATTTTAACAACTATTATTTATCTAAAATCATCGTCTCCCTTTTTAGGTGCTCAAGTTGCAGAAATAGGTGTTATTTCTTCAGTGAACCCTCTTGCGGTATCTTCACCAAGAGCACCTGTAATTCCATTGGTAGTACAGAGAGTAGTGGCTCGTGAAATTATATTTCTTATAGAAACTACTGACTTGCCAACTCCGGCTACCAGAGATTCCAGTACAGAAGCTAGAGCACCATCTTTTGCTGATATGGTGGGACTTGATCCTTCCATAGCTCAAAGAGCTTCTCCTTCTGTTAGTCGTGTTCGATGGATGTATATATATATCTTGTTGCTTATCTTCACTCAAGACTATATATATTTCATAATAATATATTGAATATCCTTCTTTTTTTTACTATAGGAACTCATCCCGCGTGATGCGGCTAGTTACGATTTGTGCCACTACTATACGAACTATCATCCTGCGAAGATCCCTGTTCATAAAATGCTTATGGTGAAACATTCTCTGTTAGCAATAATCCATATCTTTAGAAATCCTGATCAATGGTTAGACTTGGATGTTGCTATAGAAATTTTGGAAAGCTCTGCCAAGATGGCCAGAATCGACATATCTCCTTTGCGGGATTCACTCCTCAAATTTCGTGATTCCGTAATTTCTTTGACGTCGGTAGAGAATGTTACAATTGCTCCTGAGATTTTAGAGTGTAGAAGGCAGTTGGCTTCATCACAAGAACAAGCCCTTCTGACAGCTTCATCAATTTCTAAACCTGAATAAGAGCATATAATTCTTCAGGATCAATTAAAGATTCATGTTGATGAAAGCAAGACTATTCAAGACCGCATTGCAATTTTAAAGGAAGAAATCTCTCAGCTGGAGAGGAAGAACCATGAACAGGTTTTAATCATTCAGGATGTTGAAGAAAAGATACGGGTGAATGCTCAATCTATTGATGTTGAAAAATCCGCACAACTTCAAGGTAAAGAAATGATCGCTTCTTTGGAGAATAAGCTTGCTGGCGTTCCTGATCATGCGAGACTTATTTTTGAAGAAAAATCTAGACATGATGCAGCTCAGGCGCAATTGAAAGAAGATTTGCTCAGATATTCAGAAGCAATGGGGATTACAGAGGATCTTTGAATCATGTAATTTTAAACATGTGATATTTGCTTTCGTGTTTCTTGGATGTAATTTATCATATATCTCATGATAGTATTTTGGGACGTTTATGATGGTATTTTCTATCTTGCATATTGATGATATTTATACTAACATTATTCAATTATATTTATGCTTTATATGATAATTTCATTATATTTACATTTTTTACTAATATTATCAAGTTATATTTTATTCTTTATATAATAATTTCATTATATTTACATTTTTTACTAAACCTTTTATGCTTTGTTAGTACGGGATTTTCTAGGTGAGTATTTAAATTGGCGGTACTAAGTTTCAATTCAATTAGCCACACGCAGTTTATGCTCATGAGTAGTGGAGCGTGCGCACACACACAGTTTAAGCTCGTGAGTAGTGGAGCATTTATGGGTCTTATGTGATGGCCACTGTAACTCTCTAGAGTTCGCTTTTGGGCTTCTCACTGCCTTGAGCTCACGGTCACGGTCCATCAGAGGGGCCCATTGACGCTACCGGACGGTGAACTGTTGGATTTACGTGCAGGTTGGCCACGGTAACTCTCAGAGTTCGCGGGGCTCGCAAGGCTACCTTTGGGCACCAAATCTAGGGTGCGGTCCATCAATGAGTAGGTTTAAGCCCTTCCTCACGAGTTACTACCGAAATCAAACCCTAGACACTGGAGGGTCTTACGCACGGTTGGCATAAAGCTCGCTGCGGCCCCTGTTTTCTTCGTCACGCAAGGTCGAGCCCATTCACGGGAGGGCATTTTCATCCGTTTCCGTATGCGGCGCCGAAGCTATACTGACGGCATGGAAATTACGGTGACTAGTCTTCGCGGATTTATGGCCTTTTAGGCTTTGAATCCTTGACTTCGTCGGCTACCGCATGGGTGCGCACGATGGTCTTCGCGGGCTTTTAGGGCCTTGACTCTCATGCATTGTCCGAATGGCGATCTTCATAGGTCTTACGTATAGTTGGCCGGCCCTTTTAGAGCTTGATCCTTTGAAAGCATTTTTTTTTTTTGCGAGCTTGATCTTTTTTTATTTTGCTCAATTTGGCTCTTTTAGGATTTGGCTTGGCTATACTGCCTCTTTGATTGATATTGATATATCCTTGCTTTTGATAATATCTTCAAGAAAATTCATGCCTTGTAAGGCGATAATATTTATCTTCAATCTTCAAGAAAATCCCATGCCTTGTAAGGCCATAATATTTATGATCATCATCATTTGCAAATATAGTAGATATTTTCAAAATATCTTCAAGAAGATCCATGCCTTGTAAGGCAATATAATTCTCAGCTTAGATAATATCTTCAAGAGAATCTTCAAGATGATATTAACTTTGTCAATCTTATTTGATGACGATGATCATATATATATTTTCCAGATTTGCTGCTTTGATAATTGATATGCTTGTGAATTTCTTCTTTATAGCTTCTTTTGTTGGCATATAGACATGATCTTATTTATTTTTGCCCCCTTTTGATACAGAATCATTATGCCGATAATATTCTGGGTCAAAATCCACATCTCTATCTTTAGGGATAGTATTTTTTGATGAAACGGACGTTGACAAGTACACTGATACCCTGTCCTTTTTTATTTGTGATTCTATATGCCCCATTGGAGTATACTTCTTTCACCACATATGGACCGTCCCATTTAGGCTCGAACTTTTTGTCCTGACGAGTGACCATTATAGATCTTTTCAACATTAACACCATATCCCCTTTTTTGAAAGAACGGTATTTAACCTGTTTATCAAATGCAGCCGATATTCTGGCCTGATATGATTGCAACCGCTGCTGAGCTACAAGACGTTTCTCATCGAGTAAGTCTAATTCTTTCAGCCTTATTTTTGCATTTTCATCATCTGTTATAGACTGATGCACTGCCACCCTGAGTGATGCCACTTGTATTTCAATTGGGATAACTGCCTCCATACCATAGATTAATGAATACGGTGTCGCCCCTATTGCTGTACGATGGGTGGTTCTGTAGGCCCATAATGCTTCTTGTAACTTTTCATCTCAATCACATTTATTGCCTGTCACCGTTTTTTTCATTATCTTAACAATCGTTTTGTTAAGCGCCTCTGCTAATCCATTGGCTGGAGGATAATAAGGTGTTGAAAAAGAATGTTGGATGCCGAACTTCTGACATAACTTTTCCATGCCTCTATTTTTAAAAGGGGTGCCATTATCAGTGACGATCTTCTTTGGAATACCATGGCGGTATATTATAACATGCCGGATAAAATTGGCCACGTCTTTCTCTTTAACACTACGCAAGGCGACTGCTTCGGTCCATTTGGAAAAATAATCTGTTGCTGCCAGAATATATTGTTTTCCTTTAGACGAAGGGGGATTTATGGGACCAATTACGTCGAGTCCCCAGGCTGAGAAAGGCCAAGAAGCAACAGACTGATGTAATTCTTCCGGAGGAACATGTATTATATCTCCGTGTATTTAACATTCATGACATCGCTTTGCATATTCTATCGCATCTTTAAACATAGTAGGCCAATAATAACCCACTCGATGCACTCTATGGCATAAATTCCGGCCAGCTTGATGTGCTCCACATTCACACGAATGTACCTCCGCATGACATTTGGTTTGCTTCTTGCTTGTCCAAGCACCTTAATGACATTCCATTATAAGATTTTTATATAATACTTTCTTTGCATATGACAAATTTTCTTTGATCGCTTAACTGTCTGCTGTCTTTGTGCATTATCTTCTGGCAAGATATTATATTTGAGATAGTCAACAAAAGGCTGACGCTAATCATTCATTGTTACCTCTAAACAGGATATAGGCAACATTTCAACGGTTTCTTCAATAACTTCTACGGATGGCAGGAATCTTCTTTCTTCTATAGTTACCTGAAGAGGACTTGGTTTGTGCAGGATAAAGCCGCTAACTGGCTAAAGCATCCGCTTTTGCATTCTCGACCATGGTATGTGTTTAATTTCTACATAATAGAACATTCAAGCAATTGTTGTGCCTTAGATAATAAGGCAAAGTTCTTCTTTCCTTACTTCAAATTCTGTTGTTAATTGATTTACAATCAATTTAGAATCTCGAAGATATGCAATGATTTTATTTTCATTTGTTTGTGCTATTTCCATTAGATGATAAGAGCTCAGTATTGACTTCATCGTTTGTGCACGCGATACCCAATGTGAAAGAGTATGGTAATAAATCGCCACGAGGTGTAATGAATATCACTCCTTGCGCTCCCGATACTCGAAAGCGACACCATCAAAATACATTTGCCAAAGATTTCGAGATTCAAAGTAACATAACTGTTCATCTCGGGAATTCATCATTGATTTCTTCATTTTACGCTATAGGATGTCCGAGGAAGTCCGCCATAACTTGTCATTTCATCGCTTTCATGAGACTTATACGAAATAGCATATTCGATAACAACAACATCCACTTGGCTAGTCTTCCGATAACATTGGCCTGGTCATCAAGAATTTTATCGGATCTGCTCTTGAGATCGAGTTATATCATGGGAGAGACAATAATGCCTCAACTTTTGCACTGCCGAATACCAACGCCAAACATTCTTTTTCAATCGGAGAATAATTGGATTCGCCCCATCGTGTTTGGCTTAGATAATAAAGAGCGATCTCTTTTCGGCCGTTTACTGTACAACAAAGCACCTAAAGAATTTGTAGCGGAGATGTATATAAGATAAGTGGCTTACCTTTCTTTGAGGCATTAACACCGTAATTTGTCTTAATAATTCTTTAATTGAGTCAAAGGCATTTTAAACAGCGTGATCCCATACGAATTCCGTATCTTTCTTCATTAACCGTGAAAATGGCTGACACCTTCCTGCAAGGTTCGAAATGAAGCGGCGAATATATGCCAATTTTCCTTGTAAGCTTTTTAATTCCTTTAACGTTGTTGGTGGCGGCATATTTTGAATAGCTTTAACTTTTTCGGATCAATTTAGATTCCTGCATCGTACAACAAAGCCGAGGAATTTGCCGGAAGATACTCCAAATGCACATTTAGCTTGATTCATCTTTAATTGCTTCTTTATGAGTCGTCGGAAGGCGATGCTAAATGTTCGCGGTGCTCTTGATGATCTCCGGATCTGATTACCAAGTCATCAACATAGCATTCGACATGTTTATGCATCATATCTTGAAAGATATTTTTCATTGCCCTTTGATATGTTGCCCCAGACATTTTTGAGACCGAAAGGCATAACTTTATAATGATAAATTCCAAGCGGCGTTTGAAGGCCGTCGCCTCTTCATCTTCAGGCGCCATCCTAATTTGATTATAGCCTGCATATCCGTCCATAAAGGACATGATAGCATACTGAGTAGTGCTATCAATTAGTAATTCTGTTATCGGGAGAGGAAAATCGTCTTTTGGACATGCTTCATTCAGATCTTTGAAGTCAATACATACTCTGATCTGTCCGTTCTTCTTTTTCACCGGGACAATGTTTGATATCCATTTGGGATACTTAACTTCTCGGATAAACCCAACCTTTATTAATTTATTTACTTCCTTTTTGATTAACGGAATTAGGTCTGGGTGAAATCGCCTTTGTGCTTGCTTTACTGGTTTCTTTTCTTTGGAAATATTTAATCGATGCATTGCTACAGAGGGTTCCAGTCCCGGCATTTCTTCATATGTCCAAGCGAAGACATCTTTATTTGCTTTGAGAAGTTGGCCATATTTCTCAGTTTCATGATCTGAAAGGCTATGTTGATGAATGTGTTTCTTGGCTCTTTGTTGTTCCCAAATTTATTTCTCATGCAGCCATCTATCGTCGGTTGCCCCCCGTCTTCTATTTGCCTTGGAGCGATTTCAGGATATTCAATTACCTTAGTATCTGGTGTAGCTGAGGTCATGTTAACTGATACTATATTTACTGCTGATTCTGCTCCCAATCCTTGGAATTTTCTTCGCTTTTCCTGATAAACCCCGAGAGGGATCTGAATTCCTTTCCCATGATTCAAGCCGGTGGGTTTGTCACAATCAAAACCCATATTTCTCATGATTTTCTTGCTTGCTGCACTGTATTTCCTCAAATTTTACGATGCTAACTCTCCATGATATATATTGCTTATATTTTCATCCTTCACTTCTGATGCAGCGTGAAACTCTATTGGTTCAGGATATTTAGCACTGGCTTTGACTTGAAATGTTCTTGGAGCGGCTGCAAATGGCTTACATCTTTCGATATTGGGTAATGGCACTGTGTAATTGGACTGTAAGACTTTCAGCTGTTCTGTCGACAATAGTGTCAACGGTGGTTGTCCCGGTTGTCTCAGGCGCTTTGGTACAAAATAGAACTTTTTTCTTGCTACGCAGACCCAGAAGATTCCGCCCTTTCTTCTCTAACTTTATTTATCCTGGCATTTTTTACGATTCTATTCCCATCATCATTTCTCATTTCTTCGGAGAAACATTTATAATAGCTAGCATCTGCAAAGAAAGACTCAGCTTCTGTATAGGGTTTGCATCAGCCATTACTTTACTTGCATCCCATCTTTCAAGATTTGAAGCACTTGGTGTAGAGTAGAAGGTATAATATTGTATTGATGTATCCACGGCCTTCCCAAGAGAAGGTTATATGTCGTCACAGCATTTATAACGTGACATACAACAGTAGTAATTAATTCTCCCACCTCCAATGTCACCATAATTTTACCAAGTGCGCGTTGTCCATCTTGATTGAACCCTTGTATCATCATCCCGCTGGGGCGCAAGTCTGAACGACGAAAACTCAATTTAGTAATCATTGAGAGTGGTAAAAGATTTACTGCGGACCCATTATCTATCATAATCCTTTTTATCTTCTTCTCACAAATGTATCCTTCTATCATCAATGGCCTGTTATGTTCCTTTTCACCAATTAAATCATCATCAGAGAAAGATATTACTGGTAGACAATTCATTTTTTTATTATTTCTTTCATCCTTCATTTACGCCAAGTAAAGTTTTTCTCACATCGTGATCGAGACAGTGCTTGAATCAAACTCTGTCGAAATTCTTCTGACAACTTGAGCGCATCGTAAATACTTAATCGTGCCGGTATACCCTTCAAGTGACTAACTACATCATAAGCCACTTTTGTCACTGCATCTCCATTTCTACTTTTGTCCTCAGTATTCTGTCTTTCAGTCACTTCTTTCCTTATGATTCCTGCTTTTTGCTTTACCGGACTTGTTATTTGCTTCCCTGATCGCAACGTAATCATTGTTGCATTTCTTATCGACCTTTCCATTTTCATTCCCCGCGTGTTTTCTTGTATTGACAATACATTTACTGTTGCCCTTGCATTCTTTTCTTTGCTTCCGCTGGTTATTATGTCACCTCTATTTATCATTCGCTGTATGATGCATTTGAATGTATAACAATTTTCCGTCGGATGCCCCACTAGGCGATGATAACGGCAAAAGTTTCTTTCTCGAGTCCTCGTCGCATCTTCAGGGCATTTTGGTTCTGGTAATTCCAAGGTACCTGCCTTTAACAATTGTTGCATCATAGGCACCACGTCTTCTTTATCAAACTCAAATCCTTCATGTGAATCGAGCATTCTGAGCTTTTTCCACCGTATCTATCCCTTGATTGATTCCAGCCTTCTTTTCCTTTCGGCCTTTTATCTCTTGAACCTTTGCGTCTTGATTCTTCTTATCCCGATCGATGGTGTTGTGATTGTCCTGCCAGGTATTTTTCTCGACATTTCATGATGAAATCCGGCATCTTCATGAGTCATCGGCCAATGCATGGGCTTTGGTAGCCAAATCACGAAAGGTTCGATATCGTAGTTGGTGAGTCCAAACGCGATTCCTGTTTCCATAGAGTTCAGACACATTTTAACTTGTTCCTTTTCTTCCGGCAACTGCCTGCATGATGCCCCCAGTGTCTTCCATCTGTCTATGAATTTTTCGACTGGTTCTCCTTCTCGCTGTCGTACTAAAGCTAGTTCTGTGATGCTAACATCGCGCTCTGACGAAAAGAAGTTTGACATGAAAGCATCTTGCATTTCTTCCTATGTTCGTATGGACCCTGGTGCCAAATTTGAATACCACCTGAAAGCTTTACTTGTCAACGATGACCCAAATAAGCGTAAGCAATATTGAGGTATCGTGGAGAAATTTTCCATGCTGGTGATGAAATGCATCGTGTTGTTCTTAGGTGATCCTTCCCCATTAAACTTCTGAAAATCTGGGTGCTTAAAATTGGCTGGAAACGGAACGTCCTCTACTTCTCTCGGGTAGGGTGTCCGGTATCTGAAACGACCAGTATTCGCGCGTTCTCTTTCTATTCTGACTGCTTCTTCAACGACTTGTCTTACGTCATCCTGTGTTATAGCTCTTGTCACCGGAACGGAACCTCGGGATCCTATCCCCTGCGGACGGGAACCTTCAGGTTGGTTCTCTTGTCCATTTGTTGCTCCTATCATGGGTGGAGCTACTATTTGGGCTACATTATATGCCAAAGTTGTCAGAGCTTCTCTGAGGTTCCGGCATTCATCCATTAGCACTCTTTGTGCCTCCGCCATTTGATCAACACGTTCTTCAGTAGTTGGTCTATTTCCTTGACCTGTCTCTGCCATGTATACCGCGGCCTCTTGACTGTTCGTCGAAGCTATTATTGGAGTAAAACGAGAGTATGTTGACGTAATAGGGCTTGTAAAGAAGGGAGAAATTGGAGTCTCGTTTGATTCTTGTGTAATTCCCATGCTTTTAACCGATTGAGGTGATACAGCTATAGGCGAGCTTATTTGAGGTGATGTGGGCATCGGAGATCCTATCATCAGTGCTTTGCCTTTCTGTGCTTCTGTCCATTTGGTCCTCGGGGCGACCAAAGCTGGGAAATCTTGTGACGAGAACTGTGGAGCAGCTTGTTCAGGATAGATCGCCGGAGGGGCAAGCTCGGGTTTTCTTCTTGCTATGCTTCGTGTAATTGGTCCCTCAGTTCTTGGTACCAGCAATTTTGCCTTGCGACTCTTTAAGGTTTTTGCTTTTGTCTTTTTGGACAAGACCAAAGTCCAGTTTTCATCACTCTCTTGTGGTTGAGGTGAAACGAAAATGACTCCCGCTGTTACTGGAGTCACTTTACGCCTGCTTGTAGTGTTTACTTTCGTATGCTCAGGAATTTGGTTTGAAGCATACTCAATTACAAACCCAGTAGCGGTGAATCGGAAGTTCACTTTTCTCACAATGTTAGCCATTAGCGACGTTAGGTGATTGAATTTGGGTACCTTCAATAATAAAACATATCTGAAATTAGTACGTGAAAGACTAAGTAAACTATCTTGGAGATGAAGGGGAGGATGTTCCCACTGAGAGTCGCCATTTTGGCGTCTAATAGACGCCAAAAATAATGACGAGAATCTTACAACTTTCCCAATGTTAATGTTAAATAAGACAATTGTCCCCAGCAGAGTCGCCATTTTGTTTCGACAAGGAAACAAATGTATTTGATTTAGGAGAATTATCTTATTCAAACATAACAATGGAATAATTATAAAGACAACCGTCATATTTTATTGATTCTGAATTCATTTACATCCTCTGGTATCCCTTGATTCTAAGATAGCTTACAAAGAATTCATTACAAATGTCAATTATTATAGCTAAATATAATTTTCGACAGCATAACAGCAATGATTTCAATCATCTCCAATGACTTAGGAGGAATAGACAAGTCGATCAACAGTCTTCAAGAGAACGAAGATTCCGGCAGCATTTCGGTGCTATTTTGGTCATCTCCTGAAACTTAGGAGGAATACGTCTCTTTGTCGATGATTCTTCCTTTCTCTTGATCAAGAAGAACTTGAAGCTTTGAGGACTCCAATCATTCCGACAGCATTTCAGCCCATTGCTGTCAAAAACTGCCAAGAAATAGGTTTGCGCGGGTCCGCGCAAACGATATGCTTTGCGCGGGTCCGCGCAAACCATAAAAGCACTCTGCTGCTTTGCGCGGACTGGCGCAAAGTTTCAGGAGTCCAATACTCCTTTGCGCACGGTCGCGCAAAGTGCAGGAGTCCAATACTCCGCACCTTCTATCTTCTCTTTCGTCTTTTCTTCACTTCTGAAATCTTCGAACCCCTTTTTAGAGAAGGAACGGGGTATTTATAGACATTTTCACCAATGGAAATCTCAGATCTGGTCGATGTGGGATAAAATATCATCCAACTATTTTATTTCACCATCATAGACTTTGCGCGGACACGCGCAAACAATATGCTTTGCGCGGTCTCGCACAAACCCTCAATCCCGCGCAAACTATCTCCTGTGCAATCTTTTCTTTGCGCGATCCAGCGCAATTCTTTCACTTTGCGCGACCCCGCGCAAAGTAGACTTGAATCGTGATTTCTTGTTTCTTCAACTTGCTTTCTTGATATTTTTTCTTCTTCACTTCCTTGCTTATTTTATGCCACAACACTTGCCCAGTGTTAATGGGCGAGATGTTCCTCCCTGCCGATCTATTCATGATGCCGATGGCAGGATTTAATGTGATTCTGGTATGGACTGGCTTGCGGAGTATCGTGCCGTCTTAGACTATGCTGCGAGGACGGTTACGTTTCACATTCCTGACTTGCCGGTATTTCAATTCGTCACCAGCCCAGAGGAGAGTCGTTATTTAGTTTCTTGGCTTCGGTCGTTGAGGATTTTGTGGCAGAGAGTATTGAGCAGCTGCCAATTATTTGTGAGTACTCGGATGTGTTTCAGGAGATATCGGGTTTGCCACCACGTCGGTAAGTGGAGTTCCAGATTAATTTGGTGCCCGGTGCCGCGCCTATCTCGAAGGCTCCCTACCGGATGGCACCTTTAGAGTTGAGGGAACTGCCGGAGCAGTTAGATGAGCTCAGGGAGTTAGGTTTTATTCGTCCCAGCAGTTCCCCTTGGGGAGCCCCGGTATTATTTGTGAAGAAAAAAGATGGTTCGTTGCGGCTCTGTGTGGACTATCACGAGCTCAACAAAGTCACCATCAAGAACCAATACCCGCTTCCTCGTATTGATGATTTGTTCGATCAATTGAAGAGTGCACAGTATTTTTCCAAGATAGACTTATGATCCGATTACCATCAGATTCGGGTCTGAGAGGAGGACATTCCGAAGACGACTTTACGGACACGCTATGGTCACTTTGAGTTTTTGGTCATGTCATTCGGACTGACCAATGCGCCCGCCGTATTCATGCAGCTGATGAACGAGATTTTTCGGCCGTTCCTCGATCAGTTCGTGATGGTATTCATTGATGATATTCTTGTATATTGGAAGACCATGCTGAGCACTTGCGGATTATGCTTGAGACCCTCCGTGCCCACCAGCTGTATGCGAAGCTAGAGAAGTGCAAGTTTTGGCAGGAGAAGATGAAGTTCCTCAGTCACGTAGTGACAAGGGAGGGTGTCACTGTGGACCCCTTGAAGGTTGATGCAGTGCGTCAGTGGGGCCAGCCCACGAAAGCGTCTGAGATTCACAGCTTCCTTGGTCTAGTGGGATATTATCGACGGTTTATCGAGGGTTTCTCCCGTATTGCAGCACCGCTGACCCGATTGACGCTGAAGGGTGTCGACTTCATCTGGAGTGACGCTTGCAAGAAGGCATTTACGGAGTTGAAGGACCGCCTCACGTCCACTCCTGTTCTCACTCTTCCTGATGGGAGTGAGGGTTTTGTTGTTTTTACTGATGCCTCTAGAATTATCTTGGGTGTTGTACTGATGCAGCACAGGAAGCCAGTAGCGTATGCCCCGCGCCAGCTCAAGGTCCATGAGCTGAACTACCCCACTCATGATTTATAGCTTGCAGCAGTTGTCTTCGCACTGAAGGTGTGGAGGCATTATCTATATGGGGTCAAGTTCGAGCTCTTCTCGGATCATAAGAGCTTGAAGTATATATTTTCGCAGTCCGAGTTGAACCTGCAACAGAGGCGATGGATAGAGTTACTGAAAGACTATGATTTTGACCTTCAATACCACCCGGGCAAGGCAAACGTGGTGGCAGATGCGCTCAGCCGTCAGCCACGAGGCCTGGTGGCACAGATGATGGTGCGAGAGTGGCAGATGCTTGAGGATGTTTCAGAGTATGACTTTGAGTTTGGCCTGCAGTCTTCCATTGTTCAGCTTTCGAGCTTATCGATTCAACCCTCTTTGGTGGCTAGGGTGATCGAAGCTCAGCAGACGGACGAGTCACTTCAGGAGTACCGAGCAGAGGCTACATCTGTGGAGCAGTCAGATTGGCAGATTGGTTCCGATGGTGGATTATGCTTCAGAGGCCGATTGTGCGTCCCGAACGTGTCAGGATTGCGTCGTGATCTGATGACCGAGGCACACCGATCGAGACTTATTATCCACCCAGGCTCTACGAAGATGTATCGTGATATGAGGAGGCAGTACTTCTGGAAGGGGATGAAGCGCTAAATTACAAGTTTTGTGGCCGAGTGTGACACATGCCAGCGTGTCAAGGCTGATCATCAGAGACCCCCTAGTCCCTTGCAATTGTTGAGCGTTCCAAAGTGGAAGTGGGAGCACGTATCGATGGACTTCATCGCAGGTTTGCCAAAGACTCAGCGCGGTCATGATACCATCTGGGTTATCGTCGATCGTCTGACGAAGTCGGCTCATTTCATTCCAGTGCGTACTTCCTGGTCTATGGACCGGTTGGCGAGGATATTCATTGAGGAGATAGTGAGACTGCACGGCATCCCAGTTTTGATTATTTCAGACCAAGACTCCAGATTTACGTCTCAGTTTTTGAGGAGTTTCCAGCAGGCGCTAGGGGTCACTTTACGTCTCAGCTCCACTTATCATCCACAAATGGATGGGCAGACCGAAAGGGTCAACTAGATTCTTGAGGATATGCTCAGGGCTTATGTAATCGACTTTGCGGGTAATTGGGATGAGCATATGCGCCTCACCGAGTTCGGGTACAACAACAGTTATCAGGCGACTATCGGCATGGCTCCTTTTGAGGCACTTTATGGCAGACCGTATAGATCTCCTAGTTGTTGGACCAAGGCTGGAGAGCGTCGTCTCTTAGGTCCAGAGCTTGTGTTGTAGACGTCGGAAGCTATTGATGTTATCAGGTAGAGGATACGCACAGCTCAGAGCCAGAAGAGTTTTGCTGATCATCGGCGTCGACCCCTCGAGTTCGCGATTGGGGACATGGTATATCTCAAGATCTCGCCTATGAAGGGCGTGGTTCGTTTTGGTGTGAAGGGCAAGCTCGCCCCAAGATTTATTGGACCTTTTGAGATTACCGAGCGCGTAGGAACTGTGGCCTATAGGCTTGCCTTACCCCCTGATTTGTCCGTAATCCACGACGTGTTCCATGTTTCTATGTTGTGGAAATATAGGTCGGACACTATTCCCGTGATTGATTGGTAGCCACTTGAGGTCCGTGAGGATGCTTCCTACATTGAGCAGCCAATTCGTATTCTTGATCGGAAGGAGCAGGTCCTCAGGACTAAGGTCATTCCCTTTGTGAAAGTGCAATGGGGGCATCATTCGGAGGCCGAGGCGTCTTGGGAACGCGAGGCCGAGATTAGAGGGCGTTATTCCCATTTGTTTGTTAATTAATATATGCAAATTATATTACCTTCTCTTTTGATGATTGCTATATGATGATGGTGCTTGCTTTTCATTGTCCTGAATTGGTCAATTTCAGGGACCAAATTTCTTATTGGTGGGGATGGTTGTGAGACCTAACCAGAGTTCACAAGTGTGCATGTGTGTGTGAGTATGTATCTTATTCATCATGGTCTCGTGGTCCTACCGGTCAAATCCCGGTGACCCATGACCCTTAGATAGTGTTTACGGTCATCCTTGAGTTTGGTCATGTAAACTTGACTCAGATTGACCCGACACCTATGCCATTACGACCGCATCGTCGCTGCAGTTCCAACGCCGCGTCTCGCGCATAAACCCGATATGGAGATCAAAAGTTGTGTACATTTCATTATATGACCATTGATCATGTGGCCCACTTAAGTGGAATGCATGGAAACCACCATCACCCTTGGCATAAGTTCCAAGGTACACTACCCACACACTACACAATTGCATGGAACTAACACCACCAACCACAAACACCACCAAGAGGCCTAGTCTAACCTACAACTTTGTAAACTCCTCCATATGGTAATGATGGATTCTCTTACAAACCCATCATGGTCTCTATTTCTCTCTCTTTATTCTCTCCCTCCCTCTCATTTCCCTCCATTGCTGAAATTTTCAACAACTTCCCTTCTATCTCCTTCTCTTCTCTAGCCCCTTCTACCTCTAATCCCCCATCATCTAGCCCTTGGAATATGATCTCAACCATATATCTATAACTCTTGGAGCTTAAGGATCTTGGAGATAGGAGAATGGATTAGTCTCTTTCATTTCCTCTTGCATGAACCTTTTTCATTTGATTGGGAGTGTATAGGACCCACCAATCAATGGTGGAGGTCCTACATGACTCTATGAATGTGGCTAACAACCCACTTTATGCATGCATGATTGCCATGATGGGGCCATTCTTCATGGACCCCATCATGAGATTTCCCTTTGATTTATAGGTTTGTGAGTCATCTAGACCCTTAATCCTTGGTGGAGACGGCATCTCCACCATTGGATTTTGATTAGAGGATGCATGCATGGGTAGATCTTGTAATCCCATCAGTGATATGTGTGGTTTGTGATGAAGGGAAGGGCCTTAATGTGGTGGAGTGATGTTTTATTTAAACCAACATGATTTAAATGATTTTTAAACTCGCAAGTATACGAATCTAATGTAGATATGGTATGTATTACGAGATCGTTCCCACGAGGACTGGTCGTCACAATTCAAATTTATGACTCTCCTTAACTAATCCAACAAATAATGGAATGAACTACTAAGTACAATTCTAGGAAAAACAATTCAGAACAGGGAAGAAAATTCAATCAGAGAAAGAGAGCACTAGGACTTTTAAATCCACCCCTAATTATCATAACCCTTGTTTTGTCTGTTGATTTACCTTAATATAGATTGATACCACTTATATAGAGAAAGGACAATCTATGTCCTTAATCGGGCATACAAAATGTCTAATTCCTTTAAGCAATGCCATGAATAACATATTCCATGTCCTTGGTCGGGCACATGGAATGTACAGTTCATTAAAGCACCCTGTTTCTTTCTCTATAGGAAACCTTGTAACGACCTGAAAAATTCCGTACATTGGGTCGAGTACCACCTCGACCAGAAATCACATAGGATTAAATCCTTTAGAAATTTAACAAAGTTAACGAAGTACTAAACTCAATTAGCTATGAAATCCGTTAGGATCACTTTAAATACGATCTGCAAGACCCAAAAGTTGCAGAATCATTGACGCTAGGTTACCCTAAAGTTTAGAACCAAACTCATTCCCCGTCTGCTCTCGGGAATGAAACGAAACTTCGTATTAGGTCTAGATCGCACCTCGGGATTCCGATTAACCCGAAGTTAAGGAACTAGGACCGCCCCACTGGGCTTAACAATCATCTCAAAAATCGGCCTTATCCGATAATCCACGGCCATTCGTTTCGAGTCGGAGCGAGGTAGTGTGAAAAACACTATTCACAAGCCGAAATAAATATCTGGAATAGTGATCTGGCATCGTTCGTTGACGCGTCGATAAGCAACCCGACCGTCGAATCGACCAAATTACACCCTCGGATTAAGAAAAATTTCGTGAACATTTACATGTACTTGGAATTTCGATCGTGCCCACCGACCGTCGGGCGAAAGTGGTCCGCCACGTGCGATCGCGCATCCGAATGAGTCAAAAATGTAATCCTACGTAGATCCGTTGATGATAAGTTTAAGTCGACGTTTGGTTCAAAGAGGCCTACGGAGAACTCCCTTTTGAGGTGGAAAAGCGCCGAATATCCTATATAAGCGGTACCCCATGAACCTAAGTCTATTCTCGTAATGTTTGAGGCTATAAAGGGGCTTAGAGCAGCCCCTCTCACAGCCCATACGAATTTAGGGAGAAACCCTAGAGGGAGAGAGAGAAAGAGAGGGAAGAACTTGGAGATCATTGCCGATCTTCCTCCACTTGCACCGGATTGCTACACGGCCTACACCGCCTTATTCTCGGCGTTCTCCGGTGTTTTCCGCCTCATTTGAAGGTAAGAAAACCTAACCCTAGGTCGATTTGTGGTGGAATCGAAGTGGGGTGTATACCGACTAACCGATTCGCTCTTTAGGCTAGAAATCGGCCGTAGACGGAAGATTCATCACCCTTGCCGATTCGTTCGTTTCAAAAGGCAAAGGTGAGGACTTTAAGCGTATAAGTTACGGTTTTCAACGCTTTCAATGTCGATAATGGTAGATTCATGATCTGCTTGCAATTGCACATGTACAAAGTGCTTTCCGTTTCCTGTTTTGATTAGCGGTGTGAAATATGGAATTTCACATATTCTAGGTATACGTATAAATGCCGTATACGTATTTTTCTTGGATAAATGTTTGACATGTTTATTTAATGTATGATTATATGCTATATGAATAAAATACTAGTTTGGCGAAAGGAATCGCTAAACTATATGTTCCCTTGTAAATGTGCCGTATGTTGAAATTACGTATTGTAGAAATACCGTATACGTATTTCTTTTGGAATAATGTTTGTCATATGTATTTAATGTATGATTATACAATACATGATTAAAATACTAGCTTGGCGAAAAGAATCGCCGAAATCTATCTTCCTTTGTAAACACTATGTATGTCGAAATTGGGTATACGTGGAAGTACCCTATACGTATAAAATTCACCGATGTGTTTGCTATGTTTATTTGCTGTATGAATATGTTGTATATGTATAAAATACTAGCTCGGTAACGGGGCAACCCTAGTACACCCTTCTCTAGCATACGTCATGTATGTTGAAGTAGTGTATTCCAAGTGTTGGCGAAATCACTTGCGAGTGTAAGTGTTTAAGTGTTAGAACCTTAGTTAGGTGCTGAGATGGGATTCTCCGCTACCTTAGAGTCACATATGACACTCTCCATGTGGTTGTTCACTCTAACCACTCACTTGTGAACTCTAGGTATTTGTGTCCCTATGTGTATAGTGCTTTATAACATGCTTCGTAACATGCTTGATAACATGCTTTACAACATGCCTTATAAAATGCTTTACTTCATGTTTTATAATACATGCTTTGCCCTATGCTTTACTTCATGTTTCACAACTGACTGAGCTTGGGACTATGTTCGTAGTCCAGGCATCCGGTATCAGACTTGAAGATGTGGTTGGGGTTTCATTCCGCCACGCACGATGTGTTGGTGAACCCGTGTCGTACTTCGGTTGGCGATAGTGGTTGGCCACACGAGGTGCTTCTCGCGCTCATATCGCCCAACTTGTTGTGCGCTCGTGCTAAGCCGAACATATTAAGTAAACCGCATGCCTTATGTATGTTCACCATGTTTGGTCGCTAATGCTTGAACCTAGGGTACCAAACTTACCAGTGAAAAATCCCGTTAACCATGGTACCTCGATCCGCTAAGACTCATGAGCCGGGCATGGTGGTATGGGACACCGTGGTCGAGCTGTCGGCCTACGCTGGGGCTACGTGCCTCCCCGTAGTGACCAGTGAGCAACTCTACTCGTGAGCCGATTATGGTGGTATGGGACACTATATTCGCGCTGTCGGCCTACACTGATAAGGTGATGGGGGAGTGGTGCAGTCTTTGTGTGCACAGCCCTGGCAGCCCTTTGTAGTGACCGCGAGCATACTCTGAAGTTGCAGCGTGCCTTAGGGTTCGCCGCGATATATAGAGTATGAACTAGGCTGTTTCGTATAGTTGTATCGTGATGAATCGTTTAAGGGGTGATGGGGAGTGGTGCAACCTTTGTGCGTAATGACCACTGGCGACCTCGCAGTGACCTAGAAAACACACCATCGTCGATATTAACTAGGACCGACGACCCTAGATTGGATCATGTTTGGATATGATACAAGGGAGGTACCTTAGTTTCCCAACCTGTTTGTTTGAAATGAATTAATTAAAACTCGGTAATCATACTCATCATGCATCGCATGTGCCTGGGAAGATGTGGAGCACTGTGGGATGTAAGCATGCGCGAACGTGAGATGGTGTCGCATGAGGGAGGGTGTGGTGAGGGCATCCATCATACCGCATTCATACTTGCATTAATCGAGTAACTAGGAGTGTTTGATTTCTTGCTTTATCATTCTTGCTTGATCGTATTGGTAACATGATAACTTATATCTTCTTGTTCCTTGAGTTAGCTACTCACTCCCACGTTACGGGATCTGTTGCGCACACCAACCTGACTGTCTCAGGTTTAGGCGATCCGGCTATCTCGGGAGGCGGAGCCGTTACGATGAGGACCGGGAGGAGTTCTCATATATGCGTTCATTTGGCGGCTTCGACTAGGCCGCCGGACCGATGGGATTTACAGAGATTGTATTTAGTTATTTTGACATTTTGTTTATTACGTACATGTATATTGTGACTCGAAGGATTCATACTCTGGATAATGAATCATTTATTTTGTTTCTTTACATACATATATATACGATCAGTCTTCGCTTGCTTTTATACAACCGATCTGGAGTATGAATTACTTGCTTTGGTATAATCTCATTCATGTTTATTAAGCGCTAACTCGACAACATTTAACCATCATTGTGTATGTTGCATAAGTGATGCGTTGGAACTCGGGAGTTGAGTTCATACTCGACCCCCGATTTTCAGGGCGTTACAAGTTGGTATCAGAGCATGATTTTGATTAAACCGGACCTGAGTTATGTTCCCACTACGTACGCTGACGCATTACACTTAGGAGGGTGCGCAAAATCTAGCAACAGTCTTAGGGTCTCCCGATTTCGCCGTTCGGCGAAGTTCATTGCAAATGGACAGTTTGATCGAGTGCGTACTCGATCCCAACCACATTTATGGATCCCAAATCACTCCTAGACCGTCTATTGACGTGTCCAGGTCACAATCCCCCAAAGGTTAGTCGTTAAAAATCAGGAAAAATCTGATTTGATCAGAAACTTACCGGAACTGACCGTTTTGGGCACCAAACTGAGTCCGTGGGCCCCCACGATAAATCTAACAACAATTTGGACCAAGCCAGGGTGCATTTGGCACCCTGGGAGTCTGGTGAACAAGACCAGACCGCGGCAGCGCGGCTCCGGCCAAGCCCGACCGCGGCGCCACCGCGGCACCGGCGGCGGACCGCGCCCCCGTTGCTTTTCCGGCGTGGTTCCACACGTGGGGTTGGTCGGCCAGACCCCCCCTACCCCATGGCACGTGCCATTTTGGCCTTTGATTGGGTTTTAAGGGGCTGGAGCTCCCTTCTCTCCCATTTCCCCTCTTTTTCAAGCACCCCACCTCCATTTTCGATTTTTCTGAAAAACCATCCCTCCAAACCTTCAATCCCTCTATTTTCTTCCATAACTCACACACCACTACCTCCTACAACAGCCCTAGCCTCTCCCTTTCCCCATTTCCTCAAGTTGAAGCTCTCATACTCCTCCTTGGAGCTCAAAAATTGGGTAAACTCTAACCCATTCTATTTTCTTTGTTTCCTTCTTCATTTTCTACCTCTTGAGCTTCTTCCACACCTATTGGGTTGTTGATTGTGGAAGGTAAAAGAGGTCAGCCCTTTGTTTCCCATTTTGGAAAATTTCCATGGCTCTCCTTGGTGTGGTGGCCACCATTTTCTCCATTTCCTCCATCCTATCTTTCATGGGAAAGAGGAAAACCGCGGCCGATGACGTTGGCCCAAGTAGGCCGGCCCGTTCCGAAGAAAATCGATGTTGGGGCCGGCACAAGTACCGTGCGGGAGTTTAGGTCAAAGCGAGACCTGGATCCTGACCACCCCGCCAGGAATGCTTATCCAATAGGCATGGAATATGGGCGCTTCGCGGGCCGCAAGGTAGTGTTTGAAGCTCATGTGGATGAGAGGATGTTTGGCCTACACCCGATGATGGACCACTTGGTGGATATCGGGTGGAATCATATTTTTGAAGGCGAGTCTCCCGCATGTGAGCACACGGTTCGTGCCTTCTACGCTCACATCATAGACGCATCAATAGAGCCTCTTCAGTTTACTGTCTCTGTGAGGGGCATAAGGCGCACCATCACTGTGGACGAAGTGGCTCGAATCACGAAGATCCCGCTTGGTCAAGTACAGCCTAGTGATGACTTCTCTAGGAGTGCGCGGGAAAGGGATCGCCGCACGCGATTTCTCTGTGGTCGCCGGGTTACTTGGAAGCGAGGAAGTTGTATTGCGGCGACAAAGATGTCTGAAGACTTCCATTTGCTCCATCACATCTTCACATACAATGTATACCCACGGTGGGGTAACCGCACGGAATGTACTAGGGTGATGGTGGACTTTCTGTACAAGATGGGACGCTGGGAAAACATATGCCTGCCCACATTCATCCTATCCCGAGATAGTTAATGTTGTTCGTTCGCGAGAACGATCTTTCGCTCCCATTTGGCCGACCGTCCAGTGCAGGATGGCTCGTGATGTAGGCTACAGATTGAATATGGAGGATCTTGCACCGGTCCGAGTCATAAATGAAGCGACACTCGGGAATATGAAGATCGGCCCCAACGGCAAGCAAGCCTGGACTCGACGAGTCCGGAGATGAGTCGGATAGCGCCGGCGAAGAGAGTGTTGACCTCCGGCCGACAAGTGATGAGGAGCGCAGAGTGATGACATACGGGAGGAAGAACCAGAGGCTCGGGACACGTAGAGGAGAGTTCACCCCTGCGGCTCGGGAGCGGGGTGTGGATCGAGATGTATCCGATGCGCGATTTACCCGTTTTGAGGAGAGGCAAGCCGCCTGCGCAAAGAGAGGTTGGACAAGTTCGGGCTGAGATTGGACGGAGTTCGCTGAGCTTGGTCAAGTTCGAACTAAACTTGAAGAGAATGAAGCCTACATGAAGAAGAATTTCAAGAAGATGTCCCGTACGCTGAAGGCCATCCTGTGCTGTGCGCAGGATAAGAATGCTCCTCCTCCACCGCCTACTTCGGATGCTTAGTCATCCATATCGTTGTTTGTTGTGTTTGCTTTGGTTACCGCGATAGGCGGTTTGTGTTTTCGTTCTGATGATGTATTAGGTAGTAGAATGTTAGTGTTTGATGTGTGGATGTATTGGCTATAATGTAATTTCAGTCATGATTCATGTAAACTCTGTAGTTCATGTATTATGACAATTTTGAGTTAATGAAAAGCATATAGCCTCTTTTGTTTGATGATGTGTGGAATGCTTAAGTGCTTTATGGAGTGTATTATCTTTGTATCTCACAAATGTTGTACCACTGTGTTGTATAGGGCATGCCGCGGACAAGATACGCGAGCACCGCACATCTCCTTTGACTGGCTCCATGGACCCAGACACCTTCTAGTAGTAGTGGTCCTACGGACCGTGGGTTGGGATCCGATCGGCCCCTGCCGGGTCCTATGGCGGGTTGCCACCATACACGCCCGGTCCGTGAGCGATTCGGCCATCATCGTCTGCGTGAAAGATGACTCCCCGTGTCGCTCCGCCGACCGATAGGTTTGAGCAGTACCGATGATGATGATGCATCAAGAAGCAGATGCAAAGAAGCAGAAGAAGCAGATGCAAGTGCGAAGCAGCAGCAGACAGACGGGCAGAGCAAGCATCGGCGGCTTATGGCCACTATCGCCGAGGCCTTGTCCCGTGGTGGTAGTGCGACTCCACCTACGACTCGTTTGTCTGCCGGGCACCCCGAGCCTCTGCTCGGTGTGAGGATGTGCCCCGCCTCCACCCGTGGTGCCTCTCGGAGATGTCGGCACGCGCGGCCTACTCGAGCGGTTTCGGCGCTTGAGGCCTCCTTCGTTCATGGGCACTCATGGGCCCGAGGAGGCGAGATTTTGGCTTGACCGCATCTCGAAGATGCTTCGGATGTTGCATTGCTCGAGGGCAGAGCGGTAGAGCCGGCCGCCTTCATGTTTGAGAGGGAGGCGAGTTTATGGTGGGACGGTGTGTTGCGGTGCTGTCGCAGACAGACTCACGTATGGACCGGGAGGCGTTTGAGTTCCGGTTCCATGAGAAATACTACCCGCCGACTTACCGACATGAGCGGGAGGACGAGTTCTTGCGCCTCGGGCGGGGAGGCATGACCATTACAGTAGTACGAGCACCGCTTCACCGAGTTGGGCCGCTTTGTCCCGACTATACTAGTGGACGGCGAGATGCGGATGCGTCGATTTTCATTGGGCTTGCGACCAGGAGATACGGTCGAAGATATGCCTCACCATACCTACATATGCAAAGACCTGGTTCACATGTCTATGACGGCAGAGCAGGATGTGGACCGGTTGGCCCGATCACGTGGCACTATGGTTGCGCAGGCCACGACAGAGATACAGAGCGGGCCTATCCTGGGCAAGAGGCCTCGTGTTGACTCGCCTCCTAGGATCGGCAGCCGCCGGGGGCTCGATGAGGCGCCCATTGTGACCGCACGTATTGCGGGGAAACAGGGTCATCCTATCGGGAGTTGCTTCGCGCGGATGAAGGATGTGGTTTCTCTCCGCCACGGATGATGGGCCGTTCTCGCCCACAGCCATATCGCTCCACCGCTGCGCACAGCTCCCGCACATCCTTCCTTCCGACCTCTGTGCAAAGACTTCCGGGCCGCCACGGCGACCCTTGGCTCCTCGGCCAGAACCGCCGGCCAGCAGGCTCGCGTTCATACTCTCGTGGCTGAGGCACCGAGACGTCGGTTCCAGCTCCGACGGCTTTCGAGGGTACGGCTTTTATTCACGACACTCCCGTCTCTTTATTGGTGGACACTGGGTCCACTACTTCTATTATTTCTTGTGGGGCGGTGAAGCGCCTATCTTTGCGTACGATTCCCACTAAGGGAATGAGACTCACTACGGCTACCGGGACTTGTTCGGATGTCACACGATTGTGCGAGGGTTGCTCGGTAGTCTTGGGTAGCACGGTGCTCGTCGACCTCATTGTTGCTCCTTTGTGGCACTACGACGTTATCCTTGGCATGGATTAGCTCACCGGGATGAGGCGGAGGTAGGTGCGACACTCGGATCGTGACGGCCTATGGACCGACCCGCAGTCATGCCTTTCACGTTCCCGGTGCCGGGTCGTTGGCCCTGTCGAGTTGATTGTTATGTTGCTTTGCTTGGCCGACCGATGGTCCGACAAGAGATAGTACGCCGTGGTTCGAGACTTCGCGGGCGTGTTTGAGACTATCCCGGGTTTACCTCCTCGGCGTGAGATTGATTTTACGATAGATCTTACGCTGGTGTGCGACGCCCATCTCGTTGCCTACGTATCGTATGCCTCCATGTGAGATGGAGGAGCTGCGAACACGTATTGATGTACTTGTAGAGAGAGGTTTTATCCGACCTAGTGTGTCTCCTTCGGGGAGCACTGTGTTGTTCGTGAAGAAGAAGGACGGGTCGCTACGGTTGTGTATTGATTACCGTAGGTTGAATCAGTCACGGTGAAGAACAAGTATCCTTTGCCCAGATTGACGACGTTCGATCAGTTGAGAGAGGCGAAGTATTTCTCGAAGATTGACCTTCAGTCAGGGTACCACCAGTTGCGCGTGAGAGAGGAGACGTGCAGAAGACAGCCTTCAGGACGTGCTTTGGGCACTACGAGTTCTTAGTGATGTCGTTCGGTCTGACGAACGCACCCGCCGTGTTCATGGATCTGATGAACCGGGTATTTCGGCCCTTCCTCTACCGATTCGTCATCGTCTTCATCGATGACATCTTGATATACTCCACGAGTCGGGAGGAGCACGAGGAGCACTTGCGAGCGGTATTGGAGACACTGAAGAAGAACCAGTTGTTTGCGCAGCTACAAGAAGTGCGACTTCTGGCAGGAGGAAGTCAAGTTCCTGGGACATGTAGTGTCCAAGGATGGGATAGCATGGACCTTGCTAAGGTAGCTGCGGTTCAGGATTGGCAGCAGCCTGAATCGGTTACTGAGGTGAGGAGTTTCCTTGGCCTGGCTGGGTACTACAGACGTTTCATTCGGGATTTCTCGAAGATCGCCAGGCCCTTGTCTCAGCTGACTCGAAAGGACCTGAAGTTCGCCTGGAATGAGAAGGCGGAGGCAGCTTTTAAGGAGCTGAAGGACAAGTTGACGTCCGCCCCTGTGCTAGTATTGCCAGAGCAAGGGGTGAAATACACGGTGTATACTGACGCGTCTCGCGTTGGTTTGGGTTGTGTGTTGATGCGAGAAAGATAGGGTGATATCGTATGCCTCGAGACAATTAAAGAAGCACGAGGAGAATTACCCTACACATGACCTGGAGTTGGCGGCTGTCATCTTTGCATTGAAGCTCTGGAGACATTACCTCTATGGTGAGGAGTTCGAGCTTTTCTGCGACCACAAGAGCCTTAAATACATATTCACGCAATGAGATTTGAATATGAGACAAGCCGATGGATGGAGACCTCAAGGACTTCAAGTTCGAGGTTTCCTACCATCCGGCAAGGCGAACCTTGTGGCAGACGCGTTGAGCCGCAAGAAGGCGATTGCATTTGCGGCACCGCTGATGATAGCCGAGTGGGATATGGTAGAGTTTGTGCGGGACTTCGAGCAGAGACTCACTGTCGAGGAGCCATTTGAGTGTGTTGCGCACATTCGGGTGCGGCCACTTATCGACGACAGGATTGTTGAGGCCCAGGAGGGCGACATACGGCTGTCTGAGCTTCGAGGGCAGGCTAGCGACGCTGTGGACTCCGAGTGGAGAGTTGGATCTGATGGGGGTTTACGGTTCCGTGGCCGCCTATGTGTTCCAGATGTGCCTGACTTGAGACGCGAGCTTCTCGAGTCTGCCCATAATTCGAAGTTTGCGATGCATCCTGGTAGCACGAAGATGTACCAGGATATGAGACGGACGTACTGGTGGGACAACATGAAGGCCCACATTGCTGAGTTTGTGTCTCGGTGTCTGACGTGCCAGCAGGTCAAGGCAGAACATCGCCGACCTCTCGACTCGCTTCAGCCCATGCCTATAGCGGAGTGGAAGTGGGACTTCATCTCCATGGACTTCATATCAGGGTTGCCGAAGACGAGGAAGGGGCACGATTCCATTTGGGTGATTGTGGACCGGTTGACCAAATCGGCCCATTTCCTCCCTATCAGAGTTACGAACTCTGCAGACGAGCTGGCTAGACTGTATATCAGGGAGATCGTCCGTCTGCACGGAGTTCCTTTAGAGATTGTGTCGGACAGAGACACGCGGTTCACATCCATCTTCTGGACTCGTATCCAGGAGGCGATGGGTGTGAAGTTGAAGTTCAAGACAATAAGCGTTTCATCCTCGACCGATGGGCGTACAGAGCGAGTGAATCGGATTCTGGAGGATATGTTGCGAGCGTGTGTGTTGGACTTCACGGTTGGGACGACTATCTTCCGTACGCGAGTTCGCCACAACAACAAATGCTTCCCAGCGACGATTGGCATGGCGCCATATGAGGCCCTATATGGTCGACCTGTGAAGAGCACCGCACCGTTGGGCGAGAGGTTGGAGAGCGTAGCCCGATTGGCCGTGAGTTGGTTCAAAGCGACTACAGAGAAGGTAGACATTATCGGCGTCGATTACTCACGGCCGCAGAGCGAGGCAGAAGAGTTACGCCGATACGAGGCGCGACCGCTGGAGTTCGAGGTGGTGATCATGTGTTCCTTCGGGTTTCCCCTATGAAGGGAGTCCTTCGGTTTGGGAAGAAGGGGAAGCTCACACCGAGGTTCATCGGTCCATTTCAGATACTGGATCGAGTGGGTGATGTGGCGTATCGTCTCGCCTTGCCTACACCACTTGCTTCGTACATAACGTATTTCATGTATCTATGCTGAAGAAGTACGTTCCTCGATCCTTCGCATATCATCGATGGGAGTGCAGTGCGGTTGAGCGAGGATGCGACATATGAGTTGCGCCCGACGCGCGTCCTGACAGGAAGGAGCAGTCTTTGCGCAGCAAGGTCATCCCACTTGTGAAGGTACTTTGGACACATCATTCGAGGAGGAAGCTACCCGGGAGGCGAGGCCGAGGTCGGGAAGAACTACCCTCGCATTCTCGAGGAGTACGAACAGTATAAATTTCGAGGACGAAATTTTTTGTTTAAGGGGGGGGTGTAACGACCTGAAAAATTCCGTACATTGGGTCGAGTACCACCTCGACCAGAAATCACATAGGATTAAATCCTTTAGAAATTTAACAAAGTTAACGAAGTACTAAACTCAATTAGCTATGAAATCCGTTAGGATCACTTTAAATACGATCTGCAAGACCCAAAAGTTGCAGAATCATTGACGCTAGGTTACCCTAAAGTTTAGAACCAAACTCATTCCCCGTCTGCTCTCGGGAATGAAACGAAACTTCGTTAGAGTCTAGATCGCACCTCGGGATTCCGATTAACCCGAAGTTAAGGAACTAGGACCGCCCCACTGGGCTTAACAATCATCTCAAAAATCGGCCTTATCCGATAATCCACGGCCATTCGTTTCGAGTCGGAGCGAGGTAGTGTGAAAAACACTATTCACAAGCCGAAATAAATATCTGGAATAGTGATCTGGCATCGTTCGTTGACGCGTCAGTATTAAGCAACCTGACCGTCAGAATCAGACCAAATTACACCCTCGGATTAAGAAAAATTTCAGGAACATTTACATGTACTTGGAATTTCTGATCGTGGCCCACTGACCGTCGAACTGAAAGTGGTCCGCCACGTGCGATCTGCGCATCCGAATGAGTCAAAAATGTAATCCCACGTAGATCCGTTGATGATAAGTTTAAGTCTGACGTTTGGTTCAAAGAGGCCTACCAGAACTCCCTTTTTGAGCTGGAAAAGCGCCGAATATCCTATATAAGCAGTACCCCATGAACCTAAGTCTATTCTCGTAATGTTTGAGGCTATAAAAGGGGCTTAGAGCAGCCCCTCTCACAGCCATACGAATTTAGGGAGAAACCCTAGAGGGAGAGAGAGAAAAGAGAGGGAAGAACTTGGAGATCGTTGCCGATCTTCCTCCACTTGCACCGGATTGCTACACGGCCTACACCGCCTTATTCTCGGCGTTCTCCCGGTGTTTTCCGCCTCATTTGAAGGTAAGAAAACCTAACCCTAGGTCCGATTTGTGGTGGAATCGAAGTGGGGTGTATACCCGACTAACCGATTCCGCTCTTTTAGGCTAGAAATCGGCTGTAGACGGAAGATTCATCACCCTTGTGATTCGTTCCGCTTCAAAAGGCAAAGGTGAGGACTTTAAGCGTATAAGTTACGGTTTTCAACGCTTTCAATGTCGAGATAATGGTAGATTCATGATCTGGCTTGCAATTGCACATGTACAAAGTGCTTTCCGTTTCTGTTTTGATTAGCGGTGTGAAATATGGAATTTCACATATTCTAGGTATACGTATAAATGCCGTATACGTATTTTTCTTGGATAAATGTTTGACATGTTTATTTAATGTATGATTATATGCTATATGAATAAAATACTAGTTTGGCGAAAGGAATCGCTAAACTATATGTTCCTGTAAATGTGCCGTATGTTGAAATTACGTATTGTAGAAATACCGTATAACGTATTTCTTTTGGAATAATGTTTGTCATATGTATTTAATGTATGATTATACAATACATGATTAAAATACTAGCTTGGCGAAAAGAATCGCCGAAATCTATCTTCCTTTGTAAACACTATGTATGTCGAAATTGGGTATACGTGGAAGTACCCTATACGTATAAAATTCACCGATGTGTTTGCTATGTTTATTTGCTGTATGAATATGTTGTATATGTATAAAATACTAGCTCGGTAACGGGGCAACCCTAGTACACCCTTCTCTAGCATACGTCATGTATGTTGAAGTAGTGTATTCCAAGTGTTGGCGAAATCACTTGCGAGTGTAAGTGTTTAAGTGTTAGAACCTTAGTTAGGTGCTGAGATGGGATTCTCCGCTACCTTAGAGTCACATATGACACTCTCCATGTGGTTGTTCACTCTAACCACTCACCTGTGAACTCTAGGTATTTGTGTCCCTATGTGTATAGTGCTTTATAACATGCTTCGTAACATGCTTGATAACATGCTTTACAACATGCCTTATAAAATGCTTTACTTCATGTTTTATAATACATGCTTTGCCCTATGCTTTACTTCATGTTTCACAACTGACTGAGCTTGGGACTATGTTCGTAGTCCAGGCATCCGGTATCAGACTTGAAGACGTGGTTGGGGTTTCATTCCGCCACGCACGATGTGTTGGTGAACCCGTGTCGTACTTCGGTTGGCGATAGTGGTTGGCCACACGAGGTGCTTCTGCGCCTCATATCGCCCAACTTGTTGTGCGCTCGTGCTAGCCGAACATATTAAGTAAACCGCATGCCTTATGTATGTTCACCATGTTTGGTCGCTAATGCTTGAACCTAGGGTACCAAACTTACCAGTGAAAAATCCCGTTAACCATGGTACCTCGATCCGCTAAGACTCATGAGCCGGGCATGGTGGTATGGGACACCGTGGTCGAGCTGTCGGCCTACGCTGGGGCTACGTGCCTCCCCGTAGTGACCAGTGAGCAACTCTACTCGTGAGCCGATTATGGTGGTATGGGACACTATATTCGCGCTGTCGGCCTACACTGATAAGGTGATGGGGGAGTGGTGCAGTCTTTGTGTGCACAGCCCTGGCAGCCCTTTGTAGTGACCGCGAGCATACTCTGAAGTTGCAGCGTGCCTTAGGGTTCGCCGCGATATATAGAGTATGAACTAGGCCTGTTTCTGTATAGTTGTATCGTGATGAATCGTTTAAGGGGTGATGGGGGAGTGGTGCAACCTTTGTGCGTAATGCCTCAGCTGACCTCTGCAGTGACCTAGAAAACACACCATCGTCTGATATTAACTAGGACTGAGACGACTCTAGATTGGATTATGTTTGGATATGATACAAGGGAGGTACCTTAGTTTCCCAACCCTTGTTTGAAATGAATTAATTAAAAACTCGGTAATCATACTCATCATGCATCGCATGTGCCTGGGAAGATGTGGAGCATCGTGGGATGTAAGCATGCGCGAACGTGAGATGGTGTCGCATGAGGGAGGGTGTGGTGAGGGCATCCATCATACCGCATTCATACTTGCATTAATCGAGTAACTAGGAGTGTTTGATTTATCGCTTTATCATTACCGCTTTGCTTGATCGTATTGGTAACATGATAACTTATATCTTCATTGTTCCACCGAGTTAGCTACTCACTCCCACGTTACGGGACGGTGTTGCGCACACCAACCAGACTCTAGGTTTAGGCGATCCGGCTATTCTGGAGGCGGAGCCCGATTACGACGAGGACCAGGAGGAGTTCTCATATATGCAGTTCGCTGGCGGCTTCGACTAGGCTGCCGGGACTGATGGGATTTACAGAGATTGTATTTAGTTATTTTGACATTTTGTTTATTACACAGACATGTATATTGTGACTCAGAAGGATTCATACTCTGGATAATGAATCATTTATTTTGTTTCTTTACATACATATATATACAGTCAGTCTTCCGCTTGCTTTTATACAACTGATCTGGAGTATGAATTACTGCTTTGGTATAATCTCATTCATGTTTATTGCGCTAACTCAGACAACATTTAACCATCATTGTGTATGTTGCATAAGTGATGCGTTGGAACTCGGGAGTTGAGTTCATACTCGACCCCCGATTTTCAGGGCGTTACAAACCTATTCTTGATCAGACACAAGCACCTATAATAAGCATCCAAACAACATCCATATATATACTTTGGTCAAGTTCATAGATGGAGAAGTATAGAATTTAAATCAATCAAGCCCACTTAGAGAAAGAAACACACCAATCAAATCAAAGTAAAATCAAAATATAACAAGAGTATTCAAATTGGGCTTCATCTCAAACTCTAGCTTAAAGATTAGCAATCCATAAAATTAATTAGGAAAGAAGGAAAAATAAATATGAAAAAATAGGAACATCTCCTTCTTCCTTCCTCTCTCTCTCCTTTCTTCTTCTCACTGGATCTGTTATTTTCCTCACGGGTTCGGGAATTCTCCAATTTTTGAATGCTCTTCCTCACGTTTTGCAACTCTTTTTATAGCCGATGAGTGGTGGAGTGGTGAAAATCGGATTTGGGAAGTCGCGTCGCACGCTGCTGAAGAAAAGCCTTTTTCAGCCCAAGTTCGGGGCCTCAAACACCATACTTTCCTCGCTCAAATTCGAAAAAACACCGTCCCTCAGGACTTTCTTGGGTCCTCTACATGATGTACTGTTCAGATCTACCATATGATCAAAGATGGTGGCCCACAACCGCCCAAAACCGGATTTCTTAATATGTGTGAAACTTTCGCACCCTTTCGCTGTCGTGATCGGTGGGCCCCACAGAAGTATTTTCTGAAAAATCCACCCCATCCATTGGATTCAGGATGAAATTTCAATCAAGAATAGGTAGTTTTGAACGTCCATTGATGCGGCCCAGAGAAGAAATCACGAAGAGATCAGTTTTTAACATTGCAGAGCAGTCCGTTTGTGGCCTCTGTACCACACACGTGTGCACGCATGGGTATAAAGTAGAAACATGGTTTTGTAGTATTCGCGTCCATCTACAAGATGAACGGCTTGGATTGTCCGAACGGGACACGTGTGGGGCTCACAGCTAGCCACAAAATGGACCAGCGGCGTCCGTGACGCGTTGCCGAAATGGCAACTGCCATTTTTAGGAAGAAGACGCGTCGCAGAACGGCCGACCGCGTGCTGACACGTTAAGGCCGGTGCGCGCGGTGCGTGTGTAGTCTTTGTACACACGCTGCACATACAGCCCACCATGATGT
Source organism: Magnolia changhungtana (assembly GCA_030180095.1). Taxonomy (NCBI): domain Eukaryota; kingdom Viridiplantae; phylum Streptophyta; class Magnoliopsida; order Magnoliales; family Magnoliaceae; genus Magnolia; species Magnolia changhungtana. The sequence goes on from JASAUF010000107.1 coordinate 178,561, forward strand.
TAACGAGAAATCTACACCATCCATTTGCTTTCTCATGTTATTTTAGCCGTCAATACCAAAGTTGAGGCAATTCCATATATTATGTGGGCCCCAAATTGGAGATTAATGGGCTGATCTATCCGTTGGACCACTTCTCGAGATCTTCAATGGCTGAAATTTAATATGTACGGTTAATTTACGGCCCCCATCACATGTATGAAGTTTCGAGTCAATCGGATGGCGGGAACCATGTGATCTTGCATTTTGCACCAATTTCAGGCCTCTTTAACGTGAACGGCTTGATTTCCTCGGGTCCTTGACGTATAAATTCTTCAATCTTAATCCTCTGAAGTCCGTCCCTTACTCTGGTGACTTCAGAATATCAAATCCATGCTTTTAACATCAATTTTCAATTAACGCTCCTGATTTCATCCTGTAACAAAAATACAATTAAAATACTCCATTAAGCATTATCATATACGTAAAATCTGGTAATGATCGGGGTCTGATATGTAATATTTGACCCTCAACATGGAGCCCCTTCCCTTGTGACCGATTCTTACTATTCTTTTGTTGATCTATTATTCTCAGATGTGTATGGCCCACCTTGTGGCCTGGAAGTATCCAGACCATCCAAAGAGAGTGGAAGCCCATGTCTGTCCACTCTATGAACATAGGTGCCCCATTTGCTCCTTTTTGGACACATGCAATGGATTTTATGGTATGGATTAGGTCTGGATATTTGTGGGGCCCACTGAGGTGGACCACAACTTAAATTCCATGAGGTGATTTCCTCTTATTTTGGTTCCTATGCTTATTTTATTTCATGTGCATGTTGCTGCCTAGAAATTTTCTGGACAGATTTTTGTTGGACTTTGGGCTTGAATTTGGGACTAATTGGGGGACCTTTTGTACCCATCAAATATACTTTTCTAAAAGGTGGAAATCTCATCTTGATGTCCCCCAAATTTCAGCCCCATATGACCTTCATTAGGGTCCCAAAGGTGTGGTCCAAGTGAGGTGGACAGTCTGGATTTTCTGCACTGTTCCAGCAACATTCCACCCTAGACAGGTTGGAATTTTGAAATTTATTAAAATACTTTTCGGTGTCTAAAAATTATAAAAATTTACAGGTAGGTGTACCACTCATAGTAGGACCCACCTACAAAATTTTGGGGCCAATGGACACCTGTACACACCATGGTGGTGGCTGGACTGGCCCATTATAATATGGTGTCCAGATTAGTCCGATTTTCAGGACAATTGAATTTTTTAAATAAATTAAAATATTTATAGATGTTCAAAAATTCTAAAATTTTGTCAAATTGTGATAAACTCATGGTAAGACCTACCTACCAAATTTCAGGGACAATGGACCTCTGTGCACACTGTTGCAAGGGCCAGACTGGCCACCACGTTGGGACATCCAGGTCTATCTGATTTTTTGGACAAACTGTTTTGTTTAAATTAATTAAAATACTTAGAAATATCCAAAAATTCTTAAATTTTGTGGGGGAGTGGCCCACCTACGGAAGTGTCACTTTATAAAATTTCAACCCCAACTGATCCCATTTGGGCATCCAAAAGAATAGGCCAAGATGGTTGGACTGCCAGATTTTTCTGCTGTGCAGTCCAGCAATATGCCTTGATAAAAACCATAATTCAGAAATGTTTCCTCTAATGGTGGGCCACCTTTTTGGGTTTCCTCTTATTGTATGCATGATGAGGGACCTTGGCCCTTAATTCTCAGAGTTTTATAGGCCCTATACGCACTCTAATGGAGTGCCCAAATTTAGGACAACAACATGCATTGCAGAAACTTCCTGTACATTATTGTCCCCTTTGTTATTCCAGAACTTTTGGGCCTCAATCCATTAGGCTTGTATATGATTAGTTGGAGACCCATCCCTGATGTTCTAGGGCCCATTGGGGCCATGACTATGGGACCCACCATATTGAGGAAATTGGACATTTATTGCTCCCTTATATTTTAGAATACTCTTGGGCTATTTTCTTTTACCATACTATTGTGTTGGGCTAGTGGTCTAGATTACACAAGTAGATGAGCCTTTGGTTGCCCACCAAATCAACTTTATACTTGGGCCGAGTTGTAGGCCCAACCTTACTTGACTAAGAGCATGACATTTGCTTATGTTGTTTGAGCAATGGGTTGCCCATTAGGCCACCACAATATATGGGATTAGTGGCCTTTATGTTGGGCCCTAACCATTCCCCTATGGGCCCATAGTGGTATGTATGGGTTGGGCTATGTGTGTTTTCCTTGGACCCATGTTTTGGATAGGCCTTGGGCCGCCTTTCTGAAGCCCAGCATGAGTGTATGTGGTATGTTTATGGCTGCCCATTTCTTATTTTTAATGTTGTGTGGGCCTTGGGCCTTGATCCGTGATCAATTAGAGATGGGCTACCTCTTGGGAACCAATTGTGGTTGGATGTCCACATTGGTGGCCCTAAGGTAGGCCCATGAGCTTCTATGGGTGGTTAAAGGCCCACCATAGACCCTTACTAGGCCCGTCTCATCTATTTAGGCCCATATGATTATCCTCCTTAGTCTCGTGGGCTACCCTAGGTAAATGGGCCTCCACTAGAGGTTGTATTCTTTATGAGGAAATTGGTTAAGTACCTAGACCTTTCATGGTTAGGTAAAGAGTTCATCTTCACCTCATTGGCATCCCTATTCATCTTTATGGCCCACTCCCATATGCATCATATGCATGCTTGGTTGAGGTATGATTGCTATGGTTGTGCCATTGTGTAGGGTATGTTAGTATCTCCCCGAGGGGTGGAGTTTTTCCCAATGGAGCATGATGGATGCTTGAGATTAATGCATGAATGATTGTGTGATTCATGCATCTGGCATTTGCATAGCATGTGGGTATCCGCCCTTGCTTCATCAGAGCCTTGCCTCCACAGGAATATTCGTGGATGGCCATATGTGTGGACACCGAAAATATTAGTTGAGCATACCGGGTGCATAGGATGCCCATGGATGAAATTTTCAAAACTTCCATGGTACCAAGGATCTACTCCAACACCGTGACTGGGTGGAATATATGAGCGCACGAGGGCCTTATACGTTAGGCCGCGACTCTCATTGTCATGTAGTCGGTTAGATAGGGGTGTAGCCTTACCTGCCTAGTATAGGGGGCATTGCTATGATGAGTCTGACCAACTCGTGAATGGATCCGCTACCGTCAGGCCTTGCTGGTGATTGGCTGTCCACAGGCAAGTAGTGAGGTCTCTTACGCTCGTCTGACTGTGCGGGGTCTGTAGAGCGGCAGTCATTCAGCAGTGTAATGAACCCTGGTGATTTTCTTATGATTGAAAATGTACTTGACTTGTGGTTTGGATATGAGCACTGGCATTACTTGCATTGAATTAGCATTGGCTATGTAAGCCCCTTCATGCACATTCTTGGTATGGCGTCCAGTACTCATCGCATCATATTCATGAAAAGCCTTGGTAAGGCTGGTTATATCCTCATTGAGCATGTTTCCCATCTTGCACCTCCTATTATTCTTCTGTGCACCATTGTCACACACCTGCACCACCCTATGAGCTTCTATAAGCTTATGCACGATTGATGCGTGTAAGAGATTCTAGGCAGGCGTCGTAGCAGTAGAACGTGGAGTAGAGTTGAGCATGTGAGGACTCCAGTGTTGCCGACCTTTCTCTCCTTTCCTTTTTATCTCATGTATGTCCTTTTGGACCTTATGGATGATTGTAAAAGTTCAAATTTATAGTGGATTTTGCGATGTGTGCCTTTGTTATCCTCAGATGTTCTTGCTGTGATCTTGGGTATGCTTGTATTGGTAATGATTATATTGTTATGAAAAATCCTCCTTGTAGGATCCCAGGATCGGAACCTGCCTCAGGAGCCGAGAATGGGGTACTATGGAGGCTGTTACAGCCAGAACCGACCATCGGGTTCCTTGTGACTCTGGTTACTGAATCTAGGGTGTGACACACATACACATCATGGTGGGACCCTAAGAAATCAAGGGTGGGCATTTCATTCGAGGTACACATTAAAAAAGAGAATGTCGCAAGTCCAACTGGCTGGACCACAGTTTAAGGTACACCCATTAGATAACTTCCTACCTGTCAAGTGCATGTGAAATCCAATCTTCCTATTAGATTGGCCCCACCATGAGGATCACCTAGTGCGAACATCATCTTATCAACTCATCAAGTGACCCATACTATATAAAACAGTTTATAGCCATTGATAAATAACAAAATAAAAGTGTGGCCACTTGATGAGTGGATAGGGATGATTTTCATGAAAATTGTTGCTTACCATGGGCACAGCTTGGAGGTCCCATTGGCTAATAACTTACAAGTTACCCATTAGGTAGACCATAACCTGTGGTCCAAACTAGTTAAACTCATACCTATATATATATATATATATATATATATATATATATATATATATATATATATATATATATATATATATATATATATATCAATTGCCCATCATGATGTATATGTAAGATCCACTCCAATGGAAAGACTTGGCAGAGAATTCCAACCATGAGAGGCCCACCCATGCCTTACACAACGAACGCCAACTACCATTGACAAATCGTTATTGAAAACCTTTCTGAAACGATGTAAATAAGATAGTATTTTGTAAATTTTTCTAAAGGAAACTGTGTGCCTTTTTTTGGATGCGAATCAAATGGCCCATGCCACCTCAGCGTTGGTGGTGATGTGTGGGCATTGTGGTACCCATTTTGAAGTATATGTTGTATATCCATGCCATCCATCAGTTTTTCCAGCTTCTTTTAGGGCATGGTCCCAAAAAAATGAAGAACACGTCACCACACCATTGTAGGGGTGGGAGGGCAACACCACTAAATCATCGCAAGGCCTTCTTTGGGATTTTCTCTTGTGGGGTCCACTAGTACATTGATGATCAAACTTAGCACTGTCAACGGGCTGGGCCAGTTGGGCTTATTCAAAATTTTAAATGTGACTGGCCCGAGCCTAGACAGCCCTAATTGAAAGCAGACACATGCCTTGTAAAATCCAAGGTACAATCATATGGATGGGCTAAGAGATCGTATAGTAGTGCTTAGGATTTCGGTTTGTACAAAGTGGGCCCATTTTTCACAAATCTAAAGTGGTAGTAATGTGGACCCCACTGTGAGTGGTGGATGCAAAACTCCAAAAATTTATATATATATATGGGAAATTTTGTGTGGTCGAGCTCATGGGAACTTCCCATGAGGTCGAGTTGTGTGGGCCCACCATCATGCGTGTCGAACATCTACCTCACCAGTCAAATGCATCATTCCATGGTGGGCCTGGGGCTTAAAAATTAAGTCAATCCATGACTTGTGTGGGCCACACCACATACAAAAGTTAAGAGGGGTTACCCTCCATTAAAACATTCATAATCATTTGTTGGGCCCACCGACAAGTTTCAGATGCATCCAAATTTCAGGTGCGCCCCACCAAGTGCTTTTATATGTTTTTGGCATGTCTTCACATGATTTTAGATGGTATGGCCCACTTGAGTTCCGTATACAACTGATTTTTGGGATATCCCATAATTTAAAGGTGACCCGTCAAATGCACGGTGTTGATGGTCGACACACATCACGATGGGGCCCACACAGCTCGACCTCACGGGAAGTTCCAATGAGCTCGACTGCATAGAACCTTTTCCCATATATATATATATGTGTGTGTGTGTGTGTGTGTGTGTGTGTGTGTGTGTGTTTATATATATATATATGGGAAAAGGTACTATGCGCTCGAGCTGATGGGACCGTCACATGAGGTCGAGCTGTGTGGGCCCCGCCGTGATGCGTTTCGAACATCTACCCCATCAGTCAGATGCACCATTCCATCATGGGCCTAGGTCTCAAAAATCAAGTCAATCTGTGACTTGTGTGGGCCACACCACATACAGAAGTTAAGAGGGGTCGTGCACGATTAAAACATTCAAAATCATTTTCTGGGCCCACCGAGATGTGGTTTGCAAATCCAGCCCATCCATTATCTGTGTCCCACTTGGATGAGGGTTCAAACCAAGTTTCAGACGCATGAAAAGTTCAGGTGTGCCCCACCAAGTGCTTTTATATGTTTTTGGCATGTCTTCACATGCTTTTAGATGGTATGGCCCACCTGAGTTCCGTATACGACTGATTTTTGGGATATCCCATAATTTAAAGGGGGGACCCATCAATTTAATGGGGCCCACACAGCTCGACCTCACAGGAGCTTATCGTGAGGTCGAGCACATAAGTACTTTTCTCTCATATATATTATATCTATATATATATATATGTGTGGAAAATGTGTGTGTGTGTGTATGCGCTATGCACTCGAGCCGATGGGAACGTCCCATGAGGTCGAGCCGTGTGGACCCCACCGTGATGCATTTCGAACATCTACCCCATCGCCGATGCACCATTCCATCGTGGGCCTAGGTCTTAAAAATCAAGTCAATCCGTGACTTGAGTGGGCCACACCACATACGTAAGTTGAGAGGGGCCGTGCACCATTAAAACATTCATAATCATTTTTGGGCCCACTAAGATGTGGTTTTTTTCAAATCCACCCATCCATTATGTGTGTCCCACTTGGATGAGGGTTCAAACCAAGTTTCACCGCATTCAAAACTCGTGGGCCCCACCAAGTGCTTTTATATGTTTTGGCATGTCTTCACATGATTTTAGATGGTATGGCCCACCCGAGTTCCGATACTACGGTGATTTTTGGGATATCCCATAATTTAAAAGGGACCCATCAAATGCACGGTGTTGATGGACGACACGCGTCACGATGGGGCCCACACAGCTCGACCTCATGGGAGCTTATCGTGAGGTAGAGCGCATAATACCTTTTCCCATATATATATATATATATATATATATATATATATATATAATATATATAGGCACTCACCTACGCACCTACGCACGTGCGCACCTTATCACACGTGTCATAGGCGTCTAATCCGAACGGTCCATAAGATGAGGAATCCCATGAAACCCCAGGGGACGACTTTTCACCCTGATCTAAGATTCTGGTGGGCCATATCAAAGAGAAATGCATATCAAGGAAAGAAACTGTTTTCATTTTTCATGGCCCACCAAATTTTTGATTCAAAGTAAAAATTGGTACCAGGGGGTTTCATGAGGTTCAAAGTAAAAAACTTTCTAATGATATATATATATATATATATGTATATCATTACAAAATCGCCCTTCCTAATCCTAATTAGGGGATAATAGTATTGAACATGGTCCAAATCATTAAAAAACGAGCTTGAATTTTAAGCCTAAGCTCCCAAAACCCAACGGGTAGGGTTGCAAATGGGATGGGTTGGGTTAGGTTGGATCTAGGGGGCACCTCATACCCGACCTATTTAAGAATCCACTTGGAATTTTGGACCTAGCCCTAACCCACTAAAATTCAAGCTCGTTTAGGTTAGGTTGAAATCAAAAGGAGTCAACCCTCTAATTTTATAGGTCGATACTGGACCCCTATCCAAATTCGACCTATCACACGAGTCACATTAAAGTTGATATGGATGGTAATGGGTACCCAAAGTCGCGGGTACCCGATGAACCCAACCCATGAACCCAAACCAATTTTAATGAGCTCAAGTTCAATCAATTGGACCTAATAAATCAAGTTGAGTTGGGTCCAAACAATAAATTTATCAATACTTTTCTTCTTATTTTATTTTGGGTTTTGGGTGGAGTCAAGGCTCAACCCATTAATAACCTATGCGGGTAGGTAGGGTTCAACCCAAGCCTAACCCATTAGGAAAATTTTCTAAACCTGACCCATTAAAATTTGGGCTAGTTTAGGTTAGGTTGAAATCTAAAGCAACCATCCCACTAATTTAATGGGTCGATACTGGCCTCTTATCCAAATCCAACCCCATTTATCATAGGGGTCATATTAAGGTCGATAGGGATGCCAATGGGTACCCGAAGCCATGGCCTATGAACCCGACCCAATTTTAACGAGCTCAGGTTCAATCAATTGGACTGAAGAAATCATGTTGAGTTTGGGTCCACGCAATAAATTATCCATACTTTTATTCTTTATTTTGTTTTGGGTTTTGGCTTGAGTCAAACCAGCTTATCTGGCTCAACCCATTAGAAACCTATATAGGGTCATCCGGCTCGACCCATTAGTAACCTATGTAGGCTCATCTGGCTCAACCCATTAGGTAGGTTCAACCCCAGCCTAACCCATTATTTAAATGGACAAATTTCTAGCTTGAACCCAACCCACTATCCAATTAGTTTGGCTTGAACCCACCTCAAAAGCAGGTTGGGTCTGTTAACTCATAGGCTAACCTGACTTAGGCCTAAGGCCAACCTATTTTAAATTAGAGCTAGGCCTATCAATGGGTCTATATTAAGCCCAAGTCCAACCCAGGTTGGGACTCAAACCCGGACATGTTCCTTCCTCATGCAAGGTACAATTTCTACAAAGAAAATAAATAGCAACCAAAGTGGTTTTCCTTACCTTCGTTAATTATTTCATACCCCGTTGCCTTCATGATTTTTGGTAGCGCCACTAGAAAATAAAAAAGAAAAAGAAAAAGTAAAAGTAAAAACCAACAGGAACTGTAACTAATTGCTTTGACAAATAGCTGATGACCTGAAAGTGGCTATGTTGCATCAAACCAGCATTCATTTTCAGGTTAAAAAAAACTATATATATATATAAAGAATCTGGCCACAGGCAGCCACATGTTCATCTACCCCCGTTACAACAATTTATAACAAAGCATGCATACCTTACAATCACGGGCCAGCCCAACAGGAGTTTCCCCATTTGCAATAGAGAAGTAGAGCATTTTCGCTTTTCATCTCTCAAAAGCAAAGGCATCTTGAAATAAGCACGCATATATATAATTAAAAATGAAGAAAAAATCCTTACCAAGAAACAGGTTAAGCAGCATAACATAGTTAAAATATGTTCACGAATATTTTCAAACTTTGCAGGTGTGTTTGGATCGGCTATTTGAATTTAGATGACAATAACTATTAGTCTAGTATAGTGTGGCTCCAGCATTGCAACTATCCTACTTGAAGTTGGACTTAAGAGACCTATAACTAGTACTACAATATAAGAGTTACTTCCTCATCACTTTTAGTAATTCATGGGGCAGTTGTTCATGATTGTCTTATTCTTTCATATTATAATTCTATATTCCTAGGTTCATTGTCTTCTTTTTCTTTTTCTTTTTCCCTTTTCATAAGATCAGTGAAATGAGAAGTTTTCTGTATAATTACCTTTAATAGAGGAACGGAGGTTTGTCTTCCCAGGTTGAGGCTACCATTCAAGCAACACCCCTTTTCCCTCTGACCTTGCGAATATGTAGGTACATATTCATTGCCATCCTTAAATGGAAATCCCCACCAGCCTTGAAGGCATTCAACATGCTTTGACAGTTTGCAAGATGCATAAAGATCCGAAGCTCCAGCTATAAGATAAAGTTTGTTTCCATAATTAAATCTAATGTGGCAATTTTAAAATATTCTAATCACCTCGCTGACTCAGCTAAGTCAGCCTGGTTTGGCTGAGCTCCAAGTACCAGTGTGAACTCAAATCTTATACGAAAATGGCCTTGCAGATCAATTTTTATATAATTGGTAAGCTTGCAACTGACTTGGCTAAATTGTACTTAGAAATTAGGAAACAAGCTCTATAATGCCAACTATCACAAAGGATAATAAAGAGTAGAAGCAAATGCTACCAGGGGCTTTGTGTTGTCAATAAAATATTTTCTTTGCTCCTCTGATATCTTGATTTTATGAAGGACTGAACCAAAATCTGACAAGAGAAGCATAGTAGTACAAGTAATGTCAAGCTTCCATAGAAACATATGAAGAAAGATACATACATGAGACTTGGAGAAAACAACAATCCCCTCAATGTCTCCACCATTAAATATATATATAAATAGACACACAAACACTTAGGCTCCATTTGTTAAATCTAAAGTCTAAAGCCTGAAACTGAAAGCTAAAGCCTGAATCTGAAATCTGAAGTCAAAAAACATGTTTGGTAACTATGGCTGAAGTCTGAAAATTAAGTATTGAATTTGAAACAATCTGTTTGTTAACAAACATCTAAAATATGTTAATTTGACATATTTGCCCCTATCTATCTCCTGTTTGGAAATGCTTTACATTATAAATAACTTATTCTTTATTAAATGAAAATAAAATTATTCTATTTAATTCAAATAAATTATAAAGTACTTAATAGAAAATTAAAATATCATTATTCATAAAAATATATTTAAAAAAAAAAAAGAAAAGAAAAGCACTTGCTGACGTCAATACACCATCCAATCCGCTTCCCAATCCGTCCTAGCCCATCCGCTTCGAACGCGGATTGCATCCGACCCTCGACTGGACGGATTACCATCCGGGCAGGGCTCTGTGGGGCCCACTGTGATGTAAGTGTTTTATCTAAGTTGTTCATCATTTTTCTCATATTATTTTAATATAAGATTCAAAAGATGAAGCAGGTCCATAGCTACAGTGAACCACACCAAAAGATGCTGCAGTGATAATGACATTTACCATTGAAACCTTTATAAGGGCCACAGTGATGTTTTTTTACCATCCAACCTATTCATTAGGTCATGTAGACGTGGATGAAGTGAAAACACAAATATCAGCTTGATCCGAAACTTCTCCAGCTCCCAAAAAGTTTTTAACAGTGGACGTTCAATCCCCACCTTGTGGTTCGATTAATCATTGGACCTGCTTCTTTTATTAGCTCACACTTTAAATGATCTAAAAAAGTTGATGGACGGTGTGGATCAAACACATAAATCATGGTGGGGCATTAAGAAGTATCACAGGCTAAACGTTGATTTTGTATTTCGCAAACAATTTAAAAGAAAAAATTGCCGTAGTAACTTGAAAAATGGTACTTTTGGAAGCAAAAATTTTTGTTTAATGAAAAATCGCGGAGTGCATTCCGTGTTCACCATTAAGCCAGACTCCTATCACGGAAAGAATTCAATGAAAAACCACTTATCGCTTTCTGTCTTCCGCATTAACAACGCATTAACAAACACCACTAAACACGGAAAATTTTCCCAATTCCGCGTTAAGTCATGGACCTCAATTTAAATGGAACATACCCCAAAATCAGATTGACTGGGGACATGCGAAACCTTTTTTAAACTTGGACCGTGTTCAAACTTACTTTTGGATGAATAAGGCACACATTTTGAATGGTCTAGATTGTGGTGGTTGTGCACATTATCATGGATCATCACACTCTGCCTTCATATCAATAGCTTCTCTTATACACAAAAGTTCCACCTGTACAACCTCTTACAAGTTGGAACTAGTTGATACCCATGAGAGAGATTGAAAATAGGTTATGTTATTGAAGCAGGTCGACATTTTTTTACCCAGACCCTAGAATAACGATAGCGGACAATTTACGAGCTCGTCACGCACAACCTATCTTTGCTTGCCCATAAGCAGGAGGTCAGGTCAAACCTCTTAACCAATCGACACGCGTCGGTGGGAGTCGCTGCCTACTTTGATATTTTGGCATCCCAGCGCTCTGTTCTTCTACCCAGTGAAGGCATTGGTTGCTCCCAATGGTACCAATCGGGGTTTAGGGACTTTCACCCATGGACCCTCTAATCATGTCCTGTTGAATTACACATTTTCGGTGTGGTGTTCAACTCAAGTCATAACAAAGTATGTTTTATCGCATTTATAATCACTGTATGCATGAGTCCACACACAATCACAATATAACATGTTTTTCAAGACAAGCATAGGATGACCTTCCTCATGTGGTCTCCTCATGAATTTTAAGTTTCTCATAAGGGTCTCATGTAATGCATCCTGTAATGTTAGGTATCTCTTTCCCCAATTTTCCCTCTCTTGTGGCCCAGTTGAGTTTTGGATCTACCTCATTTTTGTTATCTTGTCCTGAAATGAGCCCGCCAAAAGGATAAAAGGGGAAGATTTTCGAAAAAAATAACGGTGGGCCCCACCCAGCATCCTAGCGCAGGAACTTCCTGCGAAAGGCCATCCAAATCCTTTCCCTTTTTCAAGGTGCGCTGCTGCTTGAAAAACCTAGCGAGGGTGGTCCCCACTTGTGCGACCCACCATAATGTATATGTTGAATCCACACCATCCATCTGTTTCTCCAGCTTATTTTAGATCATGGGACCATAAATGAGGCCAGTCCAGATCTTAGGTGGACCACACCACAAAAATCAGTGAGGATATGAAATCCAAAATTGAAACCTTCATGAGACCCACCTTGGTGTTTGTTTGCCATCTGACCTACCGACAAGTCTCGTAGACCTAGTGGAATGGAGAACAAAAATGTCAAGTTGATCCAAAAACCTGTGGAGGCCACACGAGTGGGCCACACTGCATGGAAGTGCCTTTGTACACTTTCCAAGTGGGGGACCACCTCATTGGGCCCAACAAAAATGTCAGTTGTTTGGGCTAGGATTAACAGCCGAGCTCATTCAAAATTTTAAATGTGCCTAGCCTGGCCTTCGCCCATTCAATCCTAATCGAAACTAGGCATATACCTTATAAATCAAGGTATGGTACAATCATATGCATGGCCTAAGAGACTGTACAATAATGCATGGGATTTCGGTTTGTACAAAGTGGGGCCTATTGCTCTCCGATCTGAAGCGTTCATATTGTGGTGGACCTCCCTAGTGAGTGAGGTATGCAAAATTCCTAAAAAAAATTTATACATGGGCCAACAAAGAAACAGGTTAAAATAGTTGGGATGGTGACAATAGGGTCCGCTGTGTATTATATGTTCATAAAGTACATTTTACAAGGATGAATGCATGTCCAAAAATCAAGGATATTCCAAAACTCAAGTGGGGAGGCCACCCTCCAAAGGTAGGAGAATGAAAGAAAAGATGGGATCAAGAAAAACACCCCGAGGAAACTTTTGCTCATATTTTCAGTCATGCGGCAGTCAATAAAGATGACTAGCTTAGGAATCTGAGAAATTTAATTTTTGTTGTAAAAGAATTATACTCAAGAAAATTCCACTCAATTTATTAGTCATGTGGCAGCCAAAAAGATGACTAGGTTAGGAATATGAGAAATTTAATTTTTGTTGTAAAAGAATAATACAATTTTGTCTTTAGGTTAATCTAAAGATATGGCACAAATTAATCAACATACAGAAACTTTTCATCAGAACTCGAAAAGCTAAAACAGTTATCCCATGTTCTAATAATGAATTCATGACTCTAAACTTAAAAAGATGCTACAAAAAAAATGTATAAAGGAACTCGCTGCCAAAAAGTAAGCTGAATAGTTCCTCAAGAAAATGTATTTCTGATTCAAATAAGCCTCTCCTGTAAAAGAAGAGGTTCAACAAATAAAACTAAGGAAATACTGTCAAATACAAAGATGACAGGGGAATACAGCCAAACTGCATCGGATCTAAAGAATATTACCAAACGACCATTTTCATTATCTTGAAAACATCCACATTGGTAGTAAATATCAAAACAACTTATTAGCTAAGATCTGAAAGCATAATCCTCCACTAACTAGTAAACATATTTGGCTCTTTTTATGTATACTTGGGATTCAAGATGAAAATATTTTAAGTATTTGCAAGTTTGAGGTAGTCAACGAGACTTGTGAAAAGAAAATCTATCCATGTCTACTTGACAGAGAACATCTTCACTGTCCATGTGTATTATGGACAAAATAAACTACTCAGTAGGGCAGGATAATAAAAGTTGCAAAAAAATCAGCCACTTAGGTTAATCTTAAAAGTTTCGATTCGAGCAGACCGACCATAAACTGAAAATAAAATCAGTTTATCTAAAACAGAATATACATTAGTTACCATCATTACGTGAGAATAGAATCAGCATATTAGATGACCACAATTCATACAGCTAAGAGCTTAAACAATTCATACTGCTATAATAAATTTCATTACGCAATTCCGATTGAGGCAAAATAAATTCCTAGTATCAGATACATCATCCTATGAGATAAAACCTTTATGGCAATACAAAATGCCCCGTATCGTATGAGCACCATATTATTATGCACAGAGAAACAAAAGATTTGTGGCAAGACTTGGATGCATTTGGATTCAGCGATACAAACAAGCATGGTTTAAAAGCAACACCCACACCAATTTCACCTTTTCCTCGACAATCCCACCAACCGCCTTATTTTCCGACACCACCTCATCCTGAAAACCTTGCAACAACTATTAGAAAACCTCTCATGCTGCATCATAGTTTAGAAATCTGAAAACTCAACTGACTTAATGTTCGGCCATTGTCCAAAGACCTAATGGGTACCAAAACTCGAGGGATCCAAGTCTTCAATGCTATAGCAGCTCCAGGAGAACCAAACCCGATTAGCTAAGCCCAAGTATGGGCACTAGGAACTGACCCAAACCCAACCCATCTGCAGCTATATCAACAAACTATTCCAAGAGGTTTGCTAAGGCCAGGCACGTGTAAGGCAATGTTGTCTACTAGGCATCGCATGTGTAGACCAATGGGATATAAAAGTAGTCCATCATTTATGTCCGATTGTCAAGATACTCTTACTAAAATTTAAATAGTAGGTTCCCCTAGCGTATTTGGGTTTACCTAGTAAATCTGACCCGATTTTATCCATTGTAGATATAATTTCTCACATTTTTCAGCCTGCCTAGTTAAGGATAGTGCCAAACCAGCACCAAGGCTCAAGGAATCAAGGAAGGGCTAGGCCCAATAGAGCATGGCCCTAGTTTGGCCTTCACCACACCAACCTACCTAGCTAAAGCTAAGAAGCAATTGGGATTTGTGACAGGATACAACTGGTCCAAGATTGATGATCAAGACTAAAATTTCAACAAAAATGGAAGATAAAAGAACATAACGTATAAAGTGTTTGTATGCATCAAAACCACATTTGCTAGCTTAGCAGTGTAAGTTGGATTTTGGTGAAATCCAAGTCCCACAGGGATTTCTAGAACCTGATTTTAGGCTTAAAATCTGAGTTTTAAAATTTAGAGTTGGGTAATCTGAATAGGATTACATTAAAATTAGGACTATTAAAATTCAAATTCTTCAAAATCCCACAGAAAACCGATTGTCATGGGCACAACCAACAGAATATTCAAATCGGATGTAAGACAGATTTTTTCACACAAATTGTGCTAAATTTGAGCAGCCAACCAAGCCCATGAAAAGAGTAGAATATGCACTACCATTTATGCTTTCATGAAAATAGTATCTAATGATTAGCAAGATATTTTGTGGCTTAGCAGTGTAAGTTAGGATTTGGCAAAATCCATGTCCTACATGGATTTCAAGAACTTGCTATTAGGCTTAAAATCTGAATTTTGAAATTTAGATTTGGGTAATCTAAATAGGATTACATTGAAATCAGATCCAATAAAATTTGAATTCTTCAAGATCCTACAGAAAATAGATTGTTAGAGACAGCCAACAGAATATTCAGATTGGGTGTAAGACAGATTTTTCCACACAAATTGTACTAAATTTGAGCAACCAACCTATCCTGTGGAAAGAGTAGATCATGCACTACCATTTATGCTTCTCATAATTTGTCATGAAAATGGAGTCTATACTTCTAGTTTTGTCAAGTCACTTCTAATTTAAAACCTATAGCATTAGAAAGAAGAGCAGCCATTGATATAAAGACACATAATTTTTTTTTGAACAATGTCGGATGTCTTTGTGCCAAAGGAGATGGCCCACTTGTTTTCATAGGTTTACCATTCTAACTTTCTCTAGTGTTCGGTAGCATCCTCCGAAGACCCCGACAAAGAATTCAACCTACTTAGCTTCAGCATAACATGCAATGATTTGAAAGAATAATCTTTCTAAGAGGTACATTACGTTTGCGAAGTCTAATTTGCCATCATGTGTGTGGTCTCACTTAATGCATCCAGCACAAGAACCAAGGCCATACACTCAGTGACCCTAGATTGGAGGATTTCCAAAAACTCTACCAACTTTATACCCACCATACATCAATTCAAAAGGCCCAAGTCATGGACCTCAATTTAAATGGAACATACCCTAAAATCAGATTGACTAGGGACATGCAAAACCTCATAGAACTGTTTGTTAAAATTGGACCGTGTTCAGACTCACTTTTGGATGAATAAGGCACATGTTTTGAATGGTCTAGATTGTGGTGGTTGTGCACGTTATCATGGATCATCACACTCTGCCTTCATAAAAAACAGCTTCTCCTATTCACAAACATTCCACCTGTACAACCTCTTACAAGTTGGAACTGGCTAATACCCATGAGAGAGATTGAGAATAGGTTATGTTATTGAAGCAAGTCGACATT